>OX380347.1:5848666-6410315 GCA_947425015.1 Pterostichus niger
ACAATCAATGTTTGAAGTTACTATTTCACGTACGGTCGTATAAAAAGTTGATTATGTAACTAGAAATTTGAGATATAAAAGGAGTTTACGATTCTTCCATTGTCAAGGACCGCGAAATGTTTTAATCTCAGGGCATATATATTATATTAAAGTCGTCTTTTTTATCGTAAAATTATGTAGGAAGTGACAGATTTTACAACTATTTTTAAAATCATGAAACAAAAGTAAAGACTAATGGAAAAAAATAAATACTACATTTCCATTGGTTTCATTTTACTTCTTTTTAAAATTGTTATTTATTGATCTCCTTGGTGATCACTTAAAATGCTATCGAAAATTGTAACATCTGTATTGTAACATTTCGGATTCCCTCTTATGTATCAAAGTTCAAAATCATAAAAAAGTATTGTCTTCAATACTAGTTGTACAAATAAGTATTGTCAATGAAATATAATACATAATGTTTTCAGTACTTACATGCAATTTTTTTTATAAATACGATATATAATTAAATGTTACATGGATTGATATTTATTTTTTTCATTTAGAATTTTATAAATGCATAAATCCTTTTATTGCATGAAAATTATATTCATTAATATAAGTTATACAAGGCAAATTATAATTTGTATCTACAAAACCATGATGGTTATTATAAGATTTTATTATATTGTTCACTTCTGGTACCAATTCAGGTTTCTTTATGTAACTACAGTTTCTACTGTGTTCTTATCCACTTATATTTGTAAGTCCTGTTTTCTTGTCGAAATGTCATGTGAACAGTTTGCTGTAGAAGCAACCCTTAACGTAGCTGTCATTTACCTAAGGGCTTTCTATTTTTCGATTTGAAGTAATGTGTTTGTAATTTTTCGATGTTTCGGTATAAAATAAACCGCATATTTTTGGTCTGTTCTGTAATACAGGTTGAACTATTTTGTTATAAATTTATGTTACGCTGTACAACAGGATCTTAATCCCAATTACAGTACAGGCTGCAGATTCATCGAGACGCAGTGTGGTAGTTCATATAATTTTTAGCTTTAGTGCGATTTGAGCTCGGGATCTTCGGATTCTAATTCCGTAACGCTATCCACACCAACACTACCGGATAATTTTGATTAGTATTTGTTTGTTAGCAGAGTATTTGAGCATTCAGTAACTTTTTTTTATTGCTTAGTTGTTTTTTTTACTTGAAATTAATATCTGTAGGTGCACACAAACTTGGTTTTCTTTTGTTGGCAAATATGGATCTTGAGCATGAGCATGAGTTTGTGTAAAAATAATTTATTTTGTGAATGAACCACGATACAATTATAATAATTTAATTGGAATTGTTCTATATCTATGCAAAATAATGACAACACAATAATATTGAATACAATTACAAAAGATGAAGACAAATTTTATAAGATGCAACAGAATTTTTAAAACTGAAAAATGTATTTAAATTTGTTTAATTTATTATGGTCTTATTTAGCAGAAAATATGAAGTTGATATTATTACCGCAAAAGCTGAAAATGAGAGTTTACTTAAGTATACAAATTATTACGTGTCCTTAAACCTAATCTTTTTATACAACACAGTTTCAACACGTATAGTTAGCAAATAACACATTTATTTATAGTTTGTATTATTTCATAATATATAAATGTACTTAATAATTGTCTATATTATTCACAGTATTTCAACACTTCTAAGATACAAATAATTAATATCTACAATGACAAAGAAATAGATTATAAACACGAGTCTATATTGACTGTATATAACGTTTCTGGAGAGAATGTAGGCTTCTACTATTGCCACGGAACAAAAGTGAACTTCGACATCTCCAGGAGATCCACCAGGATATACGTCTTCGTTCATGGTTCGTACCTCACTTATATTAAACATTCTTCATGTACGATTGTATGTCCTATTGGAACAGAAAAACTTTTAATGTAAATTTATGATCTCAAATTAGGATTAATTTTTTTCTAAAATATTCTCCTTAGCGGTTTAATTAAAAGAAACTGTAGCTAGATGTTCATAATGTAGCGACTACTATAAAATTAGGAATGAACCAAGCATTTATTCTAATATATATATATATATATATATATATACATATATAAATTATGTAGGGACACAACCCCTATTGCATCAGCATTGCACCTTTCACACGGTACTTTTACATGACATATTTGTAATAGGATATATTAGATAAGAAATGTTACATGTAGACAAAATGTAAGACGTAGAGTCTCAAGTAGAAGAGTTCACTGTATGTACTTGTGCAGCAAAATGAAATTCTTTTGAAAAATCCAATCTAATCATTGATTGATTTAATTGGCGCAGTCCTTGTAGGATAACTGACAAGTCTGTAAATTCCGAAGAACCTCAAATTTGAGTTTCCAATTCGTTGAAGAATTTCAGTCGTCACTTTCAAGTGTTAAAATCAGTATCTAAGAATCAATACGTTCTCAGAGTGATTTATATCCGAAGTCTCACTATAACTCTTGATGAGACTAATTCGTTAAAGATTTTTACACACAAAATAAAACGTGACAACAATTTCAAGTGCATCAGTGCCTCACAAACTGCACACCAACATCAAAAACTACATCTTCTCTCCATAACTCCGACGAGGAAAGGCAAATCATATCGTCGTTAATTCCGAGACCGTCATCGAGTGCTGACCGGCCGCTGAAGACGCCTCACCATCATCCGTTGAGCGAAAATCAACACCCACTGCCCACTTGAGCGAACATCAGGCCTCACCTCACCAAGCTCCAAGCTTCAACTCAAGGACCATGAAATTGGCCATATTTAATTTAATCCTAATATTACTGTAATTAATTTTATTCATCTCTGTATTGTTTGTTGATCGAATCACTGTTCCTCAATATTAACGTAACATCAATACATATTAAAATAAAACTTACACAATTATTAATCTATTCAAATTTATATACTAGACATTATTATCAAATATTAAAAACACAGCTACAAAATGTCAACACCAGTAATTCAACCCGCTACAATTAATCTCATACCAAAAGTTCCTAGTGAAATTAAAGAATGAATAGAAATAATCCCAGAATACGATGGAAGTACAGGTACTTCACCCCATTTTATAAATATTTGCAATGAAGTTGTCGATATCATAGCCAAACAAAAATTATCTAAAATTGTAGAAAGAATTATTTTACATACAACTAGAAAGAAAATTATTAAATAAATAAATAAATATATCATCACGCCTTTTACCCATTACTGGGTGTGGCACTCTGCCTAAGCAGATCTCGGTAAGTGATATATTTTGTCGCGTGAAGTGCGGTTACCAGCCGTCAAATCACGGCCCTCAAAGATATTAGTGGAGAGGGAGCCACAGGGATAGATTTTTAAATTGGTGAAAATTTGTTTGTCGGCTGTGGGGATCGAACCAGGGTTCTCAAGATCCACAGGCCGACTCGATACCACTGAGCCATCTACCCCATAAGAAAATTATTAAAGAAGCTAATGCAAAACTAGCTACTAAAACATATACTAACTGGGCAAGTTTAAAAAACTTATTAATGGAAGAATATGGAGACAAAAGAAACGAAGTTCACTTCTTAACAGAATTGTCTCATTTAGAACAAAAATCTAATGAAGATATTTTCATTACTTCGATAAATATGAAGATATTTTCAACAGAATGATGAGTTTATTAAGTATAAATTTTGGCAATGAATTTGACAATTTATCAATATTTATGTGCACATATGCTTCTCATAATTTCATAATAAATTGTAAAGAACCATACAGAAGTCAACTAGCAGCTAGAAATCCTAAATCTTTAAATGATATACAAAATTTAATGAAAAATGATTTCCAGTACATTCATGCAAATATTAATAAACAAAACACGATAAAACAAACGATAAGTACACCAACACCCGCATATAAACCACACAATCCGAACATACACACGAATCAATATCGATCACCAATGATTTGATATTCACAACAACAATTCAAAACAAAACAAAATTATCCCCAACCTATTTCTATTAGTACTAATACATTTAAACCACATTTGAAAAGACAAAGACAAGATTTACAACTTTTAGATAATCCTATCGAGTTAAATAATGAATCAGAATTAGAAAATTTTGCTGAGATAGAAACAGAAAATGAAAATTTTTCTTTGGACCCGACAGAAACTTCGAATCCTTAGCAAATTATACTTCTAAATTACCGTTTATACAATTCAAAAACGCTAGAGTTATAATAGATACAGGATCATCCGAAAATTTTATCAGCCAAGAATTTGTAAATGAGAATAAAAATAAATTTCAAATATTTCCTGAACATTTTAAAATTCAAACAGCCAATAATGTCTCCCACGGAAATTATTTCACATTTGTAGAATTATTTAATAAATAATTTAAATGTTACATTTACGAATTTCACAAAGATTTCAATATTGTAATAGGAAATTCAGGGTTAAAGTTATTAAATGCAAAAATAAATTATTCAAATGAATCCGTCATATTAGATAAACATAAATTTAAATTTACTCACTTTCATCAAAACAAATTACACTTGAATATACACGAAATATCAGACAAATTAAACCTTAGAACCGAACAACTCAATAACATAGAAAAACACGAACTAAATAAAATAATTCGAGAATTTGAAGATCTAACGATTGCAGATGACAAAAACCTTTCTTGTACCGATAAAATAAAACACAAAATTAATGTAACAGACGAAACGCCTGTATACCAAAGTTCATATAAATATCCAATAGTTTATAAAAATGAAGTAAATGAAGTAATTTCGCAAATAAACAAATTATTAGAGGAAAATATAATTCGCCACTCCTATTCACCTTGGAGTAGCCCAATCTCATGAATTTTGTCTTAAAAGTTATTATAAACAAAATACGCTTCGTCTACCTAGACGATATCATTATTTTAGGAACGTCATTACAAGAACACATACAAAACATCAAAACTGTTTTTCACAAACTACTCGAAGCGAATCTCAAAGTACAACTAGATAAGAGCGAATTTCTCAGGAAAGAAGTCGCCTATCTCGGTCATTTAATCACAACAGATGAAACCGAATCCTGATACAATTAAAATAATATAAAAATTTAGCATTCCGAAAACACAAAAAGAAATTAAATCATTTTTAGGTTTACTTGGTTATTATCTGAGATTTATACAGGATTTTGCAAAATTAAATAAACCACTTAGCCAATGTTTAAAGAAAAACACACAAATTAATTTTGAAGATAAAGAATACATTTCATGTTTTGAAAAATGTAAATTATTACATTCAAACTCTCCAATATTACAGTATCTTGACTTCTCAAAATAATTTAGATTAACCACTGACGCTTCAAATTTTGCTCTTGGTTTAGAGCTTTCACAAAATATTGACGGCAAGGATCTACCCATAGCATACGCTAGTAGAACCCTTAATACCCACGAAATTAATTACTCCACCACCGAAAAAGAATTACTCGCAATAATTTGGTCAATCAAACATTTTCATCCATATCTATACGGACATAAATTAAAATTAATAACGGATCATAAACCGCTTATTTGGCTTAGCAGTTTAAAAGAACCTAATCAGAAACTCATCAGATGGAATTTAAAATTATGCGAATATAAATATGGCATAGAATATCAAAAAGGTAAACAAAATTACGTTGCAGATTATCTGTCTAGAATTCCAAAAATAAATTATAAAAATTCAAATATTTTCGACCATAACAAACCAATAGTACATTGCATATCCGAAGACTTTAAAATGAGTCAAGGCTTTGCGCAGCAAATTAATGAGAAATTTCAAACAACAAATAATTTAGATAAATTATCAATAAAGGAAAATATTGCTATTCAAATGTCACCAAGACCCATAATTCATTTAATTACAAAAAAGAAGTACTTCCATGAACCAAACCTAGCAAACATAGCTGTAGGGGATTTTGTTCTTGATCTTGATCTTGTATTGGCAGTACTGCTATTTTTGCGCGGGACTAGCTTCCGCTTCCTATCTTTTAATGTGGCCCTTGACAGTTTGTGCCTCGTGCCGTGATATTGTATTTTCTATTCATTAAATTCGCTATTACTGTACTCAATCATTCTGTTGGTCAATTATACTTTACTATCAGTGTACACCCCAGCTCAATAAACATAAATCATCAGGTTGTTGTCTGCCTCATACTTATTTCGCCCTGAATACGAAATCAACATTGGTTATGGGCCCAGGTGCGCAACACACGAGGTAGATGATTCTGGTGCGTAGGAACGAGTCAAAAGCGTATTGTAAAGTGTATTGGAAGTTAGGACGTCAAAAGTGTGTCGCACGCGCTGCTACGCCAAAAGTCGTTAACCGCGTGGTGTTTTTGGAGGTTAGGATTTCATTTTTCCACGCAACAAAAGATGACGGAGACAAAGTACGCAATCGAGAAGCTAAACGGCGCAAATTATGCATCGTGGTCGTACCAAATGAGGATGGTACTGACGGAGAGCGATCTCTGGTCGATCATCAGCCCTGGTGAAGCCGAACCTGCCTCCGCAAAGGACAAGAAGGACTACATCGCACGTCAAGGTAAAGCTCTCGCGAAAATTGCTCTTGCAATCTGCGACGAACAGCAGATGCACATCCGCCAGCTGACGACTGCGAAGCTAGTGTGGGAGGAACTTCAGAGATTATATGCTCCGACAGACAGCAAGTTCCGAACAGTTCAACTGCGGCGAAAATTGTACTCGTGTAAAATCATGGACCACGAATCAATGGAGTGTTACTTGGGCAAAATTAATAAAACTGTTGCAGATTTAGCGAACATCGGCGACACAATAGAGGATGGAGATTTGGCCATGACGATTCTCTGCGGATTATCGGACGGGTGGGACATTGTAGTCTCCGCACTGTGTAACCTACCAGAAGCAGATTTTACAAGCGCCACTGTCAAGAGGCGTTTGCTTGCAGAAGACGCCAGACGTACCGAGGGGAATGACGTCAGACAGCAGGCACTCGTGGCAAAAATGAAGCAACAAAGAAACCGGACGATCCAGAAATTCGGAAAGCCATCGGATGGAGCGCCACAAGACAGGAAGCATGATCAGGAGAAGAAAAAACCTCCGCACAAGGGGAACCTCGTGTGCTTCAATTGTCAGGGAAGCGGCCACATCGCCAGATTTTGTCCTGAGAAAAAGAAAGTACACAAATCCGGTGACAAGTCTCGAGTGATGTCAATGAGGGCCTACTGCGGGAGCATGTTGATCAACAGCGACAGTTGGATCATCGACTCCGGGGCCACTCATCACATGACGCAAGTTGAAGATTACTTCTTGAGCATCGACAAGAGAACAACTACCGACGCCATAACCATGGCAGATGGCAGCACGACACCTTCCACCGGAAAGGGCACGGTAAGGGCAAAACTCATTAATAGTCTTTCTGATTTCCAGGAGTTCACAGCGAAAGACACGCTGTTGGCTCCAAACCTCGGCCACGGCATCATCTCTGTACTGGCACTCACAAAGAAGGGGATGAGGGTGATCTTCGACTACGAAGCAGGCTACATTGAAGATGCGAATGGAAGGTTACTGACTCGTGCAGAGAAGCAGGGTGACCTCTACGTCATCAACGCGAAGCCGTGCACCGACGCTAAGCTGAACACGCTGTCACACGAAAGAGACAAACCGAAGTCAATCGACCTGTGGCACCGTCGGATGATGCACATCAGCAAAGAGAAGATACTCGAGATGGCAAAGGCAGACTCCGTTGTGGGATTAAAGGTCAAACAGAGCTCCCTAACCCCATGTAGCAGCTGTTTGACAGGTAAATCGACGCGTCAGCCTTTTCCAAAGAACCATGGCCGCAAACCGAAGACTGGGATGGAGGTACTCGAACTTGTACATTCCGATCTGATGGGACCAGTCGACGTACCAAGCTGGGGAGGAAAACGGTACCTACTCACCATGATAGATGACGCCAATTTTTGTGCGTTTCCTGGAGAAGAAAGGAGGCGCATTAGGGGAGTTCAAAATGTGGAAAATCGAAGTCGAAAAGCAAACGGGTAAACAGCTGAAACGAATTAGAACCGACAATGGACTAGAGTTCTGTAATAAGAATTGGACAGAATTCTGCGAAAGCGAAGGCATCCATCATGAAACTACGATGGTATACACTCCGCAACAAAACGGAGTGGCGGAACGCCTGAACCGCACACTGCTCGATTTAGTTCGAGCACAAATTCGCGAAACCAACCTACCGAAGGGCTCATGGGCTGAGCTGACATACACAGCAGCGTACGTGAGAAATCGGGCCACAAATTCTCACGACAAGAAGCGTACTCCATACGAACTGTGGGTCGGCAAGAAGCCAAACGTTCGACACTTGCGAGCCGTAGGCTGCGACGTGTATGTACACATTCCAAAGCTGAAACGCACGTCCAAATTGTCAGCAAGAGCCGAGAAAAAGTTGATGATCGGGTACGCATTGCACGGTCGGGGATACCGCATCTGGACACCTGGAACGCGGCAAGTAGACGAGTCGTGTGACTGCGTGTTCGTCGAAATGTCAACTGAGGAGGGCCCTAGTCAAAAGCAGCCGAGAAGAGTTCGCGAATCAGCGGCCATCACAAGCGACGATCACCAAGAGGCCTCCACCGTCAGGTCTGAGCAGGAAGTCGACGAGAACTCAAATTCCGAGGAGGAATTTCCCCGGAGCAGAGGATGCAGAAGTTCCAGCGGACGGCGACGACGACACACCTGACCCTGAAGCAACGACAAGGAATCGTAGAAGACCAAGAAAGGGCACTAAATCAGTGCACGCAGAGAGTTCCGACAGACACGGAATGACACTTCGTCAGAGGACTCGGGACATATCAAATCCACCTCGATCGAACGTTGTGACGGGCGCCGATGAAGATCCCTCATGCTACCAGGACGCCATAAACTCCACGGAGTCATCACAATGGTTGGAAGCGATGGCTGAGGAGATGAACTCTTTGAAGGAACATGATTCTTGGAAACTTGTTCTGCGACCAACTGGAGTGACACCTGTGAAATGCAAGTGGGTCTTCAAAAAGAAAACGGCAGGTGACACCCATCGTTTCAAAGCGCGTCTCGTGGCCAAGGGATTCACACAACGAAAAGGTATTGATTACAATGAAATTTATGCTCCTGTTTCCAGCCTCGAAACCACTCGTTTATTGATAGCTGCCAGCGTCGAGAAGAACTGGATCATCGATCAATACGACGTGAAGAGCGCTTACCTTCACAGCGACCTGAAAGAAGTCGTGTACATGGAGCAACCGGAGGGATTTGTAAACTGTTTAAAACAACTACGCGATTATTTATACAAAATAATATTAATGTCTAAAATAGCTTCTGGCTTAGACAAAAAAAATTGGTTTGAAATAGAAAATTTACTAAAGCAAACATTTGAAAACACAAATATCCAAATAAACGTATTTACTATAAATAATATTCAAAACTACGCTAACTCCGTTAACGCTCAACGTACTCAACATTCAGACGACGAAGCACCAGTAAACGGTCTGTCTTATATTGAAAATCCAATTAACTATGGAAAAAATCAAATAATATTTAAAGAAACAAACTCAAAAAATACATTTGAATTAATTAAACTATTTGGAAATGATAAACAAAGAATGTATATACATGTCAATAAAGTAAATTCCAAAGACACATTATTAACATTTATTAAAAGTTATTTAGTACCAGGAATTAAATATTACTGCTTAGTACCCGATTCTCTGAAATTAATGCTAAATTCTATTTTACAAGTATACTTTCAACCTGGCACTTATATATTAGTTAATTGTAAAAACCTACTAACAGACATAGAATAATCGGAAGAACAACTGAAATTAATTCAAAACTATCATCTTCGTAAAACGAATCACCGAGGCATAGTAGAAACATATAAAAAATTAAAACAAAAACACTACTGGCCTAACATGCAACAAACTGTCTCTAAATTTATAAACAATTGAGACGTATGTCAGGAAAACAAATCCGAGCGAAATCCAGTTAAAATTCCCAAAATAAAAACACCCACAGCATCAAAACCCCTCAAAATCATTCACATTGATATATTATCATTGAAGATCAATAAATTCCTAACAATAATCGACAGTTTCTCTAAACACGCACAAATATATCACTTACCAGAAACCAATACAATAACAGTAGTTCAAAAATTAATCAAATATTTTTAAATATTCGGACAACCGAAATTAGTTAAATCAGATAACGGTCTACAATTTAATAACCAATTAATTTATAATTTCTTATTAACAAAAAACATTCGTATACATTTAATCAGTGTGAATAATCCCAAAAGTAACGGCAATATAGAAAGATTCCACTCTACCATTATCGAACATGTTAGAATATTAGAACACACAAGTAATAAAGCCCGATACGCAGTTCAAGCATACAATCAAACTATTCATTCTGTAACTAAAAGAACACCAAATGAAGTACTTTTTGGCCATTATAACGAATCAACCGAAGAAATCTCAACCGAAATTATAACTGATAATTATATCCAAATTCATAAAGACATCATGAACAAAATTTACGAAGAAAATAACAATTTTATTAGAAAAAAATAAAACAAAATACGCAACCACACAAGTAGCTAGCTGTAAATTACAAAAGAAAGTGTTTGAAGAACAAACTAAACGAAATACCGGTAAAGTAGAGAAACCGCGCTATAAACAACAAGTGGTAAAAACATACATTCGAGACAGAGCACAAATAACTACCGATAAAGACAAAAAAATAAAAATTGATAAGCTAAAACCTTATCGTAAATTTACAGAATCATGCGAGCTAGCACAACCATCAACCTCGAAGATGCTAGAACCAACCCCGGTATCAACGTCCTAAAGCTAGGAGAAGCTCTAATCTCCACTAATAATAAGTATCTTTATAAAATTAAGGATTTATATAATAATGTAACTATTAATTTTAATAATATTAAGTTAGAAATAAATAATAATTATAGTAACGATAGAAATAGTAAATTTACACAAAGTAAAATAATAACTTTTTTATTTATTCCATTTAATTCGCGCTTTCCAGCTTTGAATCTTTACAAAAAATATTTACATTTTATAATGAATGTTGATCTAATACATATCACATTTAAATGAATAATAACAATATTATTTTATTTCTTCCCTTTTTTTCTTCAGTGTCTTGGCCCATGATTCTCCGCTGCCCCGTTCGTCTAGTATGTGGAGTAGACTACATGATTGCCTTGGAAGATATCTGCAATTATACAGCAAATGAGTTATATTTTCTTCGCTTTCTTTACATAATCGACATGTTCTATCTTCTTCTTTCTTTCAATATTTGTTGTCATTTTCTTCATTTCCACATCTTAGCCTAGCTACTAGTTTTATTGCTTTTCCGTTCTTGCTTTCGAGGTATTGTGGTGTTGATATTGGCCGAATACATTTGTATATTTTATTGTACTTCGACTCTTTTATTTTGTTGTCTTGGTCTTGTTTCTGTATATCTTGGTCTCTTCTACGTAGTTCCCCTTTAATGTCCATGTTTTCTTCTCGTTGTCGTTCTACTTCCAATGGTGCATAACCGTTTCTTTCATAGTATCTTGTTCTATGAATCTCCCAATTGTTTCGTCGTCGTCCATTTTCTTCTTTTTTCTTCATTTCCTTCCAGAATTGGTACAATATTCTATTTGGATCGATTTTTCTGATTTTCTCTTCGAAATTTATTGCTCTTGAGCCAGATGCTACCCTTAGTTTGTTTCTATTTGCTTCTTCTAAGACAATATATTGCGGTGTATTCATATCCAATCCTAAGGTCCATTTTAAATATTTTAGCTGAAGTTTTTCAAGTGCCTCTTTTTCTCTCCATCCCCAAATTTCTGCTCCGTACATAATAATGTTTTTTACGATATTATCAAATAGCATTATCCTGATTTTATAGTTATTAGTGAATTTTCTTTCCGCTATGCTCCATATTTCTTTTATTATAAAATTAGCTTTTTTCACTAGTTGTTCTATATGTTTTTCTTTACTGTTACTTTGTTTGAAAGTATACCCTAGATACTTAAAGTCTTTAACCCTTTCTATTTTCTGTCCTTGCCAATTCCAGCTTACTTCCTTCTCTCTTCCTCCTCCTTTCTTAAATTTCATAATCTTCGACTTCTCAACGTTTAGTTGTAATTTTTTCCTTTCTAAGTAACTGTTTAGTCTTCTGATCATCGATTTCATTTCATCTTCTGTCTTAGCTAGGAGTACTAAGTCGTCTGCATAGGCGAGAGACCAGAATTTCGCCTTACCTACTGTTACTCCTCCTGTTTGTCCCCTTCTAAAATGCTCTTCAATGTCTGATATATATAATGAGAATAGGGTTGGACTTAATGGGCAGCCTTGTCTCAGTCCTTTTATTGTCCAGAATTCTAGTGTGCAATTTTCTTCTACTCTGACTACATTCGCTGTTTCCCTGTATATTTCTTTAGTTTTTTCAATTAGATGTGGGTCTATATTTTTCTTTGTCATTGTTTTTATTAGAATGTCTCTATCGATGGTGTCAAAAGCTGCTTTTAAATCGACAAAAAAAGCATATAATGTACCTCTTTCTTTCATTAACTCTTGTTCTATGACGTAATTTAGAATATATATGTTATCCATAGTGCTTCTCTGTTTCCTGAATCCAGACTGTGTGTCTGGTAGTATTTGCTTTAACTCCAGTTCTTCTTGAAGCCTTTGGTTTAGTATCGATGCATATATTTTGTATAGGGTGTTTAATAATGTGATACCCCGATAATTATTCGCCAGACCTCTATCTCCTTTTTTAAAGATAGGGGTTATTACACCTTTTGTCCATTGTTTCGGGAATTCATTTCCTATCCAGACTTGGTTAATTATAGTTGTTATGGTTTTAATTACTTTTTCTCCGCCGTGTATCCAAGCTTCATTGGGTATTCCGTCTTCACCGGGCGCCTTGTTTTTCTTTAACTTTCTTATTTGTATATTGACTTCATCTTCTGAAACTTCTGAGACTTTTTGTTTATTTGCAGGATTTTCTTCTGTGAATATAGTTTTTTGTTGTTCTTCCTTCCCATTTAGTAACGTTTGGAAGTACTGTTTCCATTCCTCCATGGTAATATTTTCCTCTACTTTAGAGTAAGAATTTCTTTCTTTTTTTATGTATTTCCATGCCTGTGCTTCTGATGTTATATTGTAAAGTTCACTCATTATTTTTTGTTTGTAACAGCTTTGTTTTTCCTTGCAAAGTTTCTTATATTCTCTAATTTTCTCTTTGTATATTTCTGCTGTTATGTGGCCTTTACTTAAGTGTCTTAGAAATCGCCTTGTTTCTCTTTGTTTCTCTTTACATTCCTTATCCCACCAATAATTGCTGATTGTTATGTTTCTGTTTAATTTTATCGTTCTCTTCACTACTGCCTTATTTATTTCTCTTATTGAAATATTGATTTGTGTTTCTTGGTTGCATTCATATATTTCTAGCTTTTCAATGTTTTCTTTGAATTGTTTTATTGCTTCTTCGTTCCACACCATTACTCGCCGTTGTATATTATTACTAGGATTGCTGCAGATTTGGTTTCTTAAGACAACAGAAATTAAATGGTGGTCTGAGTCGGTTTGATCTACTACTTCAAATTTTTGAATATCATATAGTGCCTCGTTGTTTACTATTCCGTAGTCTATAACTGATGCTTCGTTTTTTGTATTAATGAAAGTAAATTCTCCTAATTCATCTCCTTCATGATTTCCATTCAGAATATTCCAACCTCTGTCCTCGCACCATTTAATCAAGATTGATCCTTCGTTATTCCTTTTCTTGTTTTTAGAGTTTCGATTTTCTATTTCCCCAGTTAGTATATTACATATACCACCTTCCTCTGCTGTCCTTGCGTTGAAATCCCCGCCGAAGATGATTTTATTCTCATTTGTTTCTTCAATGTTTTCTTCTATTTCTTTAAGTATTTCTTGTATTCTGTTATTGTTGTTGTAGATTGTAATAATACGCCATATTTTGCTGTCTAAAACTATCTGTCTTTCTTGGATATTTTCTTTGTAATTCGTTTCTGGTTCTATTTCTGCTATATGCTTTTTGACGCCAGTAATAATACCTCCCATTGCTCTTCCTTTTTTGTGAATTCTTGTGGCTTGAACATACTTCCATTTAAATTCTTTTGGCAGCTTTTGTTTTGTTTTGTTCCAGTTTTTTTCTTCCACCCACGTTTCTGTTAACCCTATTATATCGTATTCCCTTATGTGATCCCAAAAATTTATGCTTTTACCAGTAATTCCCTTTGTATTCCAAAATCCTATTCTTAAATTATGTGTTATTTGTAATTCTTTATTATTGGTGATTCTTTCAAAAAAGGTTTATTTGTTATTTTCTCTGCTGTTTCTTCTATCTGTGCATTCATTTCATTCCATGTTAACCATTTATTATTTATTCTTATTTTCTTATATGCAACTGTAGCTGAGTTTCCTTTAGCTCTTTCTTCTCTCGCCAGAGTTCTTAGTTTAGCTTGAATTTCACGTTCTTTTTGAGTTGAATCATGCTCTATGTATATGTCTTCTCCCTTTAACTTGTTTTTATCCTTCATGATTTTCTGTTTTTCCTCCCAGTTTGCCAATTTTACAATTACTGCTTCTTTTTCCTTATTTTGAATTTTAAATGCTTCTGCAATGTTTGTGTCTATATTGAATGTCTTTCTAAGCCAGTTTTTTGTTCCTTCTTTTATATCTGTATTTTCTATTTTTACTCCCTTTATTATAATATTATTTTTCTTTTCACGTTTTTCCCTTATTTCCTCCTTGCTATCCAGCTTTTCTATTCTCGCGAGTAACATTTCTTTCTCTTTTTTCCATTCCTGTTCTTTGTTCTCCAGTTCACTTTCTAGAGTTTTTATCATGGAGTTATTCTCTCTGATTTCTTTTATCATCTCTACCTTATTAGCTTGAATCTCCGCTCTTAGCCCCTCAATTGCATTTAATATTAGCTGTTCTGAGCTCATGTTTGTTGTACTCATTTGTTTACTAGTTATTTCTATACCTTTTATTGGTGACCGGGGTTTTTGTTTACTTCTTTTAAATACTTCTTCCTGATCTGTTGTCTCTATTTTGGTTCTTTTACGTTTAAAAAGTTCTTCTATAGACCCTATACTCTGTGAACGATCTCTGGCAGCGTTGTTCATTTAAAGCGCCTATTTGTTGTTTGCCTGTCCAACTCCGGAGATTTGTGGGTTGCGGCCAGACCGGCGTTTTATTGGTTATCTCTGATAGCGGGAGAAGTCGCTATCGGCTTGCTTGGAGAGTCAATGTTGCCACTTCTCTATAAGAGATGTCACTACTGCAGATAAGACTGATCTGTGACAGTTTGATTTTCAACAAATTGACTTAACCTTGCTACTTAAGGCATTTTATTTTGTAGTTTATTTTCTCTTATCTGCGTATGAGGCTTTTATTTTTTACCTTAATGGAATCTGACTGACGTCTTTCTCAGGTATTTCTGGTGTTTTAGTTTTCTCCTTTGTTATTTTCTGTGACATTTTCATAAAATCTAGCACTGATTATAACACAACCTTCACATTCATTAGCCGTTTTCAAAAAAATAATAACTTTATAATGCTAGAAAACTTCCTAGATATAATAAGTAATAAAATACAAATCACTTTATACGACAATACTAGAAATAAACGAGGACTTATAAATGGTTTAGGCTCCATTATAAAAAGCATAACAGGAAATTTAGATGCAACAGATCAAGAAAGATATGATAATGATTTAAAATTAATAAATGATAATGAAAACATTCTTAAAGATAACATGAAACAAATTATTATTTTTAATAAAAATATATCGAATCACTTTAATAATCAAATAGAAAAAATTAATAAGAATAATAAGACAATTATATATTAATGTAACTATTAATTTTAATAATATTAAGTTAGAAATAAATAATAATTATAGTAACGATAGAAATAGTAAATTTACACAAAGTAAAATAATAACTTTATAATGCTAGAAAACTTCCTAGATATAATAAGTAATAAAATACAAATCACTTTATACGACAATACTAGAAATAAACGAGGACTTATAAATGGTTTAGGCTCCATTATAAAAAGCATAACAGGAAATTTAGATGCAACAGATCAAGAAAGATATGATAATGATTTAAAATTAATAAATGATAATGAAAACATTCTTAAAGATAACATGAAACAAATTATTATTTTTAATAAAAATATATCGAATCACTTTAATAATCAAATAGAAAAAATTAATAAGAATAATAAGACAATTAAAGATAAAATTAGTGAAATAGGAAAAATAATTGGGAAAATTATAGATATAATATATTTAGAAAATATTATCACTCAATTGACATTTATGGCTACAAATTTAATTAGCATTATTAACGAAATCGAAACGCTTCTGGCGAAATAAACACTCTTTATTTTGGAATATTGTCTAGACATCAAATTAGAAATCGATAAACTTTTGCCAGATAGTTTCAAAAATCTCCTAATAAAAAATTGGCAAAATCAACAATTAATCAAAACTTATTGCAAATTCGAAAAACTCTCATTAAATATCATAATAGACATTCCCATTCCTCTCGTACAAACAGAACTCTTAACCTTTGTTACTTTAAATGTACAACAAGGATTTTATTCAAAATCTAACACACAAATTAGTTATTGAAACAAATGTACCCTCGTAGAAGATAAACTTTATATTTGTAGTCAAGGAAACTCCATCCCTGACAGATGTTTAGAAAATATGTACTTTTAAAGAAATAATAATAATTGTAATTATATAAATTTACTTGATCATAACGAAATCATTATAGTTCCAAACTCTAATATTGTATACCTTTATTTACCTCATAAGGAATTAATAAATATTGAATGTGGTCACGAAATAGAAGAAAAAGTAATTTCTGGTATCTATTGTATAAATGATTGTTTAATTAATAAACAAAGACATTATAAAAATATTAATTATGACAAAATAATTAATTTAGATATTGATAATAGTAAAGAAAAACCAATATTTAATAAAACCTTGAATATTAAAAATTTAGAAACTAGTAAAGTTCCAAATTGTTAAACTTAAAACAAAAACTAAATAAAAATCAAACTTGCGAAACAATACCTGATGAAAATACCATAGGTATTCTTTCATCTAACAGGGGAGGAATTATGTAGAGACTGTAACGCAAAATCTGTGTTACAATAATCAACCTTACGCTCCCTGGGGGATGAGCCCGGGTGGGACGGTTGAACCGCGGCTAAACTCAGTGAAGATGGGAGTGAGTCGGAGAAGGGGTGATAATCACAAAATTAATGGGCGCCAGCCGGCCTGAGCCGCGACCGGTTCAACAAAAGTACGACGGCCGACAAAGGACGGGATACTTCCCAGGACAGGACTACGAGATGTGTCAACTATTCCAATAACAAGATGGCAGTACGAAAAACTAATGATATATTAGAGCACTCACGAGAAAATTACACAGGATACAGTAGTCGATTTTGCAAGACAGCTGGATCGTAAATCCACCTAAGATAAGAACGAATAATGACATAAACGAAGGTGGGGCGCTGTGGTTCACGGTAGCGACTAGGACTGCGGTAACGTCGACACCTAAAATGGTGCTAACAGTGACTCGGCGTATGCAGACGTAAGACGTTTCACTGGCCAATGATACATTTACGCGGCGCGACCGAACGTACGTGATTACAAAATCGCAAACCCTAATAACTATCGCGTCGCACAAGCGACACACCTCGTAGGTGACAACAACGTCACGATTAAATGACTCTAACAAAATATTCTTAAATGGATTTTCACAAATAAATCTGTAACTACTATTAGTTATCTCGCTAATCGTTAACTCAAGTAATCTCGTGAGCTGAAGGCACACAAGCCAAAGTGTAACAATACGGTACATAAATCGCAAATATGACAATATATAAATAACTTTTAAACAAGAAAAATAATGAATAAAAATAAACAAAAGATTCTGGCTTAGCTGTAATGGCATCCAGGCGCTAACGGGAAAGGTGGCAGCAGTGACACAACTCGATCTGCCAGCCGGATGTCCGAGTCGTCACTTCCCAAGATGGCGGACAAGCACGTGAAATGGGAACGGCACACAGCGTCACTTCCGCTACACGTGGTTTCGTTTCCCACAGCTGCTGGGCTTTAATTCCTTGGTGGCAAATCACAGGAACTCCTCCAATGCAACGCCAACGAGCTAGTGCGCTCGCAACAGCCTCTATGCCAGGAACACGGCACACGGGACGGACCAAAAATGGCACGAACAGGCTAACCAGCCACAAAAATACGTAAACACGTAAAACGTAAAACAAAACGTACATAAAAACGAACGTACGCTAAATAAATAGCTGACGTAAAAAGAACTAGCTGACGTCAAAAAAATGACCAGCTGACGTCAAAAGGCCTGAGTTCTTGGGCGGCTTTCAAGTGGCAGAAAATATGTGACCTTTCCTATTGGAAACATAATCCGGAACAACTCCGCGGAATAATGCAATAACCACTAATGCAATATTCCCTAAATGGCATTATCTCTTTAATCCCCACAAGGGTATTTCGCAAACAAAACTGGTTTGCCGAAATATAATTGAAATAGACCAACTTCCAATATTAAAATCTCACACTTCCGCAACAGACGTAGTTCGAAAAGACAAAACAAGGACTGAATGCGTTCGAAATCGAACCTGTGAAATTCTGCCAAGAAAAAAAGAGCGCGATGCGCGAAGACAGAGACAGCCTCCGCCTAAATCTGAACGGTGCCGGTAAAGATCATACCTCGCAGATCGTATTATCGGCAGAGCGTTGACAGCTAAACAAACAGATGTAAATAACCAACAAAATAGCAATGAAAACAAGAAAGACTGAATTTAAGTTTTACTAATAAAGGAATACTACAACGAGAGTGAAATCTAAATGAATCTAAGTATCAGAAGGATCTAAGTGGTCAATATCTAATCAATAATTACGTTTCAGGAATTTGACGACGAAGGAAAATAAACAACAACAACAACAAAAGTACGGAAAGCATTAAGATAAAACACAACTGGAGAATATAAAAAAAACGTAACAAGACACAACCCCTATTGCATCAGCATTGCACCTTTCACACGATACTTTTCCAATACATATTTGTAATAAGATATATTAGATAAGAAATGTTATATGTAGACAAAATGTAAGACGTAGAGTCAGTTGTTAGAAGATAGTCAAGTAGAAGAGTGCACTGTATGTACTTATGCAGCAAAATAAAATTCTTTTTAAAAATCAAATCTTATTATTGATTGATTTCATTTATATATATATATATATATATATATATATATATATATATATATATATATATATATATAAATATATTAATCTCAAAACGTAACAAATACATTACAAATTTTAATGACAATACTGCATTATGATGTATTATATAGACATATTTTACTGGATAGAGCCAGTCATCAGGGATGTGCGTGTAGTCTACTGCAAGTAAGCTACGCCGTTCTCTACGTGTAAACAATCATGTAGTCTACGTCTCCATTTTTCATGTAAACAATGTAGACTATGTAGACAATGAAAACACCTGTGTTCACTTAAGTCAGGTTAGAAATTTTATCCCTAGAACTATGTTAGAGATTTTTATTTTTATTCTAGAAATTACATGAAAAAAAATTAGTTGCGCAGGGCAAAATGTTCAAAATTTGTCAACTGATTACTGTTAAAAATAGCGCCAAAGAAAACTCCGAGATGGCGCGTTGAACGAAAGATATGACAGTTCGCCCAAGACCCAAGACAAGATATTCGTCTAGTAATGTACGAGCACTTGCTTTATTAGTTTTATTATATAAAGACAGATAATGACCCGAGCTTACGAATACGAATACATGTAATAGTTACAAAGGAATAAATTTAGGTTATGTTGAATTTTACAACTGTCAGATGCATTATCTACATTGTTTACAATGTCTACGCCGCTAGAATTGTCGACGTATTGTCTACGTGTAGATGTAGACAATTAAAGATTACACGTAGATGCACATCTCTGCCAGTCACATTACAGTGAAAATATTCAATAGTGAAAATGGTGACGTAAATAGAATTATTTGTGTAGCTAGTGCGCAAGTGATAGTGTGTCTCTATAGGGAAGAAACTGCAGACTGAAGCTTGTCGAGGTTTACGAATTCACGAGGGTGGCAAATGCACTTTATGCACGTGAAATGTATAATAATTTTTTTCGCGACCGGAAGTTTAATATTTATAGAGACTTCGACTACAAAATCATTAGTCTCTTGGTACAGTAGGTGGTTGTTACAATTTGTTTACTAACTATTTGTCTAATTGTTTAAGGTACAATAATTTGTATATGAACTATTTGTGTTACATTTAGTTTTGTAGATTTATGGGTATCAGGTATTGGAGTACGTTTCGGACTGTGTTTGGATCATCTTTTAGGGCTTCTTTTAGCTGGTTAGGTATGTTGTACCGTTCTCTCTCCGCTCTATATTGTTTGCATTCAATAATGATATGTTGAACATCTATGCTTTTATTGCATGCTGTACAAATTTCTGGTTCGGTTTTCTTAAATATGAAACTGTTGGTGAATCTTGTGTGGCCGATTCTCAGTCTGGTCATGGTTATTTGCTCTTTTCTTGTTCCACATTGTTTCCATGGAGTAGGGTCGTCTTTGATTAGTCTCACTTTGTTGTTGTTGTTCTTGTGCCATGTTTCTTTCCATTTTTCTGATATTTTATTTTTCATTCTTGATTTTTGATTTTTGATGGGGTAGGTGGCTCAGTGGTATCAAGTCGGCCTGTGGATCTTGAGAACTCTGGTTCGATCCCCACAGCCGACAAACAATTTTCACCAATTTAAAAAAATCTACTCCTGTGGCTCCTCCTCCACTAATATCTTTGGAGGCCGTGATTTGACGGCTGGTAACCGCACTTCACGCGAAAAAATATATCACTTACCGAGATCTTCTTAGGCAGAGTGCCACACTCAGTGATGGGTAAAAGGCGTGATGATATATTTATTTATTTATTATTGATTTTACCTCAGATGTGTGGATTGGAGTTATCTGCGATGTAAGATCTGTTGTGGTTTTTGCCGCATTGTCTGCTGCTTCATTCTCTTTAATCCCTACATGACTTGGGATCCAAATAAATATTTGTTGGTGTTTTGGTCTCTTTGTATTATGTGGATAAGTTATTGTATGTTTTTGATGGTGGGATTATTTGGAAACATTGTTTCAATGTTGAGGAATACACTGTTGGAGTTCGTATACATGGCATAATTTGCATTTGGTTTTACGATGTTGTATATTGTTTCTAAGCTCTTTTCTATTGCGTATGCTTCTGCTAAGTGTATACTAAATAATTCTGAGAGTTTGAATTTGTGTGTTTTTCCTTCCATGATTACTGCGGCGCCAACATGTTGTTCTCTTTTACTGGCATCTGTATAGACGAAAGTATGTTGTTTGTAATTGCTTTCTATGTTTTTAAATTCTTTTCTATATGTTCCTGTTTTTGTTGTTTTTTTTGTTGTATTTTATTTTATGTTTGAATTTATTAGCTGTTTACTGTGGAGCCATGGTGGGATATTATACTCATATTTGTTGTATGTATTTGGTAGTATGAAGGTTTGTTAGTGTTTGTTGTATGTTTTCCGGGATAGGACTATTTAATTTTAGTTGTATGATGTTGTTGTTTTTTTGAAAGAATGTGTGGAAATTTAGGTGGTTAGGATTGCCCGTCAGGTTTATTAGTTAAGATAATGTTAGAGAGGATCTTCGTTCTGTTAGTGAAGATTCGCCTGTGTCAATTAAGATGCTGGGAATAGGAATGTTCTAAAAGCTCCGGTTATAATTCGTAGTGCTATGTTATGTACTACTTCTATCGTTTTGAAGAGTGTTGGTTTTGCATGTGCATATACACTATACTTCCGTAATCAATTTTTGATTGTTTTAGTGCTTTGTATATTCTTAAGAGAGTTTTCTTTTCTGCTCCCCAGTCTTGATAGCATAGAGATCTTTTAGGATATTGAGTCTTCTTGTTTTTGTAAATGTGCTCTTCATGTCATCTTCGAGTCGAGAATAAGGCCTAGGAATTTAAATGTGTTGGTGAACGGGATTTGGGAACCATTAATCGTTAATACTGGTTTATTTGATGGTTTTTTTTTACTTTTATAACTGCATTGTCATAGTTTTTGTGGTTGAGATTTTGAATCTAGTTACTGATGTCCATTCTGCGGGGTTTCTCAGTATTGTGATCGTATTTTTTCCTTTGCAGTAGACGTACAAGTCGTCAGCAAAAAGTATTGGTTTTACGGGTGCCGAAATGGAATTTATAACATTATTGATTGCTAACAATAAAAGAGTCGTTGATATAACAGACCCTTGTGATATTCCGTTTTGTGAATGTTTAGTATTTGAAAAGCTGCCATTGAATTTTACTTTGAATGTTCTACCCGTTAAATAGTTTTGGATGAAATGTAGCATGCAACCGTCTACGTAATATTCTTTTCATGTTTTAATAATGTTGTACCGCCAAATGGTATTATACGCTTTTTCTATGTCAAAGAAAATAGCGATTATCTTTTGTTTATTTTTGAATGCTGCTTGTATGTCATTTGTTATTGGCGTCAGTCTATTGTGGATCGTCCTTGCTAAAGCCGCCTTGATATTTATTAATTAGTTCTTTAGATTCTAAGTACCAGCTTAGTCTGTTGTTGACTATTTTTTCCTAGATTTTGCACAAGGTATTTGTTAGTGCTATTGGTCGATAAATTTGTGGCTCTGTTTTGTTTTTCTATGGTTTTAGAATTGGTATTATTACAGACTGTCTCCATTGTGTGGGAAAGGAGTGGGTAGTATAAATATGTACAATAGGAGGTCTATAGCTTTGTCGGGTAGGTTTTTTATAATTTCGAATTGGATTTTGTCTGGTCCAGGGGTGCTATTATTTTTTGCATTTTGAATTGAAAGTGTTAGTTCTTTTTTAGTAAATTCTCTGTTTATTGGATTTATGTGGTCGTTATTTATGTTTATTTGTGTTTTTCTTGTATTTGTTTATGCTGTAGAAAGTTTTTATCGTAGTTTTCGTCTGCAGAATTCGATTGGATTGTTTCTGCTATTTTGTTTGCTATATCTCTAGGGTTTGTTATATTTTGGTTATTTTTTATTAAGACTGAAGTCGGTAAGGTATAGTTTTCATTTTTAATTTTGCGTATTTTATTCCAGACTTCTGATATAGGTGTTTCTTTGCTAAGTGTTGATACATAATTTTTCCAGGATAGTTTTTCGCTGAGTTTAGTTCTTCTGCGAGCTATGGCTCGTGTTTTCTTGAAATTTATTAAATTTTCGGTGTTTTTATTTTTTTATATATATATATTGAACGCTGTTTTATTTTCTCGTATTGCTTTTGCGCAGTTTTCGTTCCACCATTGTTTGGTATGAAGTCGAATCGAGATCACTTTGGAAAAAAACAGTAGATATTTTCAGGTCAATAAAAATATTGTATTCGTTTGCTATTTTGTATAAAATCATTAAAATAAACCTTTCCATGAGAAAATAAAGTGTTGTTGCATTATCTACATTGTTTACAATGTCTACGCCGCTAGAATTGTCGACGTATTGTCTACGTGTAGATGTAGACAATTAAAGATTACACGTAGATGCACATCTCTGCCAGTCACATTACAGTGAAAATATTCAATAGTGAAAATGGTGACGTAAATAGAATTATTTGTGTAGCTAGTGCGCAAGTGATAGTGTGTCTCTATAGGGAAGAAACTGCAGACTGAAGCTTGTCGAGGTTTACGAATTCACGAGGGTGGCAAATGCACTTTATGCACGTGAAATGTATAATAATTTTTTTCGCGGCCGGAAGTTTAATATTTATAGAGACTTCGACTACAAAATCATTAGTCTCTTGGTACAGTAGGTGGTTGTTACAATTTGTTTACTAACTATTTGTCTAATTGTTTAAGGT
Organism: Pterostichus niger; assembly: GCA_947425015.1. Lineage (NCBI taxonomy): Eukaryota > Metazoa > Arthropoda > Insecta > Coleoptera > Carabidae > Pterostichus > Pterostichus niger. Next base: position 5,872,752 of record OX380347.1, read on the forward strand.
ACAATAATTTGTATATGAACTATTTGTGTTACATTTAGTTTTGTAGATTTATGGGTATCAGGTATTGGAGTACGTTTCGGACTGTGTTTGGATCATCTTTTAGGGCTTCTTTTAGCTGGTTAGGTATGTTGTACCGTTCTCTCTCCGCTCTATATTGTTTGCATTCAATAATGATATGTTGAACATCTATGCTTTTATTGCATGCTGTACAAATTTCTGGTTCGGTTTTCTTAAATATGAAACTGTTGGTGAATCTTGTGTGGCCGATTCTCAGTCTGGTCATGGTTATTTGCTCTTTTCTTGTTCCACATTGTTTCCATGGAGTAGGGTCGTCTTTGATTAGTCTCACTTTGTTGTTGTTGTTCTTGTGCCATGTTTCTTTCCATTTTTCTGATATTTTATTTTTCATTCTTGATTTTTGATTTTTGATGGGGTAGGTGGCTCAGTGGTATCGAGTCGGCCTGTGGATCTTGAGAACTCTGGTTCGATCCCCACAGCCGACAAACAATTTTCACCAATTTAAAAAAATCTACTCCTGTGGCTCCTCCTCCACTAATATCTTTGGAGGCCGTGATTTGACGGCTGGTAACCGCACTTCACGCGAAAAAATATATCACTTACCGAGATCTTCTTAGGCAGAGTGCCACACTCAGTGATGGGTAAAAGGCGTGATGATATATTTATTTATTTATTATTGATTTTACCTCAGATGTGTGGATTGGAGTTATCTGCGTTAAATAGTTTTGGATGAAATGTAGCATGCAACCGTCTACGTAATATTCTTTTCATGTTTTAATAATGTTGTACCGCCAAATGGTATTATACGCTTTTTCTATGTCAAAGAAAATAGCGATTATCTTTTGTTTATTTTTGAATGCTGCTTGTATGTCATTTGTTATTGGCGTCAGTCTATTGTGGATCGTCCTTGCTAAAGCCGCCTTGATATTTATTAATTAGTTCTTTAGATTCTAAGTACCAGCTTAGTCTGTTGTTGACTATTTTTTCCTAGATTTTGCACAAGGTATTTGTTAGTGCTATTGGTCGATAAATTTGTGGCTCTGTTTTGTTTTTCTATGGTTTTAGAATTGGTATTATTACAGACTGTCTCCATTGTGTGGGAAAGGAGTGGGTAGTATAAATATGTACAATAGGAGGTCTATAGCTTTGTCGGGTAGGTTTTTTATAATTTCGAATTGGATTTTGTCTGGTCCAGGGGTGCTATTATTTTTTGCATTTTGAATTGAAAGTGTTAGTTCTTTTTTAGTAAATTCTCTGTTTATTGGATTTATGTGGTCGTTATTTATGTTTATTTGTGTTTTTCTTGTATTTGTTTATGCTGTAGAAAGTTTTTATCGTAGTTTTCGTCTGCAGAATTCGATTGGATTGTTTCTGCTATTTTGTTTGCTATATCTCTAGGGTTTGTTATATTTTGGTTATTTTTTATTAAGACTGAAGTCGGTAAGGTATAGTTTTCATTTTTAATTTTGCGTATTTTATTCCAGACTTCTGATATAGGTGTTTCTTTGCTAAGTGTTGATACATAATTTTTCCAGGATAGTTTTTCGCTGAGTTTAGTTCTTCTGCGAGCTATGGCTCGTGTTTTCTTGAAATTTATTAAATTTTCGGTGTTTTTATTTTTTTATATATATATATTGAACGCTGTTTTATTTTCTCGTATTGCTTTTGCGCAGTTTTCGTTCCACCATTGTTTGGTATGAAGTCGAATCGAGATCACTTTGGAAAAAAACAGTAGATATTTTCAGGTCAATAAAAATATTGTATTCGTTTGCTATTTTGTATAAAATCATTAAAATAAACCTTTCCATGAGAAAATAAAGTGTTGTTGTGTCAACACAGAACATTTTGGTCCTTCGAGCCGGATACGATTGGTCACATCAGTGAAAAATCGATATAATTCAACATAAGTTGTCGCAGGACAAAGGGGTCAGCGACATTGTTCAAGAGGTTTATTTCAACCAGTTTTATATCAATAAGAAAAAAATCAACAATAATTAAGGGACGTTAGTCTCTCTTAACATCTACCGTTACTAATTCTTTTCTTTAATTTTGAGTAAAATATCGAAATGTCATCTGAACTGAAGAGTTTAAAAATCAAACGACGTAGTTTAAAAGCACAACTTACAAATTTTACAACATACGTCAACAGCTTGGCGTCTACCCAAGATGTGCTACAGCTCAAAATTAGATTAGAAAAAATAAAGCCCTGTTTAGACATCTTTTTTGAAACACAAATTGCAATTGAATGCGCAAGTTTACCTACTGATGCGAATGGTTCAGAAGAAGAATCTGAACAAGACATCAATGAAAGAACCAATTTTCAAGATATGTATTTCGATTCTCTTGCTCAAGCTGAATCATTTATTGAGCAACAATTAGCAGCCACGAAGATCACTCCATCAGTAGAAAATTTGACAGTAAATCGTTCGGTATCTGAGTCAGCTCTTCATTTCAAATTACCAACTATCAACGTTCCCAAATTCGACGGATCTTTTGACGAATGGTTACCTTTCTTTGTCACATTTTCTTCACTGATACATACGAATCTATCATTATCAAATATTCAGAAGTTCCATTATCTAAAGTCGGCACTTGGAGAAGTGGCAGCTACAGTCATTCATTGTATCGAAATATCATCAGACAATTATCAAATCGCATGGGATTTGCTAATAAAAAGATTCGAAAACAAGCGTATAATTAAGCAAAAACATGCTAAAGCACTCATTAATATGCCCGCTATTCAAAAGGACAATTTGTAGATACTATTCAAAAACATTTACGATCACTACAAGCATTGCAAGAACAAACTGATACATGGGACACATTATTAATTCCATTACTAGCAAGTAAATTGGATAAACAATCTTTCAAGGAATGGGAAACATCGATCGATGGAACTGAGATGCCAAAATTCAAAACTTTTGAAGATTTTTTGAATCAGAAATGTCAAGTTTTAGAAGCAATATCACGGGAAGAAGCACAAACACAAGTATAAAAATATATTCCCGGAAAATCAAGAGCAGTATCATGCGTTACAAGCAGTGAATCATGTGTCAAATGCAAAAAAAATCATGCCATATATCAATGTCCGGAGTTTCTAAAATTATCGGTTGCAGAAAAAAGAAAGGACGTCAAGAGATTGAAACTATGTTACAATTGTTTGCGATCAAATCATCTACAATCGGAATGCAAGGCAGGTCACTGCAAACACTGCAATCTACAACATAATTCCCTATTGCATTTCAAGAGAAAAGAAACCAAGGAGCAATCATTGGACCACGTTCAAGGGGCAGCAGTAGCGAATTACTCATCCAGTAAATATATAAAACAAACGTTATTGTCAACAGCTGTCATCAAGGTTTGGGGAGAAGATAATAAAATGTATACAGCTCGAATCTTATTGGACTCTGGTTAACATGCTAATTTGATTACCAACGATTTTTGCAAGAAATCTAATCTCAAGTAACGTAATATATCTCTACCCTTAAGTGGTATAAATCAAGCTACAGTAAACATATGCCATATGACAACTGCAACAGTCAAATCAAATTACAACAATTATGCAATGAAATTGGACTTCTTAGTAATACCAAACATTACAGAAAAATTACCTATTCAAGCCATCAACAGCAGTTCTTGGAAAATACCAGCCAACCTCAAATTAGCAGATCCACAATTTGGTCAAAGTTCTAAAATAGACATGCTTTTGGGAGTCGAAATATTTTGGGACTTAATGTGTGTGGGTCAAATAAAATTGGGAGTTGATCTACCAGTTCTACAGAAAACTAGATTGGGATGGATTGTATCTGGTTCATTTCTAGAAAACAAGACGAACAATATTCAAACATGTAACTTTGTAGCGAATTTTCAACTACAAAAATTTTGGGAGATAGAATCTTGTACAGAAAATCAACAACATCTGTCATCAGTAGAAAAGTGGTGTGAAGAACACTTCACGAAGAATACTGATAGATCTGAAGATGGTAAATTTCAGATAAGAATACCACTGAAGAAAGATAGAAGTACATTAGGAGATTCGCAAGAAATGAGTCGTAAAAAAAATGTGAGCCGTCATGGGACGCCTGGCAGATGTGAAACATCGTGTGTGTACAAGTAATATGCATAAAAGATAATATTATTACAGGAATTAAATATAGCCTAATGAAAAAATGAAGTATTACGAATATCTTACAGAAAATTCTACTTACTGATGACTTGGTAGTATGCCATAGTGTAGTTTCACTTTCTTTGCACAAGGTTGATCACTTTGATCCTCTCTTAGTTATCACTATCACACATATTTTATTGTCAAAAATTAAAATAAAAAATTAAATAAAACGCAGGTTATGTGTACCGTAGTAAACAACAACGTCGAACTGAGTGAGAAGCCACACCGTACACTCTACTACTACATATAAAATATATATATATATATATATATATATATATATATATATATATATATATATATATATATATATATATATATATGTATACCTCAGTATAGCGTGGCGACCCGTCGCCACACCGTACACTCTACTACACATAAAATATGTATACCTTAGTATAGCGTATAGCCACGGCAAGCGTCGCCACGCCAACAATTCGGTTTACAAGTGAGCCTATAGATGTTTCACATCAACAATTCTTTTACTTAGAACGTAGATTGGAAAATAACAAAGAATTGAAACAACGTTATCATAATTTCATAAAGGAATATATAGAAATGAGACACATGGTTGAGGTGAAAGAACAGAAGGATACAGAATCATTATTCTACTCACCTCATCATGCCGTACTGAGAGCTTTAAGACAATTCATTGCACGACGTGGTTTAGTAGCTAACATATATTCTGACAATGGCACAAATTTTATAGGAGCTAATCGCGAACTTCAAGATTTAGCAAAACAGATGCAATCTGAATCATTTCAACGAAAAATAAATGACATCTGCACTTCACAGCATATTCAGTGGCACTTCATTCCTTCGCATTCACCTCATTTTGGCGGACTGTGGGAGGCTGGCGTAAAGAGCATCAAGTATCATCTAAGAAGAACTGCAGGAAACACATTACTAACATTCGAGGAGATGTATACTTTACTTACGCAAATAGAATCCGTATTAAATTCACGTCCCACCCATATCAGCTGATTCTAGAGACTTGAGTCCGCTCACTGCCGGACATTTCCTGACCGGTGCTACGATCTTTCACAAGACCCCGGGCAAGGCCGGTTGAACCGCGGCGAACTCAGTGGAGATTGGGAGTGAGTTGTGAATCGGAGATGTCGGGTAGGGCGCCAGTTGACCTGCCGACTGGTTCAACGCTTACTGGTTGATCAACTAACCACAGCGGGGTAAGGTACTCACAAATAAATAATACTAGCACGTCGGTATGAAAGTGACGTAAAATATATTGACTAGAGGTGACTACAAATAACAACACTAAAACTAACAGAAATTATATGACGGTAGTTCGAGACAACCCGATCAGCCGATGACAATTAAATGAGCTAGGTATTTCCGTAGTGAGTGCGTCGTGAGCCCACTCCAGGACCTCGCTCAACAAACTTAAAAGAGCGCGCAACAGAATCACGAGGGGACCGATAGTCGACTATAGGTTTCGTAATCGCGCTATAGCAAAACGGCGAAAGCCCTAAACGCTTCCCGAAATGACACCAGCTACGAATCGCAGCGCCAACGTCGCGCATCAGTGAAAGCAACGTCGAATGATCGGATTTTACAATACGGTACAAACGTGGAATGTCGAACAGATGAATGAACACAAAAATAATGAACGAACTCAAGCTTAAATAGATTGAAGGACAGACGTACAGTCCTCCAATGGTAAGTATCACAAAATGTAACAATCTTAATTAAGCGGAGCAAATTTTAATAGATAAATTCTTATCTGCGTTCCCGAGTTGACGGTCAGATGGAGCGCTTGGACTGGTGACGTGCCGGTTCTAAGATGGCGGACCTCGCAACACGCTCGCTCGCCCCAGTGGCGTAGGTGGATAAACTTCCCTTCAGCGAGACCACGGTTTACGGGATAATACGTCCGACAGTACGGGAGGGCGCGATGATCCTTGCGTCTCATCAACCAGATGCGTAACAGGGGCGCAAATACGCAATGATAACATCCAACAAAGGACAAACGAAAGGAAAGAAATAAAATAAAACGGGAAAAGCCTAAGATCGAGGGCGGCTTTGAAGTGAATAAACTGTCGAGGGCCTCACAAATCCGGAATACTCCGTTGAGTTAAAAATTACTCTCTTGGTTCGGTTACCGCAAATCCAAATGCAGCTTTGCCTCAAATAATCCAAATACTCTACTTCTCAAACACGATTCAAATTTCAGGTAACGTCCGGTACAATTAAATCGCGCGGAACCAGAAGTAGCTAGCCTTGGCGCCTCTCACAAGTGCCGTCTCCACCGCAATACTCGACGAATACGTCTACGTCGCAAGAGTTGCCTAATTAAGGGCGCATACAAAAAAAGGGAACGTAACAACTCTCTCTCTACCACTACAGGAAATTTTCCCCAAAATTTCCGATAAGCACTTAGACGCTAACAAAGAAAAGGAAATGATGATAACAAAAGAAATGAAAATGAAATCGAAAACTACAAATAACTAAATCCAGCTAACTATTTATCTGGGGGAATATCGTCATCAGGGTGAGTTTTTAAGTGCTTTACATTCCAGGTGCCACGAAGAATGTCCCCATCCACATTTTTAAGCACGTAACTGTCGCTGCCTACACGTTTGTGGATCCGGAAGGGACCTACAAACTTTTCTGCTAATTTGGCGGTGAAGAACTTCGAGGCGTCCGACAAAACAAAGTTCCTCCGCCAGACCAACTGGTTTGGATCGAAACGTACTTCGCGGCGGCGAAGGTCGTAACGCGACTTAGACTTGTGGTACGCGGCTTGCAACCTGGTTTGTACTTCCTGATACAAATTTTTAACATTGCAGGCACGTTCTGCATATTTTCTCGAGTCCGGTAAAATTAGTGTATCATCTTCAAGAGCGATATTCTCATTATTTGAATCCAAACTACTGCCCACTAGGTTCATATGTCTACCAAAATTGACGAAATATGGCGATAGTTTAGTTACTTCGTGCGTAGCCGTTCGCAGTGCACAAGCTACTTTCGGTAAGTATTTGTCCCAATCACGCTGGTTGTCATACGCGTACGCGACGAGCATGGTCTTTAATACTCGATTAACTCTTTCAGCGGGGTTCGCCTGCGAGTGGTAATACGACGTGTACGCTGATTTCACTCCATAGGACGTCAGAAGCTTCCGGTACTCGTTCGAACGAAATTGCACTCCATTATCTGAGATAATTTTGCGCGGTGCTCCAAATAAAAGAAACACGTCATTTTCTAAATGCTTCACGATACTCGCAGAATTACTCGTGCGTAGAGGGAAAACTACTGTGAATTTAGAAAAACAATCCGAGACTACCAAGATGTGTTTATACCCGCGAGCGGTTCGGGGTAACGGACCCACTAAGTCTGTACACACGACCTCTCATGGCCTCGTTATCTCCGAGTGGCCTCCCATGCGTCCCGGCGGTGCCTTTTGCTCCGGTTTCGATTTGATACACACCACGCACCGATTTACATAATTCACAACGTCAGCTTTCATTTTCGGCCAAAAATAGTTACGCGCTAACCGATTATGAGTTTTAAAAATACCTAAATGTCCACTCGTAGGTATGTCGTGGCACTTAAATATTAAATCTTTCCGTTGCTCCCTCGGTATGACCTGCTTCCACCCAAAATTCTCCTCCAACAATCCGAAATCTTCACATTTAACGAATTTAAATAATTTATGATCCTTAATCCTAAACGCGGGATATTTGCCGGGATTTTTCTCTACTGAATCCATTAGGTTGCGGTACCACTTGTCCGAGCTGTTGTCGAAGTCGACAGAATCTATCACCGGTACAGAACGAGACAGAGCATCCGGCACCACGTGATCCTTGCCTTTACGATACACAACGGTAAAGTTATATTGTTGCAGTCGCACTGCCCAACGCGCCAACCTACCGGAAGGATTCTGCAGATTGCTTAGCCAACACAGCGAATAGTGGTCGGTGATCGCGGTAAAATGCGAGCCCTCAATATACGGTCGCAATTTCTCTATGGCCCATAAAAGCGCGAGAAGCTCTTTCTCTGTGGTAGAGAATTTACGTTCCTGCTTAGTCAAAGATCTGCTCAGATAACAGATAACTTTCTCCCCTTCATCGTACTGCTGCGTCAGTACCGCGCCTATCCCAAAGTCTGAGGCGTCAGTTTGCACAACAAATTCTTTATCGAAATCGGGACATGTAAGAATCGGAGCCGACACCAGCTGATTTTTAATTGATGCCCACGCTTCCTCACAATTTTCTTCCCAACTAAATTTCGCGTTCTTCCGTAACAAGCTAGTGAGCGGCGAGACCAACGTGGAAAATTGCGGAACGAAACGACGATACCAGGACGCCATGCCTACCAAGCGTCTCACTTCGGACGCGGTGGTGGGAGTCGGAATGTCTAGAATGGCGCGAATCTTCTCCGGATCAACGTGGAGACCTCGGTGGTCAACTACGTACCCGAGATAGCATAATTTATCGCGACAAAATTGGCATTTATCTCGGCTGACGGTGAGTCCAGCTTTCGCGAGACGCGATAACACCTCTTTGAGTATTTCGATGTGTTTTTCGAACGTATTCGTTACTATCACTATATCATCGAGATACACAAAGACGTAAGGCTCTAAATCCGACCCTACTACTGTATCAATAAATCTCTGCCACGTAGCCGGGGCATTGTGCAACCCAAATGGCATTCTACGAAACTGAAATAATCCACGATTCGGGACCGTGAACGCTGTAAACTCGCGTGAGGATTCCGCGACCGGGATCTGCCAGTACGCTGACTTTATGTCTAGAGATGTAAGGAACTTTGCGTCGCGTAACTTGTTCAACGTATGTGACACCGACGGCAAAGGATACGCATCGCGCTTCGTAACTTTATTGAGTTTGCGGTAGTCAACACAAAAACGATACGATCCGTCCTTCTTGGGTATTAACAGTATCGGCGAAGCCCACGGACTAACGGAGCGTTCAACGATGCCCTGCTTGAGCATACTGTCCAGCTCTTTGTCGACGTGTCTCTGCACCGCGGGAGAAATCGGGTAATACCGTTGCTTAATCGGCTCACTATCCGTTAATATTTTGTGCTCCACCGCTTTAGCACAACCAATAACCGTGTCGGTATTTGGACACAATACCGTTCAACAGCTTCTCCTGCGCGGGTGTTAAACTAGACCGCGCGGTGATCAAATCTAGTGCAGCTAGAGGTGAACTCGAGAAGTGCCATTCTCCCCTCCGTAAATCAGGTACAACACCCATGGTCCTCCAGAAATCAGCGCCTAATATCAGCAGGTGAGGTATTTCCGGTACGATAAGAATTTCAATAATTTTTACTTGGTCGCGCAGTCTAACCGGCGCCGACACAATTCCCCAGCTCATGCAGCGCTGTCCGTTCGCGACGGTACAGGGCGTAACAATTTTACGCATCGGTAAATTTAAATCTTGTAATATATCCCAACCTAATTTCCCAGCAACAGTGCAAGATGCACCAGAATCTAATAATCCTAAAATTGATTTTTCCAAAATGAAAATCTCCAAATATAACCGCTCATCCCCTTGTGCATGTGCCAAGATAAAATCTAACAATGCGGTGTTGGCATTCGGCACAAGCGGAGTTGCATTTTGCTGCAGACGACCACCTACAGCATCTACTGCCCGTTTCCCGAACGACAGGATGGACACGAGTGCACGGTAACGTCAGGTTTTCCACAGCGGTAACAATGTTTCTTCCGTGGTTCCCTGCATCTGTTAGCCAGATGACCTGGACACCCACAGTTCCAACACGAACGCGGATCCCTCTCTACCGAGTCCACAGCTGAAGGTTTATGCGGAAGTTGCGCGTGGCGGGATGGACGGCTATCGTCGTAGTTACGGCGATGTGACGTGGATGGCCTCGACTGGTCCGCATACACGTACGCTAAGTCCGGCTCAATAACATTACTACGTCGCGGCGGCGGTACATAGGACTCAACGGATTCTTTTCGCTCATCCAACTTCCGACATAATCTTAAAAGTTCCGCGACCGTCTTAACTTCGACCAGCCCTAATTGCGTTTGATAGAATGGCGCGATATTGCGAAGTAATATACGCATTCGCACTTCTTCGCTCAGCCTAGCCCGTAGTCGCGAAAATAATGACGTCATCATAGCGATATAAATTCCAATCGGCTCATTCGGGCCTTGAGTCCGGCGCTTAATTTCCTCCAACAGTTTCTCCTCATAGTCAATCGACTGGAACTCTAATCGGAGTCCGTCTACTAATTCGTCCCAAGACGCAAACAAATTACGATTCGCGCAATACCAAACGAGAGCATTTCCGACGAATAAATCTATTGAGGTATGGAGTAATTGGTGTTTTGACACGTTCCGCGCTACCCGAAGTTCATTAACCCTTTCTATGAACGAATTCACTGACATTTGCCTCATATCTCCCGAAAATTTCAAACCCCACTTCGATACTGGTATGGATTTTAGTTCCGTACGCGAGTATGCAAGTTCCTGTTCCGAATCGGTATTGGATGTTTCAGACCCGGATGTGCCTTCCGGAAAACTAGCTAGCGAATTCTCTAAACCTTGACTCAACAACGTGGATGAGTGCTTGACCGCTCTGGACTTTGTGCGCAGGTCAGACTGCAATGATATTAATTGGCCTAGTAGTTTGGATTTCGCGGTTCGCTGTTCGTCCGTACCAACCACACAACGATTTACCCGCCCAATGGAGTACGAAATTTTTGTTTCTAACTTTTTAAATTCTTTAGACGATTTTAGGTCGGCGAAAGATTCTAAAAGAGTTTTTATTTCTCTAATTTTTTCCACAATAGCGGCACGATCTTCATCGAACGTGAACGGATACTTCGGCAAAACAAAACTCGACGTTTTCTCTAGCTTTAAAAGGTAACGTAGTGACTTTCTCATTGAGTCTATACTACTGACTTCGTCAATACCTCTGATCTTAATCTCGTACGTTAACTCGTCTTTAGATAGGCGATTAATCTCCATTTTGGACTCCCTAACTAACCCTAATATAACAAGTAAACTAATAATATGGTAAGTGATAATAACCCTAAATAACCTAAATAATTATTCCCAAAATTCTTACCTATAAATTGCTTTCAGCAAATAACGCTAAATAACTTGCTATGGCCTATGCGCCTCGGGCCTCTGACCCTCTGACTCTCGGGGCTCTTTTTCTCGGGGCCCCACGTTGGGCGCCAAAAATCTTGCTACGATCTTTCACAAGACCCCGGGCAAGGCCGGTTGAACCGCGGCGAACTCAGTGGAGATTGGGAGTGAGTTGTGAATCGGAGATGTCAGGTAGAGCGCCAGTTGACCTGCCGACTGGTTCAACGCTTACTGGTTGGTCAACTAACCACAGCGGGGTAAGGTACTCACAAATAAATAATACTAGCACGTCGGTATGAAAGTGACGTAAAATATATTGACTAGAGATGACTACAAATAACAACACTAAAACTAACAGAAATGATATGACGGTAGTTCGAGACAACCCGATCAGCCGATGACAATTAAATGAGCTAGGTATTTCCGTAGTGAGTGCGTCGTGAAGCCACTCCAGGACCTCGCTCAACAAACTTAAAAGAGCGCGCAACAGAATCACGAGGGGACCGATAGTCGACTATAGGTTTCGTAATCGCGCTATAGCAAAACGGCGAAAGCCCTAAACGCTTCCCGAAATTACACCAGCTACGAATCGCAGCGCCAACGTCGCGCATCAGTGAAAGCAACGTCGAATGATCGGATTTTACAATACGGTACAAACGTGGAATGTCGAACAGATGAATGAACACAAAAATAATGAACGAACTCAAGCTTAAATAGATTGAAGGACAGACGTACAGTCCTCCAATGGTAAGTATCACAAAATGTAACAATCTTAATTAAGCGGAGCAAATTTTAATAGATAAATTCTTATCTGCGTTCCCGAGTTGACGGTCAGATGGAGCGCTTGGACTGGTGACGTGCCGGTTCTAAGATGGCGGACCTCGCAACACGCTCGCTCGCTCCAGTGGCGTAGGTGGATAAACTTCCCTTCAGCGAGACCACGGTTTACGGGATAATACGTCCGACAGTCCGGGAGGGCGCGATGATCCTTGCGTCTCATCAACCAGATGCGTAACAGGGGCGCAAATACGCAATGATAACATCCAACAAAGGACAAACGAAAGGAAAGAAATAAAATAAAACGGGAAAAGCCTAAGATCGAGGGCGGCTTTGAAGTGAATAAACTGTCGAGGGCCTCACAAATCCGGAATACTCCGTTGAGTTAAAAATTACTCCCTTGGTTCGATTACCGCAAATCCAAATGCAGCTTTGCCTCAAATAATCCAAATAGTCTACTTCTCAAATCGGTAACACGACCACACCCTTCAACGTTTACAATACGAATTCCCAATTTTTAGGTGAAATAGCAATCTTGAACACGATTCAAATTTGAGGTAACGTCCGGTACAATTAAATCGCGCGGAACCAGAAGTAGCTAGCCTTGGCGCCTCTCACAAGTGCCGTCTCCACCGCAATACTCGACGAATACGTTTACGTCGCAAGAGTTGCCTAATTAAGGGCGCATACAAAAAAAGGGAACGTAACACCGGAGATTGACTGAAAAATATTCCGGAACCTGAATTGAAGTCGGTGCCAATGAATCGGCTTACACGATGGCAATTATTACAACGTTTACACCAACAATTCTGGGAACAATGGTCTAGACTATTTATGCCAGCTCCAAGAACGGGGAAAATTCGACGACAGCAGCTACATCAGCAACTTCAAATAGGTAATTTGGTTCTTTTAAAAGAAGACAATTTACCATCTTTAAAATGGCGCACTGGTAGGATACTTGAACTTTATCCTGGTCAAGATAATGTTGTAAGGGTGGTAACAGTAAAAACAACCAGTGGCGAAATGAAGCGTAGCGTCACAAAGTTATGCCCATTACCGCTCCGTTTAGTTTAAATATTTATTGAGAAGAAGTTTTCAAGGCGGGCGGAATGTTTGGTATGAAGTCGAATCGAGATCACTTTGGAAAAAAACAGTAGATATTTTCATGTCAATAAAAATATTGTATTCGTTTGCTATTTTGTATAAAATCATGAAAATAAACCTTTCTATGACAAAATAAAGTGTTGTTGTATCAACACAAAACAACCATGGTACGCACTTTTTGTGTGTATTTTTTAAGGCCTATTGCTTTTTGGCTCGCGTTATTTATCTTATTTATTAAGTTTTCGATTATTTTATCTGTGTCATTAGTTTGCGAGAATTCTACCTTTTCTATTTCTTCTGCAAATAGTATCCAATTTGCGATTTTAATATTCCATTCATATTGAATTTTATTTGGGCTTTGTATTGTTGGGATGTGTTGTATATGTAAGGGGAAATTATCGCTTCTATGCAGGTCTGGAAGTGCATTAAAGGTAAATTTAGTGGATAGGTACGGATGGCAGAAGATTAGGTCTATTATTGAGGTGGATCCTAAAGAAGAACAGAAATGAGTTGGTGAGTCGACATTTAGAATAACATAGTCTTCAAACGCTTCTAGAATTATTTTCCCCTCTCGGTTAGTGTAGTTGGATCCCCAACTAGTGTTGTGGGCATTGAAGTATCCTATTACTATATTTGGGCTTGGTAGTTGACTAATTAGATTATCTATTGTGACTTGGTCGGGGCATCTATTTGGTGGTATGTATATGTTACAAATGGTGAATTCTTCTGGTTACACTATTTTCGTGGCTACTGCTTCAATGTTGGTTTGAAGATGTATTTGTTGTGAGGGTGTGGAATTCTTGACTACTATTTCCACTTTTCCACTAGCATGTGGGCAGTCTCTGTTGTTTCTATATATTTCGTAGCCTTTTACTTTACATTTTTGGTGTTCTTTTAAATTGGTTTATTGTAGACATAATAAGTTTCGTTGTTGTTCTGTTTTTATAAATTCTATTTCTTCGTAATGAGCCCGAACTCCATTACAATTCCATACTATTGTAACGTTTATTATAATTTCGGGTTCGGTGAAGCTTATTATTAAATAAAACATGAGCAATGAAAACACTAACAAAATATTTATTTAAAACGAAACTAATGTAGTACAACTACTAAGACATATATTTATATACAACACGTATTTAGCAACGACTTGCACTGTTGTAACGCAAAATTTACTAACAATTTGCCCCACGTTTCGGCGGCAAATTTGTAACGCAAAAGCTGGTGTTACACGTAATCAACCATACGCTCCCTGGATGATGAACCCGGATGGAACGGTTGAACCACGGCTAAACTCAGTGAAGATGGGAGTGAGTCGGAGAAGGGGGTGATAAATCACAGAATTAACGGGCGCCAGCCGGCCTGAGCCGCGACCGGTTCAACAGGAGTATGACGGCCGACGACAATCGGGATACGTCCCAGGAAGGGGATACGAGGGTGCACGAATATTTTAATAACAAGATCGGAGTACGGAAAAACTAATGATATATTAGAGCAACTTACGGGAAAATTACACAGGATACAATAGCTGATATTGCAATACAGTTGGATCGTAAATCCACTTAAGATAAAGACCACTAATGTCATAAACGAAGGCGGGGCGCCGTGTCTCACAGTAGTGACTAGGACTGCGGTGACGTCGACACCTAAAATGATGCTAAAGTGACTCGGCGTATGCCGACGTAGGACGTTTCACTGGCCAATGATTCGTTTACGCGGCGCGACCGAACGTACGTGACTACGGAATCGCAAACCCTAATAACTATCGCAACGCACAAGCGACACACCTCGTAGGTGACCACAACGTCACTACAAATGATTCTACAAAGTACTCTTTACTGGATTTTCACAAAAATTCTGTACCTACTATTGGTAAACTCGATAATCATTAACTCAAATATATCGTGAACAATACGGTACACAAATCGAAAATACGACAACATATGATTACACAAAAAAAATTATGAATAAAAATAAACAAATGATTCTGGTTTAGCTGTATGGCGTCCAGGCGCTAACGGGAGGGGTGGCAGTAGTGGCACAACTCGATCTGCCAACCGGATGTCCAGAATCGTCACTTCCCAAGATGGCGGACAAGCACGTGAAATGGGAACGTCACGCAGCGTCACTTCCGCTACACGTGGTTTCTCTTCTTTTCCCAAACTGCTGGGCTTTAATCCCTTGGCAACAATTATCAGGAATCCTCCAATGCAATGCCAGGAACACGGAACACAGCATGGACCACAGCAATACGTAAACACGTAAGACGTACAATGGCAAACGTGAAACGCAAAATAAAAACGTAAGACGTCAAAACATAAGCGTCAAAACGTAAGACGTAACAGAAGTGGACGCAAAAACGAACGTAAAAAGAACTAGCTGACGTCAAAAAAAATGACTAGCTGACGTCAAAAATAAAAGCCTAAAACAAAAGACTGCAATTAGGACCAGGTGCGAGGAGAAAGCTACTAACAGGCTAACTTTACTTGACAAAAGTAGATTAGATATTGAACGAATAGAAATTCTTTTTACCTGAGTTCTTGGGCGGCTTTCAAGTGAATGAGATATGCGACTTTTCCTATTGGAAACTTATTTGGAACAACTCCGCTGAATAATGCTATCCCACTGATGCAATATTCACTCAAATGGAACTAGATCGGTAATCCCCACACGGGTATTTCGCAAACAAAACAGGTTTGCCGAAATATAACTAAACTAGCCCAACTTCCAATATTCAAAATCTCACAACCTCAGCAACGAAACGTCATCGAAAGACAAAAAAAAATAAATCGTCGTTCAAAGTCAAAACCTGCAAAAGTCTACCAAAAAGAGAGAGCGATGCGCGAAGACGAAGATAGCCTCAGTCTAACTTCTGAGAGGTGTCGGTAAGGAAACAAAACTAGGAAACACTATTATCGACCGAGACATGATGATTGTTATTGATTAGCAAAGAAATGACAAACTTGAAATACATAAATAAGCGTAAAATAAATATTGTACTTGGAATAAAATTAACCTAAAGAAGAAAACAAATAAACTATTTATTTAATGAACTCGCACATTTAAACCAGAGCTAACTTCGCTGCGAACGACCACTAATTGGGTGACAGCTAAACAAAACAAAACAACGTACTTAACCAAAAAATAAAGCAACGAAACAAGAGAAATGAATTTAAGTTTTACTACCAAATGAATACTGCAAACGGGAAATCTAAATTAAGCTAAGTATGAGGGAATTTAATCGGTCAATATTAAATGGATAATTAGTTTCAGGTACCGGTACACAAAAAAATTTAGACAATAAAATTATGACAGATGACAAAAAATTAACGTAACACTGTTTACACTTCTAATACAGAATTCCTGTTGCCGGCCCAAACAAGATATTCTATAATATTCCAGAACTTCTGGACCACTGTACAAGCATGACGGAGAGCGAACAAGTTCGAACTTGTCACTGTATTGCGTATGAGACAGCGGTAAACGCGCTGCAGGCTACGACGCGTCGACTGTTCCTGAGGGAACAGGGCCTTACTCGCTACACTATCATTTTGTTGTTTAATTTGTTCTTCTTCTGTATTTTCTTTAAGGTAGTTTATTAGTTTGGTGAATCTATATTTCATTGTTCTGTATTTTAATTGTTGATTTATGGTTAAGAGGGTTTCAATTAATTTGTTTATATCATTCCTGTATTCCTTAACTACGTTGAGTGGGTTATTTGATTGATGAGCATTTTCAATAAGATCTTTAAATAAGTTGTATGGTAGTGCGAATCTTTTGGGGTTTGCGTCTTTTGTCGGGGCTGGAGTTCGTCTATGTTTAATCTATTTTGTGAACTTATGGATCTGTCTTTCTTGGGTCTTTTCTGTTTAGTTGGATATGCTGTTATTTTTCCTTGTGTATTTATGCTTTGTGATAATATTTCATCATGTCTTGGATTTGACTATGGCTTGTACTTTCGTCATCGCCATCTTCGAAGTTAGTTGCTGGCCATTTTGTCTCTTGTTCATTGTTTGAATTTGTAGGTTGTGTAATTTTTGTTTGTTGGTTAATGGTTTGAGTTTGGGGTAGTATTTTTGTTTGTAGGGTTTCTTGTGTGTTTTTTGTATGTAGTGTCGGACACTTGTTAGCTACATGCTCTTGTTTTCCGCATTTTGCGCATGTTAGTGCTTCAGTAGAAAGAAATATTCTATATGGTGTATCTTCGTAATTTATGATTAAGGATGTTGGTATAGTTTCCTTTCCGTTTTCCTCTTGCTTGATGTAGACTTGTCTCCGGAAACTTAATATATGCGCGTATTCTGGATCATGTAGTAAGTCTTGATTTAGGTAGCTCACTGGTGATATAATGTTCAATTCTGCTTCTTGCAGTGTTTTTAATAGTGTGTCGTTAGGTATAGTTGGGCAGATATTAGAAATTACTAGGCGTTGTGCTGGTGTTAATAATCTACGGATACTTATTTCTTTATTCTCTATTATTAAGCTGGGATATGTGGAAATTAAGTCGTCTACTATTTTTTTGTTTTTTAAATATACGCACATGCGGTTGTTAGATATTCGAGATGCGTAGCTTATATTTATTGGTTTAACTAGCTTTCCTGTAGCTCTGATGTATTAGTTGGATTCCGTCTACTATGTGCATAACGATCGCCTCTTCTTTTTTGGGATTTTGATTACCGTAAAACGGGGTGAATAGGAACAGTTTTGCAGATTGATGTACTGTATCTTTCATATGTTTAGCAGCAGGTTTAAAAAAAAAAATTTATGAGTAAGCAATTTAATTATCTATATTATTAAGTATTTTTTAAATTTACACATACAACAACCGTATATATATATTTTTATATGGTGTTCCTATTCACCTCTAAGTAGGGGTGAAAAGGAACACCTTACAGTTTCAAGTGCTTATTCCTAAACAGGCATACTTAGGAGTCTATAGGGACAGAAATTGTGTTTTAAAAAGACTTTACCCTACAATGATGCCCGTTAGCGCGGTTTAACACAGGGTGGCGATTCAAGTAACATTAATAAATTCCCTGACTTTTTTCTGACTAAGTAAAAAAATTCCCTGACTTCTAGAATATTGACTTATTTATGAATTTATGGTTACATTTCATATATTATATCATATATTGTAATATAATTGTTTTTTTTTATTAAATTTATAGTAATACAAATATTATATAACTAAATAATACATATATAATGTTAAATATATATAAAATATATATATATATATATATATATATATATATATATATATATATATATATATATATCACGTACAACTTGACATCCACCTGTGTAAAAGTTGCGGTAAAATTGGCCTCCGATATAGGGAGGCCATTTTGCAATTAGCTCTAAAAGAGTCAAATGAATATATGTCGTGCTATCTAGTGATAAAACGTGAAAATTTACAGGAGGCCATTTTGAACCAAATCTTGGTAAAAATATACACTTTAGTGTCATCAAGCCGCCGCACAACGGTGCTAGTGATGTATATTGAGAATAAATATATATAGCGGGCAAAATAACGTCCCATAAATTTGGCAACGTTTGTTACTAAAAATAACTCCGTATTATGTTTATTGTATTATATATATATATACAATTCACGTTCATTCTGCCGTACATGTAGCGTCTTGTTCTTGTGTGTGCACGCCGAAATGATTTCTACTCGAGGGAAACGAATTTTGAAAATATACAGATTGGTATTTTAAATTATTCAAAGAACTATTATGTTACTAATTTAATGATGTAAACATAGGTTTACTACTTGATCAAGTATTTTATGATTCTATATCATTATTTTCTCACTTTCTAAGCATATTTTGGTTCATAATATAAGGGTTATTTTATTGAATATATTTATTAATTTAATTGTAGACAAACTATAATTTTTTCTTTAGTTTTTTGAAAATATTGTTCATGTACAAAGAGATTAGAAAATATCCTACCTATAGTAATATTTCTAGAAATTTTATTATAACTAAAAAGTTTGTTTTTCTGGTTTCCTTTTGAGCAAAAAAATTATTTTTTTAAACATTATTCCTTTGATAAAGTATGTGTTTTAAAGATGAGATTAAAGTTATTTGGAAAAAATCATCAATTCGAGACCACATATTGTAATATATAATATGATGGTGATCGAAATTTAATACGTTTTCACGCGTTTATAGAATTTTTTTAAATTAAAAGATTTTAGTTCTATTTAATCAGGGGAATGGTATAATTAAAAAAAATTAGTTGGATTTCAGGCTTTAATACAAGTAAAAAAGTAAATTTAAATATTCATTTTAATTCCTGTTTTATTATCGTTGAAGGTGACGTTTCGGCACAATATTTTAGGCCATTTTCATACATATATTGTAACTAGTGACTCTTGAGGTGTACACCTCAATAATGTTTTATTTGATTTTTTTCTGACTTTCAAATAATGTATGTTTTGATTGTAAAATTAAATTTGTTCACTGCTAATTTATATAAAAATTTAGCTTGAAAATGGCCTAAATTATTGTGCCGAAACGTCGCCTTCAACGATAATAAAACAGGAATTAAAATGAATATTTAAATTTACTTTTTTACTTGTTAAATTGATAATTATTTTGGATATATAGAGGTACTTAAATGATGATATACATGGGATTCTCGAGAACGGTAATGAATATGCGATAAGAATTCGGTAAAATGAAACAAAAGTTGGCGTATTAAGGCAGCACTTAAACTATGTTAATTAGACAAGAGTTGCCACACCATTTTAAACTAAGTCTTAGATTTTTTTAGTTCTATCGGAGAAAAATTGAATTATTTTCTTTACATTATTAACGAATTATGTTTTTTTATTTTATATTACGATATAATAAATGTATAGTAAATATATGTATTTTTGTATTTATTTAATATTTCATTGGTTTATTAAACACAATACAAAACCGGGTGTGGTTTTCGTAAATTATTACACCTTAGCTAATTAAATACAATAGCAACGCAGTACTTAATATAGTGGTGTAAAAAAACAAAACCGGACGTACTTTTCTTCAAATATTTCATATTAGTTTATAAATATAATAAAAACACATTACATTATTAATGTTGTATTTTTGATAATATAATTTAAATTTGAAATTCACATGTCGAATCACGATCTTCGCAGTCGCGACTGCAAGAATTTGTAAAAATTTCTTTTTTCATTTTCGTTGACCATAATGATCGGTATCTTCTTTGAGACCGCCTGGAACACATGCAATGCCTGTTGTATTCAACAAGAAATCCGCATTTCTGCCGGGATATATACAAGGTTCCACGGAGACAACATCATATCCAGGAGGGGCATTCGCTCTAAATTAATTTAAAAGATTTGGATCCGTCTACCTGGTGGTAGCGGCTGAGAGGGAATAGCAACGGTTTGTTGCTGAACAGTGAAAAATGGAAATGATATAAATATCCACATTAACTTATTCATTTTAAGTCGTACTTGAAATCCCGTAAAATAAAAATATATATATTTAATATATTTATTTTTATATCTATTCTATCTCCAATAAGTAACTGTAAATGCAAAATCTCATTCTTTTTGTTGTAATAATAAAAATTATAGAATATTAAAAGTAAATGATGCAGTCAGTATATTGCAGAATATTAGTTTTAATTTTTGGTTGTTGTAATTACTTATGAACATATGCACCGACAAAAGTAAAATTTTAAACTAAAGTTAAATAAATAGAAGCAAATTGAAGTACCACGTCATATGGAATTATTGTCATTGAGGTCGAACATTCGATTTGATTTTATTGCACTTCAGCTTAAAATTTAATATTTGCGGTGAAAATGGCTAATACTAATTATTTAAATAACTCGAACATCGCGTAGAGAAATATGATAACAATTCTTTAACAAAGAAGTCGGGATTTGGTTTTACACGCCGCAACACTGTAAGGAAGCTACTTTACCTGTTAGAAGTATATACGGAAGTCACTTCGTACTTCAAACGAATAATAATTATACGGATGTTAGTAATACCTATAAATGTATAGTTGCATATATAGATATACATGGGGATGCCAAATTGTATGGTTTTTATACGGATGTCAATTTGTACGCCAACTACACATATATATATACAGGGTGAGTCTGGGAAGACGCCCCCCCCCCCTTTAACTTTTTTATTATGAGTAATAGAAAAAAATGGTTCATATGAAAGTTTTATTATTTTAAATATACTATTTGATGGCAGATGTAGATATTTTTTATAAAGTCAGGTTTACAAGATACGACTATCAACTTTTATTTTTTAAATAGCAACCTATAATTATTTTACTAAAATAAAAACCGCCATTTTTTTCTCTTTTCAACGGTGTATTAGTTTTTATTAATGTATCTGAAAAAATTCGAGAAAAATAAGAAAATTGAGAAATACTAGAAATAATTTTTATACAAATATTATAGGTGGCTATGTGAAAATAATTTGTTTTAAGTTGTTTTTGTTACTGAATTTGTTGCTTTAGTTTGTTAAGTTGTATAACACTGTTACATTTTGTTTATATATATATGACAAACGTCAGTTCAAGACCTAACACCAGATCGAGAACACGGAATCAATCCAAGACCTGAAGATGGCAAGTGAGACCTTGCCGAAACGTCGTCTAAACAACGATTCTTCTCAGAACCAAACCAGACCAACGCGAGAAGATACCCGGAAGAATTCAAGTTATATATACAGGGTGAGTCTGGGAAGACGCCCCCCCCTTAACTTTTTTATTATGAGTAATAGAAAAAAATGGTTCATATGAAAGTTTTATTATTTTAAATATACTATTTGATGGCAGATGTAGATATTTTTTATAAAGTCAGGTTTACAAGATACGACTATCAACTTTTATTTTTTAAATAGCAACCTATAATTATTTTACTAAAATAAAAACCGCTATTTTTTTCTCTTTTCAACGGTGTATTAGTTTTTATTAATGTATCTGACAAAAATCGAGAAAAATAAGAAAATTGAGAAATACTAGAAATAATTTTTATACAAATATTATAGGTGGCTATGTGAAAATAAACAAAATGTAACAGTGTTATACAACTTAACAAACTAAAGCAACAAATTCAGTAACAAAAACAACTTAAAACAAATTATTTTCACATAGCCACCTATAATATTTGTATAAAAATTATTTCTAGTATTTCTCAATTTTCTTATTTTTCTCGAATTTTTTCAGATACATTAATAAAAACTAATACACCGTTGAAAAGAGAAAAAAATGGCGGTTTTTATTTTAGTAAAATAATTATAGGTTGCTATTTAAAAAATAAAAGTTGATAGTCGTATCTTGTAAACCTGACTTTATAAAAAATATCTACATCTGCCAGCAAATAGTATATTTAAAATAATAAAACTTTCATATGAACCATTTTTTTCTATTACACATAATAAAAAAGTTAAAGGGGGGGGGGCGTCTTCCCAGACTCACCCTGTATATATATATATATATATATATATATATATATATATATATATATATATATATATATAATGTTATAATCCTATTATTATATTTATATCTCTTTTAAATCACAGAAAATAACATTTTTTATTCTAATCACATATAAGTATCACTAAGTAGTGATATCTTCTCTACGCGTAACAAAAATAAAAACTTTATAGTTTCTTTAAACTTGCGATTTCTTCATCTATCGAATCTATTTGGTTGCGGTAATCATCAAGCAATTTAGCTTTCTTCGTCTGGAACTCTTTAATTTGTAAAGCTGCTATCCTCTTTTGTGTCAATCTCGAATTTTCATTTTGTTTCACTTTTTGTCGTTTCTGACCTTCTACTCTGTATCGTGCATGTGCATTACGAGCTGATTGAATCATACGTTTAGTAATAGTTACATTTTCTATACCACCGAGCATAGTAACAGCATCGTAAACGCATCTTTTTGCGATTAAACTTTCTTCATTCATATTCTCTATGAGGCATTACTTATTCACAGAGAAACCCCTTTCGATGCTAGCATTTCCATGCGAGAGTGTACATACAATCTTAAAAATAATTGTAATATTTGCAGATGGTTTGAAATCATTAAAAAAATTTAACCAAAAATTATCTATCCGTTGGGTTTTCGTTGAATAAGATTTTAACAATGTTTGGACTTCAGGATTCGCACAAATACGTTTAAATTCCCGGCCTGCATTTTCTGCACTCGAACTACCGATCCAGTTTTTGTCTAGTAATATAACTAAGAGATTATTCAATCTGTTTCCGGCAACAGTCTGATTCATCGCCACGTTCGGATCTAAACACGTGATAGCTTTTGTAAGTTTGTAAGCAAGTGGTGATCGGTCTTGGAATTTAAGGATTAGTTTCTGTAAGCTTTTCGTGCACTCTTGGCGGAATTTGAGAATGTCAATTTCTTTTAACTTCTTGATTTTCTTCAAAGCCAGTGTTGTAGCTATTCCGAGTTTGATATCTGCTGCTGGTAATAAATTAATCTTGTTGCTCATGTCCACATCCTGCACTGATGAAACTTTCTTCAAAACGTCGGGTTTTACAATTCGGTCCATCTCATCACGAATTATACCTGACAAAATTGTATAGAAATGGAGCAAGTGGAACATCTGTCTGAAATTCTGTTAAAAATGGTTCGGTGTCTTCAGCTACAGATTTAAAGAATGTGAGTTTCACAGGTAACAGTGGATCTTTGCAAGACTCTGCAATCGTCTGGAAACTAGTACATTTTGGCATTAAATTCGAGGATTTTCCATTTCTTGAAGATACTTGAGTATGTGAGGTAACATATTTAATACTCGATCAGCTACAGCACTATTATTTAATCAGCGCACAGCACAGAATTTTAGGGGAAATAGATTTGATCCAGTAATTTCGGAATACATTTGTCGTCTTGCTGTAACATCTTTAAATAAATTGTAGAGTGCTCTTAGTAACTGAATTATATTCCATTTTGTTTCTTTAATTCCCGCTTTGAAAGCACAGTGCATGGTATGAATGCCGCAGCTACCCATATCTAAAATATCTGGATCGTTCGGATCGTTTTTAATTTCTTTTTTAAGATCACGTAGAAACTTAAAATTGACATTGGGCATCCATTGATATTTCTATCATTTTCTTTTTATCTAAATCTGATATACCTTTTAAAAACGCGGAAAGTAAATCAGATGCTGTTGAACGACCAATGAAAATTGAAGTAAGGTAACGTGTTTTTACCTCATTACTATCGTTTGACCAATACCGCACATTCAGATCCATCTGTTGTCGTTGGGCAACTTTGTTTAACGATTCGTCAAACTCAACGGTAAAAAACTCCGATTCCGAAAGTTCACGAATTCAAATGTCTTTAAAATACGGTGCAATTCCAAATGAAATGAGATATGCTATTTTATCTCTCTTCAATTGCATTTTCGATGCATTTTGACTGTCTGGAAACATTCTGCTAAATAGGCTTACATAGGCTTACGCAGGGATGAGTGGCCCATAACTGTTTCGATACTCCACAAAATCTCAGCTTTTGTAACATCGTCCTTTAAAATATAGTTATCGAGCCCTCGTTCTTTGGACTGCCTAGTCATAGATGTCTGGGGTACTGTCGTAAATGTACATGTTTCTTCATTGCGTTGAGTAGTCTCTTCAGATTTCGTGATTGTAGAAGTTGAGATTGCTGATGAGCCAATTAAAGGGTTAGAAATAGTTGCAGAATGTGTACTAGGAACAATAACCGGATGTTCTGATGAACGTTTAGTTAAAAACAAATCCATAGCTGGAACATTGACAATGGACGTTGTACATTTTTTATGCTTTTCGCTGTTCATGTGACTAGTTAACGCTCGACGGCCCATATTGCTCAAATAAATAGTTTTCGGGCATCGCAGACATTTGGCAGAATGTATGTCTTTTTCATCCTTACTTATCCAATCTTTAAACTCAGTGTCCATTAACCAATCATTTTGAAACGTGCAAATCTTATTCGGCATAATGCAAAATTTGTTGTGTCACTGTGTTTCATTTAATATGACTATTCACTCTGTAAAAAGTAGAAAAAAGTAATGATTTGCTTCACATTTATTACGAAGAAATCCTTTTAAATAATAATAATTAAAATAATTAAGTAACATAAATGAATATTATATAGTATCCGTAGTTTATATAAAAATTGCAATATAAACAATATTCGTCATTATAATAATTTAAAAACATGAATGTTTATCATTATATATATGGACAGTTTTGAGATGTTAATAGAAAATTTATTGTAATTATTACTATTTTCAATTGTTTATAATTTAGTACAAATTAATTATTCCTAATAATAATTGTATGATAACAATTAAAAAAAAAATATGGCAGGAAATCTATTTTATTTTTTTATTTTTGACAATTAAATATTTTTAATTAATTGATAATTGGAAACATTACTTCCGCATTTATTCTAAAAATTACACCAAATTCAATTTAAAATCAATATTTTTTAATATCGAAAAGTTTAAGACTAAGAAAAAAAAATAATATAACCTAAAAATGTAAGAAAGACTGAATAAAGGTTTTCATAAAACTTACAATGGATTTCTATTTAAATCTAAAACGTAAAGCCACATAAAATATGAAATGCTTAGAGCGCTTAGAGCAAAATCAATTTGTCTCTCTAAACAGGCAAACACACAACCTTAAATATTGCATACAAAAAAACATAGCGCGGTAGAAACGTTAGACAAAACAAAACAGTTTTCAATTAGTAAACATCCTTCGGTTATATTTTCATAGATGGCGGTTCTCACTCTTAAGAAGCAATAAAGGGTATTTGTTGCCAATAAAGGTATACTATCTATCTAATAAAGGGTATTCTGCCAATAAAATCTAAAAATAACTAAATACATTTTGAAATAAAAGTTTGTAGTTATTTTTCTAAAATTAAATTAAAAAATTTAAAGAAAAAAAACTTTTTTCCCTGACATGGAATAAAATTCCTTGACTTTTCCCTGACTTTTCCAGAAATATAAAATTCCCTGACTTTTCCCGGTTTTCCCGGTTTTCCAGGTTAGTCGCCACCCTGTAACACTATCTTATTCGCTTAAAAATGAGAAAAAACTGCAAAAGAACGTTTATATTTTCTTAACTTCTTTTATTTTCATAAATGCGTACAAAAGGTAACAAAATAATGTTTATTCTTATAAAAATGTCAAGTAGGTGCATTAAGTATAAACAGGAATCTCAAAAAATATATTAATAACAATTATAATTAACAGTAAATGTCACATTTACCAATGTTCAAAATTCAAATAAAATTTCATTTCACCTCTTCGCAACTTGGACTCCTCGTTTATCTAGATAACTTTTTACAACTATACGTAGATCATAAATTGTTAAGGGGTACTCCCAAGAAGAACACAAAATTAATCGATCTACAAGACTAGTCTCTAATTCTTCGGGTAAAGTCGTTTGACCGCCATGTTTTAACATTTTATTACCGTATTTTTTGTAACGAAGAGTACACTTTTCGGAATATTATTTTTTTTGCAGCATTTCGGTAACTCATATTTGCCATTATAGCATCAGTTGCTTTTTTGATCGTATCAGGGTCGTGTTTCTTATAAACCTTTGAATGCGGGTCATGTTTATATGACATCATTGTGGCGTTCCTATTCACCCCACAAAATCTAGAAAAATGCGTAATAACAAAAAAAAATAATTTCGAGAAGCATATTAATTATTATATGTCTCCACTAGTCACTTATCGTAGTATATAGATAAAGTTACTAGAATTTACATGCTCTACGCATGTAAGTTTTGACAACTTTGAAATACAGGCCAAATTTTAGGTTATGTTGTGCTTGCGATTACATGCCAGTGGTACAAACCAAAAAGTTATTACAACATAAAGTTAGTTCGAAAGACATTTCTCTACTAATTATGTTGTATATATGTTTAGTTATTTGAATATTAAGATTTATATAGGCACAAAAAACTTTTTCCGTCTTTTTGTTCCTATTCACCCCCTAGTTCCTATACGCCCCGCTCTACGGTACTTGTTTTTGTAGCGTATGTAACCTGTGTTGTTCCGTGTGATGTTGGTTGCATATTTCCTATTAAATTTTGATTGTTTTGAGTTAGGTTTAAATTTTCTGTAGGTTTAATTTGAGATATTATTATTTTTTATTTATTTAAAGAGAACCAACAGTCGTACAAAATACAGACCAATAATAGGTTCACACTAATTAATAATAACAATATGCCAAATAATACATTAAAACAATACATATTCCAGTAGGTGAAATGAAAGAAACAAAGAAAATTTTGTTAGTATAAGCAAGTTGCAATTATTTATTTAAAATTTTTTGAACAGTATTCTTAAATGTATAAAGGGACAAAGAGAACAAATCAATCTGCACGAATCTAGAGTTGTAGATGAACATAATTCTATTAGTCGGTGAGTTTTTATTGGTATTTGTGTTGCTGCGAGGTACAACAAATAAGTTATTTAATCTAGTGTTTTTAGAGTTGACAGATATCTTAAAGTTTGAGATAGTTAGGGAAGAATATATTAAATTGTTCAATATTTTGTACATAAAAATCATATCCGAGAGAGTTCTCCTGTTTTCCAGAGACAGCAGATTGAAATGTTTTAATCTTGAAATATAATCATTACAATTAACATGAAATTTGCTGCATAGTATAGTGACAAATTTTTTCTGTATTTTTTCAACAAGAACAATATTACTTCTATAAAACGGATTCCGGACTTCAGACGCATATTCCAACTTTGAACAAATCAGAGCATTAAATAAGGAGATAAAGGTCTCTGGTTTGTTAAAGTTCTTACAACTGCGCAATATAAATCCAAGTAATTTATAGGATTGTTTAACACTAATATCTACATGTTCATTAAAAGTTAATTTAGAGTCAAAATACACTCCTAGATCTTTAATAACAGTTTTATTTTCAAGGCGAACGTTGCCAATACTATAGCTAAACGAAATAACTTCGTGATTGCGAGTAAAGTTAACTATATAACATTATGATACATTTAGTGATAGTTTGTTACAGTTACAATATTCTTGTAAAATATTTAAGTCACTTTGAAGCTGGATATTGTCTATGTTTGACTGAATACATTTAAAAAATTTCAAATTATCAGCATATAAGAGGAATTTCGAATTATTGAAACAAGTATGTATGTCATTTATGAAGAGTAGGAAAAGTAAGGGCCGTAGGTGGGACCCTTGAGGCACCCCAGATATAGTAGCAATAATCCGTGACTTAAATCCATTACAAATAACTAACTGTGATCGATTTGTTATGTATGACTCAATCCAACGTAATAATGAACCATGAATTCCAAACATTTTCAATTTACGTATTAGTGTCGGATGATGAACCCGGTCAAATGCCTTACTAAAATCTGTGTAAATGACATCGATTTGCAATTTTTTATCCATGTTAGAATTTACGTACTCTACAAAAGGAACTAAATTGGTGGAAACAGACTTCCCAGAACAAAATCCATTTTGCTCTGCAATAATTATATTGTGAAGTTCATCTTTTATATTTTGTATTACCAGAGCTTCAAAAATTTTACCAAAAGTGGATAAGATTGAAATTGGTCTATAAGTCGTGGCATCGCATTTATCACCTGATTTAAAAATCGGAGTTATGTGCGATATTTTCCAAACGTCGGGAAATATGCCAGACTCTAACGACTGATTGTATAAAATAAATAGTGGTTCTGTTATATAATAAGCGCATATACATATAAATCTAGCAGGAATCTGATCGGGTCCGGGTCCTTTGTTTATATCTAGAGTTTTAAGATATTGTAGAATTGAGTCACAGTTTATGTGTACGCGGTGCAAATTAACGGAATTATTGTCAACATTGATGTGTTCAAAGGGCTCTACGGTTTCATTAATATTTACAAAAACAGTCTCGAAATAATCAGCGAAATTATTACTTACTCCTTGACCCGTCTGCGCTTCATAATTCTTGTAACGAATAATATTTGGAATATCAGTACTTTTATTTCTCATTGCTTTAGTATAGTTCCAGAAAGATTTAGGTTTGCTTTTGACATTATTTTCGATGTTATGTAAATAATTATTGTAATCGTGTTTCATTTTTACTTTAACTCTATCCCGAAGTATAAAGAAAGAAGAGTAATCTGATGTTCTCATGTAAACTTTCCATTTCCTGTGGTATTTGTGTTTTTCTTTAATTAATTTCTGCAATGAACTGGAAAACCACTGTGGATATTTGTTTGATTTAATTAATTTAATTGGTACGAAGTCTTTTATTAAATTATTTAAAATGTTATAAAATATACCAATATTGTCATTTACATTGTTGTAACAAAGTTTATTTTGCCAATTTATTGCAGATAATTTATAAATTAGTGCTTTATAATTGCATAGTTTGAAATTATATACCAACGTATTATTATAGGAAAGTTGCTCAAAATTATTTAAGTTACATTCTATAACAAGTGGAGGATGGTGAGAATCTATATTAGTTATAGGAGAATCAATCAGATGTACTTTACAATCAACAGAACATAGTACCAGATCTAATATTCTGTTATTTATATTTTTGATGCCTTTAAATTGTAGAACATTGCACATATTTAATAAATTTACAAACTCTAAACATAAAATGTTTCTATTGTATACAACTGGTTCATAGTAATTATGCTTGGGTATCCAATCTATACGAGGGAAATTGTAGTCTCCGGTAATTAAAAAATTGTCGTTGGGATATTTAAGTCTCAGATCACATAGTCTAGAAAAATGTTCTTCATACACATCAGGGTTAGTTAAGGGCGCAATATAAACACAACACACATGTAACTTACAATCGGGAAGTGATATTTTTACCCAAATGTCTTCAGCAGTAGAGTTCCAAGTGGGACGTACAAGAGGGTTTAACTTATTGTTTATTAAGATTAGTACACCGCCTCCCTGAGATTTCGTAGCATCACATCTGTCACGTGTGTAGATGTAGTATTTGTTCGAGTTACATATTTCTGAGTTTAATACACCATCGTTTAACCATGTTTCTGTTAGTAAAATGAAGTCAAATTCACTTGCGGCAATTTCATTATAAATTACGTTTAATTTTGTTTTAATACCTCTTACGTTTTGATAGTATATGTTTAAGCCCATTTTTAAATTATTGTTTCAGATTGTATTAAATAAAAAAGTAAAATGAAAAATTTAATCACTTTAGTTTGTCAATGTCATTCTCAGAATTTATTATTATAATAGGCAAATTTTCATTTTTACGCGCGAAAATTTTGGCAGATTTTACCCAAATGAATTTGTAATTGTGTTCTTTTCCTTTGCTCTTTACTTGTTTTAGAAGAGCTTTATTGCGCGGGCTTAAATGATCGTTGATATATATTTGTTTATTTTGATTGAGTTTTATCTGATTAGCATTTAAATTTCTGATTTTACGCGCACAGGCAACAAAATTGTCTTTTCTAATACGTGAAGTAAACCTCACTATTATATTTTTCGGCATGTTACTTTTATGATGAAATGGGGCAACTCGATGTATAGCGTCAATATCATTTTCAGTTATTGGGTAGTTAATTAAATTACCGATGTCACTCACTACTTGAATAAGGTTTTCCGATTGTTTCTCCGGTACACCAACAATTTCAATGTTGTTAATTCGCGATCGCTGCTCTGAGTCGTTAGATCGCCGCTCTAAATCTATAACACATGCCTTGAGTATGTCATTTTCTGTTATTAATTTGTCAATCAGACTAATTTTTTCTAAGAATTTGGTCAATTTCACCTCAAAATCATCAATTTTATTAGAACAGAAATTAACGAATATTTTTAACTCATTTAAAGTATTCATTACGTCTTACAGCGTGAATTGATTTGAGTCTGTTGCCGATTGTTTCTGAGATGAGCTATCAGACTGACACTTTTCACATATCCACATCAGGTTGGGGGATTTATTTACTTATTTATTTATTTATTTATGTTACGCTGTACAACAGGAATTTAATCCCACTTACAGTACAGGGTCCGCACTCACCGAGCCGCAGTGTGATAATTTAAATAATTTTTAGCTTGAGTGCGATTCGAACTCGGGATCTTCGAATTCGAATTCCGTATCGCTATCCACACCACCGTACTGACGGATGATTGTAGTGCCGTTTTTTCACTGCGATTAAAATAGCCGCAGTTAAAATGAACATGCTTCTGACAGCGCCCCGCGCAGACCACCTCTGGGTTGGTGGCGTTCACATCGGTCTTGCATTTTACGCACAAGTTGACGATCGCTAATATTTAATGTAATTAAACGAAATAAATCTCAACAATTGTTTGAGTAGCTGTAGGTGAACGACCGTTGGCTAATTACTGAAGTGTGTTCGTACTTGTTGTTTGATTTTATTTCAATAAAATATGAATATTCACATTGACTTTGTGATCTATATTAGCGATTTGGAATAAATTGAGCCGCACTTACAGTTTTTTTGCACTGAGATATTGTTGAATGCACTCTATACTGTTGGTTATTTATGTTTGTGTAAAATATAAAATGAATTTTACTAGCAAACTAATATTTTAAACACCACTAGAAATAAGACGTCTTATCGATTTGACTACTATATGGTTATTTCTTCATGGGAGTTCATTTTGGGTTGTTTTATTTTGGTTTAGTAGTAATATGCATCATTTCAGTTATCTGTACTCAAATTGGTTTTGGTATATATATATATATATATATATATATATATATATATATATATATATATATAATCATTTTATATCCCTTAATACCCTTGCGAGTGTCGGGATTTCTAGTGACTTGATTTTTTTTCTGTCTTGTTTTATTTTATTTTCTATTAGTTCTCGCCATTCTTTCATTTTCTTGGCTGTCTTCCTTGCTTCTGTAGAGTTGATGTTGTTTCTCTCCAGTATTTCCTGTATGTAGTCTTCCCACGTCTTTTGTGTTCTGCCTCTTCTTTTCTTTTTCGATGTTCTTGCTGTCCAGATTGATTTCGTTTGTCTGTGTTCTGGCATTCTTATGATGGGTCCGTACCAGGATAGTTGCTTCTTTTCTATTACTAGCTGAAAATCGGATGAGCGAAGGAAAAGAAGAGCAGGAAAGTGGAATAGCGAGAGTAAATATAGAGGAAGAAACAGAAAAGATCACAAAAGAAGAAATAGTAAGTGTAATAAAAAACTACGAAATGGAAAGGCACCAGGCCATGACAATATAAAACCAGAGCAACTGAAATATATGGGCGAGGAAGGCGAAGATATACTGCTAGAGATGCTTAATAAGATATGGGATACAGGAATAATACCAACCGACTGGGAAAAAGCAGCGATATTCCCTATACATAAAAAGGGAGACAATAGGAACTGCAGCAACTATAGAGGAATCTCAGTCCTATGTACAACTGCCAAAATATACGAGGCAATTTTAGAAAATAAACTAAGACAAGTAACAACAACTGACATGGAGAAAGCCCAAAGCGGATTCATGAAAGGACACTCGACACAAGACCACATATTCACGTTAAGAAAGTTGACAGAAAATACATTAAAAAAAGACGGTAAATTATTTATTGCTTTCATAGATCTCGAAAAGGCATTCGACAGAGTACCGCGAGAAAAGATGTGGAATACGCTACGAAAGTACAAAGTTAGTGAACAATTACAAAAAGCAATAAAAAGCGTATACCGAAGAACATCCAATTATATAAGAGCAGGAAACCAGACATCTGACGAATTCACTACAACACAAGGGCTAAACAAGGAGGGGCTTTAAGCCCACTTCTATTTATTATATTCCTAGATAGTATTCTAAAGAATATAAAGAATAAGATAAAAAAAGTGGAAGTAGGATATCATAACTTGACAAGAATCACAATATCTGACCTTGCTATAATAGGGAAAAGCGAAGCGGACCTACAACACAACATAAATATATGGAAAGAAGAATTTGATAAACACAACATGAACATAAACACAGGAAAGACAAACGTTATGGTGATATCGAAAGAAGACACAACAACAAACATAACAATAAACGGAAAAGAAATAGAACAGGTTGAATCATTATATACTTGGGATCAGCACTGAACAACAGAGGAAGTTTGGAAAATGAAATAAATAACAGAATTCGGGCAGCAAATAAAAGCTACTTCGCAATAAATAAAATAGTACTGAACAACAAACAAATATTAAAGAGAACTAAAATGACGCTATACAAAACAGTCTTCAGACCAACGTTAATATATGGAAGCGAAACATGGACAATGAACCAGCGAATTAAAAGCAAAATACAAGCGGCAGAAATGAGATATTTGAGGAAGGTAGAAAGCGTTACAAGACTAGACAGAATCAGAAATGATCACATAAGATCAAAGTTAGAAACGGAAAGTATACAATATATATAAATTATGTAGGGACACAATCCCTATTGCATCAGCATTGCACCTTTCACACGGTACTTTTCCATGACATATTTGTAATAGGATATATTAGATAAGAAATGTTATATGTAGACAAAATGTAAGACGTAGAGTCAGTTGTTAGAAGATAGTCAAGTAGAAGAGTTCACTGTATGTACTTGTGCAGCAAAATAAAATTCTTTTTAAAAATCCAATCTTATTATAGATTGATTTAATTGGCGCAGTCCTGGTAGGATAACTGACAAGTCTGTAAATTCCGAAGAACCTAAAATTTGAGTTTCAAAGTCGTTAAAGAATTTCAGTCGTCACTTTCAAGTGTTAATATCAGTATCACGAATCAATACGTTCTCAGAGTGATTAAAATCCGAAGTCTCACTATAACTCTTGATGAGACTAATTCGTTAAAGATTTCTACACTCAAAATAAAACTTGACAACAAATTCAAGTGCATCAGTGCCTCACAAACTGCAAACCAACATCAAAAACTACATTTTCTCTCTACAACTCCGACGAGGAAAGGCAAATCATATCGTCGTTAATTCCGAGACCGTCATCGAGTGCTGACCAGCCGCTGAAGACGCCTCACCATCATCCGTTGAACGAAAATCAACACCCACTGCCCACTTGAGCGAACATCAGGCCTCACCTCACCAAGCTCCAAGCTTCAACTCAAGGACCATGAAATTGGCCATATTTAATTCAATCCTAATATTACTGTAAGTAATTTTATTCATCTCTGTATTGTTTGTTGATCGAATCACTGTTCCTCATTATTAACGTAACATCAATACATTTAAAATAAAACTTACACAATTATTAATCTATTCAAATTTATATACTAGACATTATTATCAAATATTAAAAACACAGCTACAAAATGTCAACACCAGTAATTCAGCCCGCTACAATTAATCTCATACCTAAAGTTCCTAGTGAAATTAAAGATTTATTAGAAATAATCCCAGAATACGATGGAAGTACAGGTACTTTACCCCATTTTATAAATATTTGCAATGAAGTTCTCGATATCGTAGACAAACAAAAATTATCTAAAATTGTAGAAAGAATTATTTTACATACAATTAGAAAGAAAATTATTAAAGAAGCTAATGCAAAACTAGCTACTAAAACATATACTAACTGGGCAAGTTTAAAAAATTTGTTAATGGAAGAATATGGAGACAAAAGAAACGAAGTTCACTTCTTAACAGAATTGTCTCATTTAGAACAAAAATCTAATGAAGATATTTTCATATACTTCGATAAATATGAAGATATTTTCAACAGAATGATGAGTTTATTAAGTATAAATTTTGGCAATGGATTTGACAATTTATCAATATTTATGTCCACATATGCTTCTCATAATTTCATAATAAATTGTAAAGAACCATACCGAAGTCAACTAGCAGCTAGAAATCCTTAATCGTTAAATGATATACAAAATTTAATCAAAAATTATTTCCAGTACATTCATGCAAATATTAATAAACAAAACACAATAAAACAAAAGATAAGTACACCAACACCTGCATATAAACCACACAATCCGAACATACACACGAATCAATATCGATCACCAATGATTCGATATTCACAACAACAACAACAACAATCACAATTCAAAACAAAACAAAATTATCCCCAACCTATGTCTATTAGTACTAATACATTTAAACCACATTTAAAAAGACAAAGACAAGATTTACAACTTTTAGATAACCCTATCGAGTTAAATAATGAATCAGAATTAGAAAATTTTGAACATTTTGATGAAACGCAAAATTATGAAAATAATGTTGAGATAGAAACAGAAAATGAAAATTTTTCTTTGGACCCGACAGAAAATTCGAATCCTTAGCAAATTATACTTCTAAATTACCGTTTATACAATTCAAAAACGCTAGAGTTTTAATAGATACAGGATCATCCGAAAATTTTATCAGCCAAGAATTTGTAAATGAGAATAAAAATAAATTTCAAATATTTCCTGAACATTTCGAAATTCAAACTGCCAACGCTGTTTCCCACGGAAATTACTTTACATTTGTAGAATTATTTAATAAAAAATTGAAATGTTACATTTATGAATTTCACAAAGATTTTAATATTGTAATAGGAAATTCAGGGTTAAAGTTATTAAATGCAAAAATAAATTATTCAAATGAATCCGTCATATTAGATAAACATACATTTAAATTTAATTACTTTCATCAAAACAAATTAAACTTGAATATACACGAAATATCAGACAAACTAAACCTTAGAACTGAACATCTCAATGACATAGAAAAACACGAACTAAATAAAATAATTCGAGAATTTGAAGATCTAACGATTACAGATGACCAAAACCTTTCTTGTACTAATAAAATAAAACACAAAATTAATGTAACAGACGAAACGCCTGTATACCAAAGATCATATAAATATCCAATAGTTTATAAAAATGAAGTAAATTCGCAAATAAACAAATTATTAGAGGAAAATATAATTCGTCACTCCTATTCACCTTGGAGTAGCCCAATCTGGATTGTACCGAAAAAAGCAGACGCTTCCGGTAAAGAAAAATTTCGTATGGTAGTCGATTATAGAAAACTTAATTCCAAAACGATAGATGATAAGTTCCCGATCCCAGACATTACGGATATTTTAGATAAACTGGGTACATCGAATTATTTCACAACAATTGACCTCAAAAGTGGATTCCATCAAATTGAAATGGATCCCGATTCGATAGATAAAACAGCTTTCTCGACAGACCAAGGCCATTTTGAATTTCTCAGAATGCCTTTTGGCCTCAAAAATGCACCTAGCACTTTTCAAAGACTCATGAATTTTGTCCTAAAAGATCTTATAAACAAAATATGCTTCGTTTACCTAGACGATATCATTATTTTAGGAACGTCATTACAAGAACACATACAAAACATCAAAACTGTCTTTCACAAACTACGCGAAGCGAATCTCAAATTACAACTAGATAAGAGCGAATTTCTCAGGAAAGAAGTCGCCTATCTCGGGCATTTAATCACAACAGATGGAGTAAAACCGAATCCTGATAAAATTAAAATAATACAAAAATTTAGCATTCCGAAAACACAAAAAGAAATTAAATAATTTTTAGGTTTACTCGGTTATTATCGGAGATTTATACAGGATTTTGCAAAATTAACAAAACCACTTACCCAATGTCTAAAGAAAAACACAAAAATTAATTTCGAAGATAAAGAATCTATTTCATGTTTTGAAAAATGTAAATTATCACTTTCAAACTCTCCAATTTTACAATATCCTGACTTCTCAAAACAATTTAGATTAACCACTGACGCTTCAAATTTTGATCTTGGTTCAGTGCTTTCACAAAATATTGACGGCAAGGATCTACCCATAGCATACGCTAGTAGAACCCTTAATACCCACGAAATTAATTACTTCACCACCGAAAAAGAATTACTCGCAATAATTTGGTCAATCAAACATTTTCATCCATATCTATACGGACATAAATTAAAATTAATAACGGATCATAAACCGCTTATTTGGCTTAGCAGTTTAAAAGAACCTAATCAGAAACTCATCAGATGGAATTTAAAATTATGCGAATATAAATATGGCATAGAATATCAAAAAGGTAAACAAAATTACGTTGCAGATTATCTGTCTAGAATTCCAAAAATAAATTATAAAAATTCAAATATTTTCGACCATAACAAACCAATAGTACATTGCATATCCGAAGACTTTAAAATGAGTCAAGGCTTTGCGCAGCAAATTAATGAGAAATTTCAAACAACAAATAATTTAGATAAATTATCAATAAAGGAAAATATTGCTATTCAAATGTCACCAAGACCCATAATTCATTTAATTACAAAAAAGAAGTACTTCCATGAACCAAACCTAGCAAACATAGCAAACTGTTTAAAACAACTACGCGATTATTTAATACAAAATAATATTAATTCAATTAACATGCCTAAAATAGCTTCTGGCTTAGACCAAAAAAATTGGTTTGAAATAGAAAATTTACTAAAGCAAACATTTGAAAACACAAATATTCAAATAAACGTATTTACTATAAATAATATTCAAAACTACGCTAACTCTGTTAACGCTGAAAAAGACACTGATAGTTGCACACAACATTCAGATGATGAAGCACCAGTAAACGGTCTTTCTTATATTGAAAATCCAATTAACTATGGAAAAAATCAAATAATATTTAAAGAAACAAACTCAAAAAATACATTTGAATTAATTAAACTATTTGGAAATGATAAACAAAGAATGTACATGCATGTCAATAAAGTAAATTCCAA
Source organism: Pterostichus niger (assembly GCA_947425015.1). NCBI lineage: Eukaryota > Metazoa > Arthropoda > Insecta > Coleoptera > Carabidae > Pterostichus > Pterostichus niger. The sequence continues at coordinate 5,910,676 of OX380347.1, forward strand.
AGACACATTATTAAAATGTATTAAAAGTTATTTAGTACCAGGAATTAAATATTACTGCTTAGTACCCGATTCTCTGAAATTAATGCTAAATTCTATTTTACAAGTATACTTTCAACCTGGCACTTATATATTAGTTAGTTGTAAAAACCTACTAACAGACATAGAATCATCGGAAGAACAACTGAAATTAATTCAAAACTATCATCTTCGTAAAACGAATCACCGAGGCATAGTAGAAACATATAAAAAATTAAAACAAAAACACTACTGGCCTAACATGCAACAAACTGTCTCTAAATTTATAAACAATTGCGACGTATGTCAGGAAAACAAATACGAGCGATATCCAGTCAAAATTCCCATAATAAAAACACCCACAGCATCAAAACCTCTCGAAATCATTCACATTGATATTTTATCATTGAAGAAAAATAAATTCCTAACAATAATCGACAGTTTCTCTAAACACGCACAAATATATCACTTACCAGAAACCAATACAATAACTGTAGTTCAAAAATTAATCAAATATTTTTCAATATTCGGACAACCGAAATTAGTTATATCAGATAACGGTCTACAATTTAATAACCAATTAATTTATAATTTCTTATTAACAAAAAACATTCGTATACATTTAATCAGTGTGAATAATCCCAAAAGTAACGGCAATATAGAAAGATTCCACTCTACCATTATCGAACATGTTAGAATATTAGAACAGAATAAAGATTTTAATGATTTAAACACAAGTAATAAAGCCCGATACGCAGTTCAAGCATACAATCAAACTATTCATTCTGCAACTAAAAGAACACCAAATGAAGTACTTTTTGGCCATTATAACGAATCAATCGAAGAAATCTCAACCGAAATTATAACTGATAATTATATCCAAATTCATAAAGACATCATGAACAAAATTTACGAAGAAAATCAAAATTTTATTAGAAAAAAATAAAACAAAATACGCAACCACACAAGTAGCTAGCTGTAAATTACAAAAGAAAGTGTTTGAAGAACAAGCTAAACGAAATACCGGTAAAGTAGAGAAACCGCGCTATAAACAACAAGTGGTAAAAACATACATTCGAGACAGAGCACAAATAACTACCGATAAAGACAAAAAATAAAAATTGATAAGCTAAAACCTTATCGTAAATTCACAGAATCATGCGAGCTAGCACAACCATCAACCTCGAAGATACTAGAACTAGAACCAACCAATTAAGGAATTATATAATAATCTAATTATTCATTTTAACAATATTAAGTTAGAAATAAATAATAATTATAGTCACGATAGAAATATAAACGATAATGAGAAAACTCTTGAAGATAACATTAAACAAATTATTATGTTAATAAAAAATATATCGAAACACCTTAATAATCAAACAGAAACAATTAATAAGATTAATAAAGCAATTAAAGATAAAATTATTGAAATAAGAAAATCAATTGGGAAAATTAACAGTTAATCAAAACTTATTGTAAATTCGAAAAAATTCTCATCAAATATATAATAGACATTCCCCATTCCTCTCGTACAAACAAAACTCTTACAAATTACACCTATACCCACTATACACAATGAAACCTTTGTTACTTTAAATGTACAATAAGGATATTATTCAAAATCTAACACACAAATTAGTTATTTAAACAAATGTACCCTCGTAGAAGATAAACTTTATATTTGTAGTCAAGGAAACTCAATTCCTGAGAGATGTTTAGAAAATATGTACTTTTATAGAAATAATAATAATTGTAATTATATAAATTTACTAGATCATAATGAAATCATTATAGTTCCAAACTCTAATATTGTATATCTTTATCTACTTTATAAGGAATTAATAAATATTGAATGTGGTCACGAAATATAAGAAAAAGTAATTTCTGGAATCTATTGTATAAAAGATTGTTTAATTAATAAATAAAGACACTATAAAAATATTAATTATGACAAAACAATTAATTTAGATATTGATAATAGTAAAGAAAACTAATATTTAATAAAACCTTGAATATTAAAAATGTAGAAACTATCAAAGTTCCAAGTCAAAAAAAAATTTTTTTATTTAAATCAAATTAGTAGTTCTGAATCACATTCTATATTTTACGATGTTTTATTGTACACGATAATCGTGACCGTTGCAATGCTCATACTGATAAAAATCTATTCGGCACTTGCTAGAAAAATGTTAAACTTATAATAAAAACAAAATAAAAATTAAACTTGCGAAACAATACCTGATGAAAATACCATAGGTATTCTTTCGTCTAACAGGGGAGGAATTATGTAGGGACACAACCCCTATTGCATCAGCATTGCACCTTTCACACGGTACTTTTCCATGACATATTTGTAATAGGATATATTAGATAAGAAATGTTATATGTAGACAAAATGTAAGACGTAGAGTCAGTTGTTAGAAGATAGTCAAGTAGAAGAGTTCACTGTATGTACTTGTGCAACAAAATAAAATTCTTTTTAAAAATCCAATCTTATTATTGATTGATTTAATTTATATATATATATATATATATATATATATATATATATATATATATATATATATATAAGTTATGGAAGGACACACCCCGTATTTCATAAGATTTCATAAGAACAATAAAGAGTTGCATCACTCATAAAATGACTATTCGGCATAATATAATCTAAACTCTTGGAAAAGAGATAAGTAGTATGAAATAGAATAGATTATAAGTTTGTAGTACTCCTGTTCTATACTTTGTACGAGCAACATCTAGCTCTTGTGTTTTGTGAAATAAACTTTTTAAAAATAATTTTGTATTACTCAAAATTATAACTGGCGCAGTCGGTAGGATTTTCCAAATAAGTTTACGTGATTCGGAAATTCAAAACGAATTCAATCCGTTAAAAATCTGTAATCGTCATTTTCAAGTGTTTAAAACATTGGTAACGAACATCATCAACTCAAACACAAGCAGAGCTCGATAACGACAACGGAAAACAGGTTTACGTGATTCGGAAATTCAAAACGAATTCAATCCGTTAAAAATCCGTAATCGTCACCTTCAAGTGTTTAAAACATCGGTAACAAACATCATCAGCTACATAAGCAAAGTGAGAGATCAAGTCGTCGCCAGCGAGTTCTACGACAACAGGCGTACTTCCAGTCAAAACCGCCACAGTCCAGATTTCGATCATCTTCAACTACTGGAGTCACGAGTCGCAAATTCCACGAATTAACATCGAGGAAGCCGACCCAACTCTTCTTCAAGCAACGTTGAGAGCACATCAACTAGAAGACCTTATATCAACTAGTAATGTTAAAAACAGTGTTACTGTCAGTGTAAGTAAAACTTTAGTTTTTATATTTGTATAATATTGTACTAAAAACAATCCAACTGGATTTACTTATTTCAAAGTTAGAAAATCTAACACTTAATACAGACACAATGTCTATACCAGCAGCACCCCAAGCAAATATTTTTGCAAATCTAAATAACGATATTTTGAAAATGTTGGACCGACATTCGACGGAGACGTAAAAACCCTGTCTAATTTTATTAATACTATAGATGAGATGTGTACATTAATAATACAAACTAATCCCTCTGAAATAACACGTACAATAGTAGTAATGACTTTAAAGAATAAAATTAAGGGTAAAGCAGCTCAAAATTTAAATATGAGTTCTATTATCTCATGGACAGCATTAAAAGAACACTTATTACAAAATTTCTCTGATACACGATCCGAACACACAATTATGTACGAAGCTACACACTTTAAACAATCAAAGGAAAGCATTGTTGAGTATTATAATAAATTTAATGAATTATTTTTAATTTATAAATCAAAAATCGAATGCAAATTCACAGCAGAACTAAGTACAGCTATAGTAGGTAACTCGTTACAATATTTTGTGCAATGTTTCATTAACAATTGCAAAGAACCTTTTAGAAATCAGTTATCCGCACGTAATCCGACTAAATTAACAGAAATTTTAAATCTTGTAACAAATGATTTGCAGTATATCCATGTACAACAAAAAATTAATCAAGTTCAAAATCAAAATCAGAAACCAATTTATAAAAATCAAATTCACTGTAACCCACCAAAATACCAATCTCCAATGCACCGATTTCCTTTCCAACAACAACAATCACAACAATCATATCAACCAAAGCCTTTTGCACCATCTACAAATATCAGAAATGCGACAAATAGAAATCCTACTCCTATGAGTATACAATCACGACAGGTACCACGCCAAAATTTTTATCAATCACGACAAAATTTCAACCAACCACGTCAAAATTATATTGCTGAAGAATTATTCCATCAAATTTAGAAAATGAAAATGAATCCCAAAATCAAGATGAATTTTTTGAAACCGAACAAAATCTCGAGATCGAAAACGACAACGAATATATTGAAACTACCGAAAATGAAAATTTTCACGTAGACAAATCACCCACATTGAGTCTTTAACAAACAATTTTAGCAAATTACCGTTCATTCAAGTGTCCCAATTTAAAATTCTTTTAGATACTGGTTCTACTCAGAACTATGTACACCCAAAATTATTAAAATCAAATACAACAAAATTCCCTGAAAAATTTATAATACACACCTGTAATGGAAAATCTACTGGTTCAGAGTTTACCTTCTTCAAATATAAAAATTATAATTTAAAATCTTATATATTTAATTTTCATAAAGACTTTGATATTTTAATAGGCGTACCGGGAATACTATTATTGAAAGCAAAATTTAACTTTGAGAAAGAAGAAGTAATATTCTTAAATAAATATAAGTATAAATTCCAGTATTTAAATCAAAGAAATGAAACAAATTTTAATATGGAAATTAATAACCAACAAATTAGTGACGAACATTTAAATGATAACGAAAAAGAACAATTAACCAAACTTATACGTAAAAATAAAGATCTTATTCTAAAAGAAGTCCAAAAATTAACCTTTACTAATAAAATTAAACATCATATAAAAACCACTGACAATATCCCTGTCTATTCTAAACAGTACAAATACCCTGAAACATATAAAGTAGAAGTACAAAATCAAGTAGAAAATATGTTAAAAGACGATATAATACAACACTCATACTCCCCATGGTCGTCATCTATATGGGTTGTTCCTAAAAAGCAAGACGCTTCAGGCAAACAAAAATTCAGAATGGTAGTTGACTATCGTAAACTGAACGAGAAGACAATCGATGACAAATTTCCTATACCTGACATAACCGAAATCCTTGAAAAACTTGGCAAATCAAACTACGTTACTACTATCGACTTAACATCAGGCTTTCACCAAATTAAGGTACATTCTGACGATATTCCAAAAACTGCTTTTTCGACAAATTCCGGGCATTACGAATTTAAGCGTATGCCTTTCGGCTTAAAAAACGCGCCATCAACCTTTCAAAGATTGATGAACTTTGTATGAAAAGATTTAGTTAACAAAATTTGTTTTGTATTTATTTATTTAAAGAAAAAAAAAATGGATTTCGGCTTATTAGCCACTAATCCTTATTTGTTTTGTATATCTCGACGATATAGTAATACTAGGGACCTCTCTTCAAGAGCATCTAGAAAATATTGAAAAGGTTTTTAAAAAAAATTACGGGAAGCAAATTTAAAAATACAATTGGACAAATGCGAATTTCTCCGAAAAGAAGTCGCTTATCTCGAACATATTATAACAACCGAAGGTGTAAAACCAAACCCCGATAAGATTCAGGCTATAAAAAATTATACAATCCCAAAAACGAAAAAAGAAATTTAATCATTTCTAGGACTTCTTGGTTATTATCGACGATTTATCGAAAATTATTCAAAAATGACAAAACCGTTTACAAACTGTTTAAAGAAAAATAATGAAATAGATATCAACAATAAAGAATATAGATAATGTTTTGAAAAATGTAAGACACTTTTATCTAATGATCCCATTCTCCAATACCCAGACTTTACAAAAGACTTTATACTTTCGACAGACGCAAGTAACTATGCCATAGGCGCAGTGTTGTCACAACGAGACAGAAATAATAAAGACCGTCCTATTGCCTTTATATCACGCACGTTAAATAATCATGAAATCAACTACAGCACAATAGAAAAAGAACTTTTCAGTATTGTATGGGCCACGAAACATATTTCGTCCGTATCTGCTAGGACATAAATTTAAAATAATTACAGACCATCGTCCACTCGTCTGGCTAAACTCTCTTAAAGAGCCAAACCAAAAACTAATACGTTGGCGATTCAAGTTAGAGGAGTTCAACTATACTATTGAATATAAAAAAGGATCTCAAAATTATGTAGCCGACGCACTTTCTAGAATTAAACCTAAATTTGAAATTAAATATCATGATACTGATATATTTGAATCAAATAACCCTTTAGTCCATTGTATTTCAAAAGATTTATAATTATCTCAAGGATTTGCTAGACAAGTTAAAGAAAAATAACCTATTGAAAAATTATTTAATTTAGATAATAAAATCTTTATTCAAAAACAACCAAGATTAATATTACATTTAATTACTAAAGATCTGTATTATAAAAAACCAATAATTCAAAAAATAACAAAATGTTTAGAAAAACTTTTAGAATTCTGTATACAAAACGATATTGATAAAATCGATATACCTCGCATATGTTCAGGACTAGATAAAAAATCATGGACAAAAATAGTAAACTTAATAACTGAAATTTTCGGAAATACGTCCATAATTTTTAATGTTTTTAATAAACCAAAAGAGTTAGAAATAAATTTAAACTCCGACACTGACTCAATCATTGTTGAACCCGGCTCAGATAGCGAAACTACAGACACCGCACATTCGGACGACGAGAAACCGATAAACGGATTATCTTACTTAGATTCTCCTATCAACACCTGTAAAAATCAAATCGTAGTCAAAGAGACAAACGGAAAGAACGAAATTAAAATAAATAAATTATTTGAGAACAAAATTCAACGGCTTTATTTTTATTTAAGTAAAATAAATTGTAATGAGATAATAATGAATTTTATAAAAAAACTATTTACAGCCAGGCATTACATATTATTGCCTAATCCCTGACATTTTTAAATTAAATTTTAACGGCGTATTACAAACATACTTTGACGCAGGAAGTTACAAACTCGTATCCTGTAAGAAAATGACTAATGACATAGAAAATAAAGAAGATCAACAAATTACCATAAAGACCTATCATGAAAGTAAAACCAATCACAGAGGCATAACTGAAACTCATAATAAATTAAAATCAATATATTACTGGCCTAATATGATAAAAGATATACAAGAATACGTTAATAAATGCAGCGTATGTTTAGCTACCAAATATGAAAGAAACCCCATACAGATCTCACATATTCTAACACCAACAGCTGAAAAGGCTTTTTGAGAAAATAAACATTGATTTATTGTCTCTTGAACAAGTACAAATTTTAACTATAATAGATTATTTTTCTAAATTCGCAGTAGGTTATATTATTAAAGATAAGAATGCTATTACTATATTAAATAAATTAATAAAATATTTTACTCATTTTATAATTCCGAAAGAAATTGTGTCTGATAATGGTTTAGAATTTAATAACAAAATCATTCAAAATTATTTAGCTGCGAGAAAAATTAACAATCATTACATTTCAATCGATAACCCCAAAAGCAATGGAATAGTCGAACGTTTCCATTCCTCATTAATAGAGCAAATGAGAATAATAAATCAGAACCCTGTTATAAAGACTTTGAAATTAAAAAAAAGATTGAATTATGCTTTATTAGGCTATAATAACAGTATTCATTCAATTACTAATTACTAAAAGAACTCCTTTAGAAATAATATTTGGACAAAATTTTGAATCCAATTTAAAACCTGAAGAAATAATAGTAGACGAATACCTGCAGAAACATATAGAAACTTTAAAAGAAATAAATGAACAAGTAAAACATAATATTGAAAAGAGTAAATTAAAATATTCCGCACCACTAGAAAAACAATTTGATATTCCTAAACAAGTTCACGTTAAAATAAACAAACGTAACTCTGGTAAAATTGAAAAGCCTAAATTTAAACAAATTACAGTAAAAGCATTAGTACACGAAAGAGGCCAAATATTAGACGATCAGAACAAAAAACATAAATTGTTACAACTTAAAAAGCCTCGTATTGTTTCAGATTAATCTCATTCGGCTTATCACAAATTATACGTGATGAACAAAACCCTGGACTTAACATACTTGAACTCGGGACTGTCCATATAAAGGTAAACACCCAAATAATAACCCTTAAAATATCTCTAGAAAAATTATTTGAACAACAGAACATAATAGAAAATAATGTGGACATGCTATAACAAAATTTAGAAAAATATAAATTTGGTAATAAAATAACAAATTATAAAAGCATTTTAAACTCATTAATAAGCCATATAAAAGAAAAGACTCAATTGCTAAATATTAAAAGAACAAAACGCGGTTTAATAAATGGCTTAGGAGCAATTATAAAAAGTGTCACAGGAAACCTTGATTCAGAAGATAAAGAAAAATATGATCAAATAATAGAAAATATTAATAATAATCAAAAAGTAATTTCAGATAAAGTAAATACTTTAATTAAAAGTAATAATAATATTACAGCCCAATTTAACGATAAAATTAATATTATAAATGAAAATAATAATTTATTAAATATGAAATTAAACAATATCCAAGAAGATATTGGTAAAGTATTAGATGAAATAGATATTATTAAAGCGCAAAATTTTATAAATGAATTTATCCAGGTCAGTCAAGACCTATATTTTTCTATTGTTCAATTAGAAGAAACATTGACTTTTTGTAAATTAAATACATTACATTTTGGGATAATTAATCATGAACAACTTTTGTATGAATTAAATAAAATAGATGATAAAGAGATCAATTATAATAAATAATATTCAAAATAGCGATATCCTGAGGATGTATTGTTCCTATGACAATCCAAATTTAATTATTCTTATCGAGTCCCCATCGAACACCCGAATAAAAGATATGATCTAAATAACTTCCATCCCTACTAAAATACATGGAATATACGAAACTATAAATATAAAAAACGGATTATATTCCAAAGACAGTTGTAAAATCAAACCACTCAATAAATGAATTAAACTCAGTAAAACCGAGTACTATTGTGATTCGGAGAGTAAAGAATATGATAAATGCATAGACAATATTGTATGTTACAATGATTTTCAGTTTTGTGATTACGACAACATATCACATATAAACTCTATTATAAAAATTAAAAATTCAAAATTAAATTACTTATTTTTCCCAAATAAAATTGAAACAAAATATAATTATAATAATAATATGAAAATAAAAAACTTAGAGGGAATATACTATACCGAAAATTGTGAGGTTAATAACCAAATTGAGTTAATTAATAATTTCGGAATTTTATTGGAATATAAAAATAATATTAATAATACACGAGTAACATACTTAGAAAACATAATAAAGAATGTGACACAATTTAAAACCGAGGAAATCAATTCCATAGAATTAGAGAACATTTATAAAAATGTCTCAAATAATTATATTCATTATATAATAATTTATATTGTCTTAGTAGTTATAGTAATTATAATTATTATGTATTGTATTAAGAAATGTAAGTGTAAAGATTATATTATGAAGAAATCAAAAGACAAAATTAATAATGGGATTGAAGATATTGAATTAAATCAAATTTAAATTATAAAAACTTAATTCTTAAAGAATAAAGTTTTCTCTAAGGGTGGAGGAGTTATGTAAGGACACACCCCGTATTTCATAAGATTTCATAACAACAATAAAGAGTTGCATCACTCATAAAATGACTATTCGGCATAATATAATCTAAACTCTTGGAAAAGAGATAAATAGTATGAAATAGAAAAGATTATAAGTTATGTATATATATAAGTTACAATACATCATTTGAAATAAGCTTATTAAAATTATACACTAACATAAAACCAACAACACTTTATTTAACCCTATTATATAAGAAAAAATATATATTTTTCTTAATTCACACAAAAACTGATCAAAAATATAAATTAAATATCTCGAATTTAATCACTACATTATTTTTAGAAAGATATTGTCAACCTAAATTAGAACATCTATATATTTGGCGAGACTTTTCAATATATGTACGTAAAACATCTAACAAAACCAGTCTAATAAAGATATTGTTCTAATATGTCATAATCTTACTGCTATTGGTTGCTTCAATAACGTCATCCTAAACCGTGATTTTCCAACACATAGTCGTCTACAATACAACAATTTGCTATATCTTCAGCTATTCTTCACTAATCAAAATAATATTGCATACATGTTTCTAGAAAAACTGGTGGATTTTGATACGATACACGAACCGGAACTAGTGCTGCCATCTGTGGGCCATTTTGTAAAGATTCCAAATGACTCTCTTACCTCAAGTTTTAAAAAAAGTACATTATATTATTAGGGTTTGCGATTTTGTAATCACGTACGTTCGGTCGCGCCGCGTAAATGTATCATTGGCCAGTGAAACGTCTTACTTCTGCATACGCCGAGTCACTGTTAGCACCATTTTAGGTGTCGACGTTACCGCAGTCCTAGTCGCTACTGTGAACCACAGCGCCCCGCCTTCGTTTATGTAATTATTTGTTCTTATCTTAGGTGGATTTACGATCCAGCTATCTTGCAAAATTAACTACTGAATCCTGTGTAATTTTCTCGTGAGTTGCTCTAATATATCATTAGTTTTTCGTACTACCATCTTGTTATTGAAATAGTTGACACCTCTCGTAGTCCTGTCCTGGGAAGTATTCCGTACTTTGTCAGCCGTAGTACTTTTGTTGAACCGGTCGCGGCTCAGGCCGGCTGGCGCCCATCCATTTTGTGATTTATCACCCCTTCTCCGACTCACCCCTTCTTCACTGAGTCTAGCCGCGGTTCAACCGTTCCACCCGGGCTCATCCCCCAGGGAGCGTAGGGTTGATTTATTGTAACACAAAGATTTTGCGTTACAAGTCTTTACTTTACAATGACGTATGTGCTAATTCAATATAACCGGAAATGCTTTTGCTACAACCGGATGTTTAGCACCAAAAATTAAAAATACGAAAAAGTATAAAATTTACAAACGTACACATAACGAAATTGTGGTCACAGATTAATTTTTGCAACAAATTCAAAAAGTTCAATTTTCTTTGCATTCAATTCACCTTATTATATGTCCCGATTCGATAAAATGGAAGGTTTTGACGCCCATTAAAAAATAATTATTTGTGTATTAAGAGCGTAAAGTGATTCTTTGTTACTCGAGCACGGCAATTGCAGCGCGAGCCGAAGGCGAGAGCTGCAATAGTGTAAGAGGAACAAGATACTTTACGCTCGTGATGCACGCATTATTTTTTCTACGATTGCATCTTAAAATTATTAAAAAACGTATACGTACTGAAAATAAATTCATTTTCGCAACTGTCAATATGACAAGTTTCTGTTTTGTTTGTATCCTTGGTAACTATTGAAATAAGCGCGCATTTATAATCTTTTTCGCGCGTTGCCATTGGAAACGCGCGCATTTAATGTCTTTTTCACGCGTTGCCATTGGAGACGCGCAAAAATGATATTTTTAGATTGTTCTACAGAAAACGTCAACGTTACGATGACAAATAAAAGCGTAATTGTCAATATTTCATAGCAATCGTAGAAAAAGGAAGTTTTTTCCTTGAATACCTACAAGTACATAACAAAAATGGAATCTATGATCCCGACTACTACAAAATTGCCCCCAAATACAAACTCCCCTCCTCAGTCCGATGAAGAGGGAAGTTTAATTCCATTGGTAGAACATAAACTGATTGGACAGATATTGTTTCCTAATGGATAAACTGGTATTTTTTATTAGACCAATTCGGTAATTAGGAAAATATTGGTTTAGGTCTTTCTAAATCAAATTCAGTTCGCTTTTTTGTGAGTTCCCAATCCATATTGGAAATTAAGATGTCTTCAATAAAAAAAGAACCAATAACATGTGTGTCCAAGAATACTTTTCACAATTTTAGGATATTGAGTTTGTGTTGTAACTAGTAAATGTCTTTAATTTAGCACATTTTCTAATACTCGAAAATCAACACTAATTAATAAAATAAGGACTATATTTGCTTAACTATAAAATATTTTAATTAACTATATTATTCAATTTCCCATGGCACTCTAACATTTCTTGAAGAAGTTAAATTTCTTTTTCTTATTTCCCGTTACAAAATATGATTTAGTTCACTATAATAGTTCACTATTCCACACAGGCTTTTATTCTAAACAACTTTTTTATTTACACAATATAGGGCACAAACTGTCGCTACTATTAAAAAATCATTGTATTTCTTATGTAACATAAAGAAGTTACCACCTGGTAACGCATAAAACAAATAAATAAATAAAGATCTTTTGATTAAGTTACTAACAATTTATTTTTCTTATATCATTAGAAAATACTTCAATATAAAATTGTTACAGGGACGTACACATAAGGAACATCTTCATGTAATTACATTGAAAACCTACGTATATATTATTAATACTATAAAAATTCACAATATTTCTACTGAAGATGAAGGAAAATACCAGTGTCGGATAAATGGTTTCCTGGGTGCTTGGCAGTATGTTTATGTTAACGGTAAGTGATACCGCATCGGAATGAAGGAATGCGATTCTTTTAATAACACGTATCAAAACTAATATTGTAAGTTGAAATATTTGCCTTGCAGACAAGAAAAGTAATCTTAGTGCTCCTCGGATCTACTCTCCAACTGGAGGCGAAATTCAGATAAACGCAGGAGCAAACATAACACTTCGCTGTGCTGGCTCCCGGCCTGTCACGTAGACAGAACCACGCTACGCTAGCTATCAGGTATGTCTTGACTACGTGACATATATTTAATTTATATGTGCTTTTACTTACCAATGACATTTTTATACGAATATCATTTATAAATGCTGCATGCACAGATTATAAAATAAGAAATGTAAATTTACTATTTTAATTGAATTTGTGTTTATATGTCACATATTTGTTTGTTTCGCAGTTTACACTATTAAATTTGCCAGCAGATTCATAAAAAGGATTAGTGCTGATAACTCTGTTCCTGATTACCAATTTAAATAAAATTTTATGCTAATTAATAATCTTTTGTGCCCAGGTTATAATAATCTTTTGTACCCACGTTAAAATAATCTTGTCTCATCATTTGAAAAGTAAGTTATAAACTTACAAACGAAATAAAAACTGGTATTATCACTAATGTGCTTTATGAATCTGTCTGTTAATTATTATTAAAATTGTAATTAAAAGTAACACAAATTACAAATTTTATTAATCTTACGTCTTTTGCGGTTCTCTGAATTAATAATACAGAGCACAACATTTCGCTTGGCACGGCCTGGACTGAGGCTACAGTAGCACAATCTATTTATGTGTTTGCATTATATAAAAAGTGATATTTATATATAGAATGTAATATTCCTTCTACCATAGACTTATTAACTATGTTGATAAATGCGATACACGGCAGCCTATTTGGTTACGGTTATGCTGGTTAGTCTGTGGCTGAAGAGTGCCATTTTCAAAATATAATGGTACACCACCGCAGATGAATTGGAACTATTTGTTGTGTTCAGTTTAGAATACAATTGACGTACAGCTGACATTATAAACAAAAACTAAATTTGTCAAGAACAGGTGAAATTCGCGAACGCGACTAAAAAACCGGTACACTTTAAATAAATCTATCGCTTGCCGAGTTTCAGGGCTCACTGATCGCACGCATAACAATTATGCCTACTTAATTATGAATATTTTATAAAATATGAATTATTAAATATTATATTTCGAGAAATAATTTCAAATTAATTAAGTTACCTATCATTAGAGTTTTTAATTCTAAATCATTTATGTCTCTTAACTTTTGCTCTAAAACAATCAGGAAAGCAGGAAACGCCAAGTATTATTTTACATGTTAAACGCCTATGGCCGGCTGAGCTGGTCACCAGTCTGTATATAAAATTATATGATTTGCTATTCTGAAATTGAACTTGATAATATCACAATTAGTTGACACCAAATTTACACTATATATAATGCAAACAACATAATTATTAACTATATACATAAAAAAACTTACACAATTTAAACAGCATATCAATAGGTATACAGTGTTCTTTTTATGTTGTCCACTATTGCTATCTCGAGAACTATAAGACCTACGAGGTCGGTTAAATTAGCAAATAATTTCTATTTTCCGAGACTATTTTAATGAGCATAAAAAAAATTCAACCAGTGGTTCACAAACTGTGGATACCAACTTTGATATTTTAAATAGAACTATATTTTTTATTTGCTTATTCGATAGAGAATTTTATTCTAAATTCAGTGATATAATATTTGTGTACCCTCAGAAAACAATTTTTATGAGAAAAATTGATGTTTCGATTTATATCAGTTTTATTTTAAAATGGCTGACATAAGTGTCCCATGGACGATACAAATGAATATGAGGAACAATTACTTTGAAAAATACAACAAATACATAAATTTACAAATACTGCTCAAATTGTCCTCCATTTTCGTTAATACATAATTGTATTCTTCGAAACAAATTACTTCTTACTGATCTTAATGTCTCTCCATCAATATTATTTAAAACATTTTCTATGCTATTTTTTTAGATGCTGTAAATATATTAATAATAATAATTTTATTTGGCAAAATTACAGCAAAAGCTGATCTCCCGTTTAACCTTTACATCAAAATAACAAAATAAATTTATATAATTATGGTATAGCATAAATTCAAGTTATTAGGCATACATAAGATAAACATGGTTATTAATAAACATGATAAATAATCTAATTAAAAGTAGACAAATATGGATTAACAATAGATATTAAAAAAGATCATAAATACAATAATAGAGTAAGGTTTAAAGATTCAATGAATTGAAATTGTACCAGTAAGTAACAATTTTTTCAATGTAGATGCAAACGTAGCTGATTGTAAATTTAGTAATGGAGAAGGTATTATATTAAGAATGCTAGGGACAACATGACTGTAAGTATGTTTAAAAAGAGCAGTATTGTGAGTAGGTATGTGATATTGTAGTATATTTCTTAAATAGCGTTGATGATGCTGATTTCGTACTGATAGTTTATTATACAAATAGCAAGGAGATTTGTTAAGAATTACGCGGTGAGCTAAACATGCAGCATGTAGCTGTCTAGTTTCTTTCATATTAAGCCAGCCTAATTCCTTTATACGTGATGAAACGTTATCACGTCTCTTCAAACCAAAGATGAATCGTATACAACAATTTTGCACTCTCTGTATTCGCCTTTCGTCAAAAGAGGAAATATGTGATCCATAAATTGTGTCGCAGTAGTTAAATACAGAAAGAACAAGACAGCTAGATAAGATCACCCTATTTTGTTTGGATAAAATAAATCTGTTCATATAATAATAATAATAATAATAATATTCTTTATTGACTTTCATGTCAAAGGCGAGGTTCAGTAAAGGCTGCTCTTCCACCTAACCCGTGTACATAACACTACAAAATAATATAGCATATAAACTGCCAAATAATAATTACAAAGTTATTATGAAACATAAACAAAAAAGAAATAGAGACATCAGAGCTAGGAAGGCTTTTTTAATGAGAAGTGATACATATTCTGAGAATCTAAGTTTACAATCAAGCAATAGTCCTAAATTTTTACTTGTATGAGAAATGTTAATTTTGATATTATTTATGAAGACGTGAATTAAATTATTCCGCAAGAACTCCTCTCTCGTTTTTTTATTACCAAGGAACATAATCATGGACTTTAATTCATGTACTTTTAGGCAATTTGCTGAACTATAATTTGATATAGCCTTTCAATCCTCGTTTAAATTTTGAACAGCGTTACCAACGACATTTGGATCAAAGGATATGTATATTTGAGTGTCGTCAGCGTACATATGAATTTTACTGAAATTGACGCTTGCAGATAAATCAAAAACATAAATAGAAAATAGCAGAGGCCCTAAAATCGAGCCCTAAAGGACACCTTTGTCTAAAGTGACAAAATCAGATGTATTATTATACAATGACACTGCTTGACAGCGATCCGAGAGGTAACTACGAATGAATTGCAAACTAGCAGTGTTAAAACCGATGTAATTAATTTTTGCCAATAGCAGGTTATGGTTAAGCGTATCAAAGGCTTTGCTGAAATCAAGAAGGGATAGTAGCACCATACGTTTTTTATCAATTTCAATTACAATGTCATCAACGATATGTTGCAAAGCAGTAGTAGTACTATATCCCCTCCTGAAGCCAGACTGAATATTAGGCAGAATTTCAAAATTATTTAAATAAGAAACAATCTGACGATGTACAACTTTTTCCAATATTTTAGACAACGTGGGAAGTATGCTGATTGGTCGTAAGTCGTTAAATGATGACGGATTCTTGCATTTGACTATAGGTTTCACAATAGCTTGCTTCCAAATAACCGGAACATTATTAGTAAGTAGACATACATTAATAATATGTGTTATTTGTAAAACAATGTTTGGAAAAATTAGAGTAAGAATGTTTAAGTTTATATTATCAGCGCCAGAAGAGTTAGATTTCAGAGAAGAAAAATTTTTGGAAATTTCATCTTCAGAGACAAGGGAGAAAGAAAAGTGAATGTCATTACTAAGCAAACGATGTGATTGATAGAATTGTAGAAGAGAAACATCAGGTTGAGGCGAAGGAATCGAATTAACAAAATGAGAATTTAAGTGATTTACATCCCTCAAGTATGTAGGTATGTCATTATTCGGTGTCGTGTTTATGTTAAATTCCTTTATAGCTTTCCAAATGTAGGCGCCATTATTTTTTAATTTAAACTCAAAATAAGCTTTCTTTTCTCTCCTAATAGCATCAGTAGTAGTATTGCGTAACGTTTTATAATAATTCCAATGAACTATGGACTTGGTCCGTTTATATTGAGAATAGGCGTTATTTCTGAACTTAGTCATTATTTTTATGACATCTGTCACCCAGGAAGATGTCTTATAGCGAGATTTGATTGTTCTAATAGGAACATACTCGTCAAGAAGTGAGATAACGACATGATTGAAAATTTCTAATTTATCATTAACATCATCGCAAGTGTAGAAATAATGCCAATTAAAATTATTTAAACGAAAGAGGAGATTATCGGTATTAACATTTCTAAAATCTCTAAAACTTTTAAATTCGGGAATACGACTAGTTGGACAAGCCAATTTCAGTTTGCAAGAAATAGATCTGTGATCTGTTATATGGTGCAAGTCAGTTACAACAATTTCAGAACAAATCTCAATGCTAGAAGTAATGAAAACATCAATAAGCGTCTCCGAGTTAGCTGTAATACGAGTAGGCTCAGATACCATCTGTACGAGATCAAATCCACCACTCAAATCCGAGAAAAGATTAACTGCATTGTTCAACTCTAATAAATTAATATTAATATCACCAACACAAATAATATGATCAACTTCATAAAAAATAGATGAAATTTATGTTTCAACGTAATCAATGAAATCAATACATGAACTACTTGGTGGGCGATAAAGTACACCAAGAGCTAGTGTACTTCTGCCAACAACTAATTTAATCCAATACTACTCCAAAGTAGCACTATTGATATTTAAGTCATTTAAAATTTCAATGTTGGTCAGCAGATTGGTTCTAACATATAATCCGACTCCACCACCACGACCAGTAAGTCTATCATTCCTAAGAAGCTCATACCCATTAATGGAAAAATTGCCACTATTAATGTTATTATTCAGCCAGGTTTCACTTAAAGCGTAAACATCAAAATTTTCACTTAGTATAAAATCTTTCAATTCCTCAAAATGCGTTGACAATGATCTAATATTGACATGCCCCACATAAATCATAATTATAAACTAGATAAAGGCATAATATAGACAAAGTAAGAACAAAATTATAAATAAATGTAAACTGATTATTTATCAGACAAGGTCAATGAACTGAGAACATTGTATCGACAAGTAAATAAAAATTGTTAGTCAACAGAGAAGGTCAAATTAATTTATGACACTGTGAGTATTACTTCAATTCACAAATAAAGTATATGAAGGTTACCTACTAATAATCTGACTTTGCGTATCAAACGCTATTTAAATAGTTACGTATAAATAAAATTTATATTTATTTCATATCAAATACACTACCCAATACCCTATTTATATAGGACAGATGTATGTTTATAGGTCAATAAAGGTTTATATAAGCATACCTCTGTTCTATAAAAACATTCCAAGAAGGTTAACCAAGTATACAAAATATTTAAATAATTAGAAGAAAGTAATGAATAAATTGTAAATTGTAGCCTGTTTTTGTAATTTATTATATTGCCTTTTAGGAATATCAGAAATGAAAATATGATTACATCTGGAGCTAGTAATTTAGCAAATCCATCCACGTTCACTTCATCGGTAGCTGTTTCTGATGTACGAGTAATTGAACAAAATATAGATATATCTACATCCTCGTTGAAATCATTTCCTTCCCCTGTTTCTGACAATTCCAATACTAACTTCTGTGGTCAGCAAGTATTAGAAGAATCGGATTTGGATTTACCTGACTTTATTATACAACCCGAAGATATATAAAAAGAGGAAATATCAGAATATCCTAGTGGACGTAGATTATTCGATAGTAGTAATTTGTTAAATCAAATTATGTCAGATTCCCAACACGAACCTTTTAACTGTGGATTTAGAGAAATGACTTTCGTGGAAGAAATTAGATCTGGATATTACAGTGAATTTAGGTTTAAATGGAAAATATGTAATAAAATTGTATCATTATGCACAGAAGAAAAAAATAATAACAATATTAATATTGATATGGTACACGGAATTATTTGTGTAGGACTAGGATACGAACATCTAGCAGAACAGTCAGCTGTTATTAACATGCCTAGTATGGCTAAAAATACGTATCAGAAAATGCATGATAAATTCCAACACGCTGTTCATAATGCAACTATCGACACGTTACAGGCGCCGCTGCTCAAGAAGAAGCCAAAATAGCGGTAGAAGAAGGAAGTGTGAATGAAGATGGGTATCCTCTAATTACCGTTGTTAGCGTTGGATCTTGGGCCAAACGATCTTATAAATCCAATTATAATTCTTTATCTGGAGTTGCATGTATTGTTGGATATCTGACCAAAAAAATATTGTGTCTGAGTGTGAGAAATAAATATTGTTGTGAATGTGAGGCAGATTTCAAAAATAATGAAATCGAACCGAAATCGCTCACTTGTTTTAAAAATTGGAGTGAATCTGTGAATCTTCAACTGCTATGGAGGCAGATATCATAGCAGAAGGTCTAAAATGCAGTGTAGCAATGCACGGACTGAGGTATCATAACTTAATAGGTGAGAATGACAGTAGCGACATGGATAAAATAATAAAAAGTCAGCCATATGGTCCACATTTATTAGTACAAAAAATTTATTGCACTAACCATATTTGTCGTAATTACCGTAACCATCTGAGAGATATTTCTAAAAAGAAATGTAGTGATGTAGGTGCTGTTCCATTAATTTTGAGAAAAAAACTACAAGAAATTAAAAGTTTTTTGCTGCCATTAAAGGTTCCATCAAATACAGAAAGAGTGAAGAAAATTCATGAATAGAAAAAGTAGGCAATTTAAAAACTCATATAAAAAATTCTCCAAATCATATTTTTGGAAATCATACTCCTGACATGATTGAAGAGGAATATAAATTAAAAGAAAATAAATTTTTTGAAAATATTATACTAAATGAACAAAAAATTAAAACATTGGAACAAGAAACAAAAGAACAAACTCAATGTGCAGTATGGAAACAAGAAAGAAATAAAAGGCTTACTGCATCAAATTTTGGGAAAATATGCAAAATGAGGCAAAACACATCATGTGTTAATACTATTAAAAATTTATTATATGTATATTTTCTGGGAAACAAAGCTTCACGTCATAGAGTGGAAATGGAACCTACAGCCAGGAGAGACATTGCCAAATTATTAAATTTAAAAATTTAAAATGCTGGCTTATTTATTAATCAACAATTTCCATTTTAAGCTGCAAGTCCTGACGGTTTAATAGAAAATGATGAACTTATAGAAATTAAATGCCCCTTTACAAACCACGATTATTACTTTCAAGTGCAAGGACAATTAGAAATATCTAATTATCTAAGTATCTTTGTCATTTGGTCAAAAAAGGGCTTAATGTGGGTAAAAATATTACGAAGTAAAAGCTTCTGGGAAGAAAAAATTAAAGATAAATTAATTTATTTTTATAAAAATTGTTTATTGCAGGAACTTGCCGATCGACGCTATATTCGCAATTTACCAATTAGAGAACCCAGACGTCCTTGTTAATTTTCTGATGGTACATTTTATTTAGGTTGGACTCTTTTTTAGCAATTTTTTTAATTTGTAAATTTTTACGTGTTCACAATAATAAATATTATTGAAAAATGAGTTTATATATTACTCCGTATTTATTCATATTACCTTTCACTTCCCAATTATTTGTATTCTGAATCATAGCTGCTCGAAAAACTGTCAGTGTCCGGTATCACTGAGCGCGTATCCAAAACGGATCCAACCTAACGCCTGTCTGCAGTCAGTCAGTAGTTTATTACTCTATATTTGTAGTAATATGTTCCACTGTAAAAATTTAAGTCGAGTACCTCCGCACCGCACCACATCTCTCTGGGGCTGCTGCAACACAGAAATTCGGGCCAGCGTGAACGAGCCACTTAATAACAATTTCAATTCTGTTTAATAAAATTAAAGACATGGGTTTAAATTTAGCACTAGAAGAAAACGCTGTGGATAATACGCCATCGTTACAGCTGCTCACAGTTAAAAAAAACGTCAAATAAAGATAAGTCTAATAAAGCCGGTGTCACATGGTCAATCGTTTCACGTTTTGGTATAACTTCTCTTACGGTAAGGACAACAATACAATTTCATCAAAAACTATAAATAAAAACGTTTCTTTTTTGTCAAATGTTTTATTTAACTTTTGTATTTTCATAGATTCAGTGAATAATATTAAATTTTGTTTAAATTTTCAACATGATGGATTGCGGGCAGACACGTGACCGACCTGAACATCGTGAACAGCTGATTGGCGGGCAGATGTCAGAATTACCTCCCTTGTTTACCCTCATCATCACCAAACTACGATTCTGATGGAGAAGTAAGTGTTGTACTTGGCTTTGGTGTTCTCTTTAGTTTTCTTGTGTGTTATTGTTTTGTTTGTTTTGAGTTTTATTATAGGTTTTTGTTATTGTATTAGTAGTAGATTCTGTATTTAGTGTTTCTTAAATTGATGTGTGCGAGGAACAATGTCGCGTGGTTTATGTTGTGTTGTAGGATGTAAAGACGGACAAAAATATAAAAAGAAAATCATTTAGAATTCCATCAGAAACAGACAATAGAGGTAAGATACTATGTGATATGTGTTTAAAAAGAAAAGTATATATTGTGCTATGTATAACTTGATACAGGAGAAGGTGGAGCGTCGAAGATTGTGGATTGCTGCCTTGCACCGAGAAGATATCGGAAGATTAAAATTTAAAAGTGCCCGCATTTGTGACTGTCATTTTATTACTGGTTCGTCTTATTCTTTTAGAGATATATACAAATTTCTTATTTTCTATCTGTATATTAGGAAACTCAGTTGATGATCCCAGACACCCAGATTGGGAACCATCAATCAATATGGTATACGATAGAGGTTTGGCTGATGAACAACCTGCCTCCAAAATTGCCAAATATAGTGTGGAAGTTCAACAGGATCGAGCAGAAATTGTTTCTATTTTTATTTATTTAACGGGGTAATGATTTAAAACAGTTTGATAAAAGTTTTTTAAACACTTTTACGTACTGTTATCCAATTATTGAGAATGCGAATATTGAAATATTCCTTAACATAAACAGCTTCCGTAAGTGTTGAATGTATCAAACATTTTTGCCAGTTAAAATCATTTTTTTATTATTATGTTACAAATACTTACATTGGCTGATTATATGAAAAAATATTCCTTATTTATTTTCATATTGTTTATATTCCTCACCATTCCTTATTGCCGCAATTGTGAATGCGAATATTTCTACACCATCCTTATGTAATTGTTTCCATTTGATACCCATGATATTCTTATTAATAAGATTGATTACTTTTTACAGACTTCCTGGCGATATTGTGAATGCGAATATTTTTACGCCGTCCCTAGTAGTGATTTCTTCTTTCCATATTGTTATTTCCATTCCTTCAAATTATTGTTTATATTTATTAATTTTTACCGACTTATCGGCGCAATTGTGATTGTGAATATTTTTACGCCGCCCTCTAGTTGTGATATCCATTCCTTAAAATTATTATTGTTCATATTTATTTATTTTTACAGACCGATAGGCGCAATTGTGAATGCGAATATTTTTCCGCCATATCAGTATGGAATTGTTATTGTAGTATTTATGATTAACATTTAAAAAATATTACTAGAATTTGAAGTTGTATTAACAAAAGTAAATAAATAAATAAATAGTTAAAAAGTATGGCGTTTTACGATATAACTAATATATAAAAATAAGGTAAGGTAAGCTGGAAAATGAAATAATTTTTCTGCTTTAAACAAATATTGTATATAGTAATTGCTCTTTCTACTTCTGCATATATGAAGTAAAATATAAAGGCTGCATGGTTATACAACGCTTTGCTTATATTACAACTTTTATTACTTGATTTTTTACATCTTTTTATTGTACATGAAGATTTTAATGGGCAACTTGCGAAGACAGTTGTCTTTCGATACTGCTAAAGTATTGGACGTACTTCCATCTACATCGACAGAACCACAACCAAGTACTTCACGTGCCACCACACCTCCAATTACTGATAAACCCACATAAATAACACCCCAAAAACATCAGCAAGCTCCTAGTCCTTTCGCAGATATGGAGACACCTTAAAAGGTTCGACAAGCCTTTCAGCTTCGACAGCTAAAGGCGTCCGATGCGCTTTTTAAGAGACTGATGATGAAGGAGGAAATATTGAAGGATGAGCCCTTCTTCCTCAAATATTTTAGTGGTATTCCTAATTATACTGTAGTGAAAGATCTTTCAAATATAATAGAATCCCACGTGGATTCAAAATCTTTATCGTCTTTCCAGCAGTTCCTGTTGACCACGATAAAGCTCAGGATGGGTACAAAATTTACGTCGTTGGGATACCAATTTAATGTAGACCGCAGAACTGCAAGTAGAGTGTTCTTCGATGTTATCCATACCCTTTACTCCAGATTACGGAATTTGCTGCGTTGGCCGACACGGGAAGAATTAACCGCAAAAGTACCTATTATATTTCAAGAGCACTTCCAAAAAAAGGTGACTATCATCATCGATTGTTTCGAAGTGTATATTAAAAAGTCAGAAAATCCGATATCACTTTCTCAAACCTGGAGTAGTTATAAGCACCACAATATAATTAAATTTTTAATTGGTATTAGCTTTTAATATAGCACTCATTACATTTATTTAATATTATTTCTCGTGCAGATATTACACCACACGGGTATATTAGTTATATATCCAAAGCCTATCCATGTTGATGTAGCGATACTTTCATTACCGAGGATTGTGGAATTTTAAATAATTTAATGCCGGGAGATGTAATTTTAGCAGTCAGGGGCTTCCATATTTCTGCGTCCGTATAAATTTATTCAGCCACCGTACACCGGCCTACTTTTGTGAAAAGTATATATTTAACGCATTTATATTTGACACAAATAAAAATGATATTTTAGGAAAACCCCAACTTCATCCACATGACATTGAAAAGTCAAGGAAAATTTCAAATCTGCGGATACATGTGGAACGAGCGATTGGACTCTTACGCCGTAAATATAAGATTATTTCTAACGTGCTGCCCATGTCTGTTATGAACCAATGCGAAGGGAAATCACTGGCGACTGTTAATAAAATTGTGCATGTTTGCTGCATACTTGAGAATTTAAAAAATAAAATTATATGAAAACAAATATACCCACCACTTTTTGTCCTTTTCCTTAGTATTCCGTTCATTTAGTTCCATTTTGTTCCTGGCAAATATGTTCAAAACCTCCACGTGGTCTTGCTGGCCAGTATAGTAATATTTCGGTTATTTATATCGGAAAATAATTATTGTGAACTAATTTGAACAAAACACAGAAATATCCTAATTTTACTTGATGCAATGAAAATAAAAATGATAACAATTACCTTTAATACACATAAAACTGTACTCGTGAATTCAAATCTCGCTGATTCGATTTATATGAAAATAAAAGAGTGTTCAGATTCCATAGTAAGCTGTAATTGGGATGAAGTCTCTGCTGCTGCACTGAGTAACATATAATGAGATGAAGAATAACGTAATACAAGATTTTAATCAATTATTATATTTGTTTTCCTTTACAATAATTTATATATGTAAGCTTTGTGTACATATACACGCATATGCGTCCTCAATTATTAGACGTTTGGGAGGCGGCGCCACCAGATGGACAAGAGAAGCAGCTGTTAAGGAAACAGAGAAATATAGAGATAGAGAATTTCAGAGAATAACTAAAACTAGAGTAAATAATTTAGTTCAGCCTGTAGTGAAATTGTGAGATTAGTGTTAAGATATAAATTGAGATTTGTTCAACAAGTACTGATTGACAGAAAAGTAGGAGCATAAACATTTAATTGTTGATTCTCTTATTTTTAGGTTAGTGTAATTATTGTAATCATTTCTAATTCATTTCATTAATTTAAATTAACTCTTATTTTTAGACGAATCAAGGTGTGTTTATTGCGTCAATAAACCTTTCATATATATTATTTATATATATAAATTAGATAATTCAGTATTGAATTATTAATAAAAAAAAACTTTATTAATTTTTTAGGAATACAATGTATTTACTTAGGCGAATGTAACAAGACTGAACTAGAAACTAACTTACAACAGATAACTGCAGCATGTTGAACATGATACTTGAATATGATACTATTTGATAAGGAAATCTAATTGCGCATTTTATTATTATTGTTCTTATGAGAAATAATAATTATTATTATTTCCTTCTAATAATAATAATAATAATAATAATAATATATCATCACGCCTTTTACCCATTACTGGGTGTGGCACTCTGCCTAAGCAGATCTCGGTAAGTGATATATTTTTTCGCGTGAAGTGCAGTTACCAGTCGTAAAATCACGGCCCCCAAAGATATTAGTGGTGGGGGAGCCACTGGGATAGTTTTAAATTGGTGAAAATTGTTTGTCGGCTGTGGGGATCGAATCAGGGTTCTCAAGCCGACTCGATACCACTGAGCCAACTTCCCCATATTTCCTTCTATAAGATCATTAATACATTGATCCACTAAAATATAATTAGTTACACTAAAATATTTATCATTAATTTTCTTAAAATTATTTACAATATACTTATTGTCTTTACTTTTAAAATATAACAAAGATTCTTTTTCTAAATCTATAAGAGTATTATTCTTATCTAAAAATGGAATAGGGTTGAACTGGTATAGGGGGAAATGGTTTTGGGAAAATTATTTTGATAAAACGTCATTATAAATTCATTAATTTGGAAAATATCTTCATTATTAGTAATTGTTTGGAGATCTTTTAATTTAATAATGCTACTGTGTAGTTTATGAATTGAACAAAACGTGAGACTTGATTCAATGTTTTTACAAAAATTGTTTAAATTATTTGTTACATGAATAATTTTGTTAAATTTAGATTCTACTTCCATTAAACCTTGCTATTAATTTGATTGACTTTCGTTATGTTGAATATGGTTCAATTGTTCATAAAATTTATAAACCATTTCTTCTGAATATTTTAAAAGTTGTTTGTTTTGGCTTTGTAATTTCTTTTCATTAGTCTTTATTTGTTCAAACAAGCGATGGTATCGCTATCCATCGGAAGCGTCTCAATTTCCAGATATTGTTTTAATAATAGAGCCTAACCCGTTAAGAATTCCCCTTTTATTTCTTTTGTTTAATAATTTTTCTATTTGTTCACTCAAATCGTTATAAGAGTAATTTAAAATGTTAATAAGTATTTCAAAATGTTTACTAGTTTTAGTTTGCTCAATAATTGAATTTTTAAACTTAGTTATTTTGATATATTCTTCATATATAGGAGTTATGTTATAATTGTAGTAATGGATGCTCTGGGATGTTTGAATTTTTGTTTCACCGAGTTCAAATAGTAAGAATCCATTATTATTTGTTATATTCTGAAGCTGTCCAGAGACACGTTGTCTGAAACAAAAGATCAGACTTTTAATTTGCTTAATTTTACATTATAGTCTCCAAATGTATTTTTTTATGTGATTTTGCCTAAATTTGTATCATATTTTTTACTTTAATTCGTTTAAATAACGGGGCTTTATTTTTAGAAATTAATCTTGTTTTTTGTTTTAACCAAACTTCTTTGGGAAGTTTTTGGGGATTTATATTAGATTTATGTCTCCGTTTCTTTTCATTAACGATATTTTGTTGGACTATTAATTATATCGACAGGTTTTTTCTGGTGTAGGTGTTATATTGTCATTTTGATGAATAGGTTGTCTATTATATTGATTTGCTTTACAAACGTCACATTTGTTAATCTATTCTATTATATCTTTGTTTAAGTTCAGCCAGTAATATTTTTCTTTTACGGCTTGGTAAGTGGCTACGATTCCTCTATGATTTGAGAGTCCATGATGGTATTCGTGTATTATATTAAACTGTTCATCTTCGTTTTCAACATCTTGTACTATATTCGTTACAGAAATTATTTTTATAGAATCTTTTATAAAATTTTCTTTTATAAATTTGGAAAAAGATTTTTCTAAGTATCTTGCCTTTGGTATAATGAAATTTTTTATAAACGTTATTATTTCTTCATTTAAGTTATTTTCATTTAAGTTATTTTCATTGAGTTTTATTGTTATTCGTTGTTTTGTTTTATTCAATAATTTTTGAATTTGTATTTCTGTATCATTTTCGTGTTTCGATATTATTAATTGATTTGAGGCTATATTTATTTTTTCCTTTTCTAAATACTTGATTCCTTCAACTTCATTTTCGTTGTTCGAATGTACGGTTTGGTTAGAATCGGAAGAAATTGTTACGTTCTCTGAGCTATTTAAATGATTATTTTCGTTTAATATTCAAATGGTAATTTTGATATTAGGGTCTGTAAATATGTTTTCTAATTTTCGTTTTACATCACTCCATTTCAATTCATCGCAACCACAACCAATTTTTGGAAGATTTATTTCATAAATCTCATTTTTTATTACGTAGTGTCTGAGTTCTTTAAGTGGTTTATTTAATGCTTTTAAGGCCGGTTTATCAAAATAATTATCTTTAGTTGACAAATGAATTATTAATTTATCTTGATAATTTTGGAAAATAATATCCTTGTAATAAGTACTTATACAGAATAATTTGGAATTAAAACTTTTATTTACTTGTTTTACTAGACATAAAAGAAAGACAGAAAAGGCAAAATAACATAATAATCAAAGGTGAAAATCTGCCAAAAGAAAATCTGATTCAAAAAATACAAATATGGATGAAAGATAATCTGGAATTAGAAATTAAAGTAGACAAAGTACACAAATTCAAAGAGAGAGAAGGGAAAGAAACTCTGCTGGTAGAAGTAAACACCTTTGAAGAGAAAATGGATATAATGAAAAATAAAAAAATGTTAAAAGGTAAACCGGTATACATAGAGAGCGACCTTACACAGAAAGAAAGAAGCATACAAATGGAGTTAAGAAAAATTGCAAAGACAGAAAAATAACAAAAAAGAAATGCAGTTGTTGGATACCAGAAAATTAAATTAAATGGGACCTGGAGTAGATGGAACGAACAGACAGGGTCCTTCGAAGAAATACCGAATTCAAAAAACTGGAAGAAGTAGCTCGACTCTCACAGCTCAAGATCGGATTTTGGAATATAGCCGGGCTAACAAAAAAGGATTCTGAATTTTGGAAATATATAGAGACATGGGACATAATTAACTTTATAGAAACGTGGGTCGAAGATAAAACTTGGAAAGTATGGGAGAAAAAATTACCAAAAAATTACATGTGGTATTGCAATGCAGCTATGAGAACGCATAAAAAAGGCAGAGCAGCTGGGGGCATCGTCACAGGAATCAAAAAAGATATATCAGATACATGCAATGTGATTCAGATAAATAATAACATAATGGAAACAAGAATCAAGCTAGAAAATAAAAAATGGAGAATAATTACTGTATATAATAGTACATCAATAAGACAAACAGTAATTGACGAAAAAATAGAATTCACACAGGAAGATAACTTGATCATCGCCGGAGATCTCATCGCAAGAACTGGTACGGAAGGAGGCCTGATAAACAAAGAAGATGGGATGGTAAAACCCAGGAAATCACGAGACAAAGTGGTAAATAACGAAGGCAAAGAATTATTAGAATGGATAGCAAGTAGAGGTTGGTCCATGCTGAATGGCAACGTGCCCTCTGACGAAAGCGGCAACTTCACATACATAGGCAGCAAAGGAAATACAGTGATAGATTATTTTATCGCAAATCAAGAAGCGATAGAAAACATTGTTACCCTCGAAATACAAGAGAGGACAGAATCAGACCACTTACCTGTAATAGGAACCATAACAAGTACAAGACACAAAAACAAAAAACAGATTAAGAAAAAGGAGACAGCATGCTGGAACACAGACAATATTAAGAATTACCAAAATAATTTAAAATTGTCCGAATTTGGTGAGAACGACAACGGGGAAAGAGAGTTAGCGGAGTTAACAGAAGTTATAAATAAGGCAATAATAAAAAAAGAAATAAATGATTCACGGAGAATAAAAGACAACACTTGGTGGGATGTAGAATGCAAGAAAAAAAAGCAAGAAATGAGAAAAACGTTAAGACAATGGTTAAAAGAGAGCATTGAAAAGGAAAAATATTTGGAGTGTAGAAATGAATATAAAAAGATGTGCACGCAAAAAAAGAACGACTGGAAAAAAGAAGAAGAGAGAAAAATAAGAAACATCAGGAATTTAAATGAAGTCTGGCAGTATATCAATCTCCCAAGTACATATAAAAATACATCAACTATAGGTAATAATATTAAAATAAACGACTGGGTTGAGCATTTTAAACAGATATATGCAGGAACTGATACTGAATATAAACAAAATTTCGATCTACCCTTTCAAGAAGAAAGAGATATAGAAGATGCAATCACAGAAGAGATAGTGCAAAGACAAATACAAAAATTAAAGAAGAAGAAAGCAGCGGGCACGAACCAAATACAAAACGAGGCGTGGATTTATTGTACCGAAAATGTGTTAGAGAAAATAACAAAAATTTTAAACGATGTATGGCAAGGTAAAGGATTACCTGAAAAGTGGAGGGAAGGTATAATAAGACCAATATTTAAAAAAGGGGATAAAGAAAATACAGCTAACTACAGGGGTATAACATTGCTTAATACACTATACAAGATTTATGCAATGATCTTAGAAGAAAAATTAACTCAAGAAGCAGAGAATTTAAAATTACTTCCCGATACGCAGTCGGGCTTCAGAAAGGGAAGAAGCACGATCGACAACATATACATTTTAAACCATGTTATAGAAGAAGAACTGAAGAAAGAAAGAGGTAAAATGCATGTATTATTCGCAGACCTAAAGTCAGCGTTCGACATAGTAAACAGGGAGAAACTAATAGCCATATTAATCAAAAATGGAGTTAACCAGGTTCTCACTAGAAGAATCGCAGAAATATATGAAAATTCGATAAATCAAGTATGATGGAGAAGTATCTAAACGTTTTTGGAGCATGAAAGGATTAAGACCAGGATGTCCATTAAGTCCCATACTCTTTGCAATTTATATGGCAGACTTAGAAAAGTTTATGGAAAGAGGTCAATTAGGAGGGGTAGTAATAAATAAATAGAAAATATGGACGCTGGCATATGCCGATGACTTGGCGTGTATTACAAAAACAGAAAAAGAAATGAAATATGTACTAACAAGATTGGAAAAATACCTAGATCAAAAAGAAATGATATTAAATGTAAATAAGTCAAAAATAGTAACATTTAAAAAAGGTGGGGGAAGGGAAAGTAAAGTAAAATGGCTATGGAAGAATGAAGAGATACAATCGACAAAAACATTCACTTACCTGGGCTATACCTTCAGCAGAAACAATAACCCGCAAACGCACATCAAGGAAGTAGTTAGAAAAGCAAATATCGCGATGGCTCAGATATGGGGAACCGGAGAAAGAAAATTCCCAGGAGATATCAAATTAAGACTAACCTTATTTGATTACACAGTAAAAAGCATAGTAACATACGCATCGGAAGTGTGGGGCTGGTCGGAATTAGATCTAATTGAAAATCTACAGACGAAATATATAAGATGGCTCCTGGGCCTTAAACAACGTACCCCAAAATATATAATATTGCAAGAATTACGAAGAAGCAAGATACGAGTAGAGACAGGAAAACGCGCGGTAAAATACGAAGAAAGAATATGCATGAACACAGAAAAGAAGATACTAAATGACTGCTTCCAGGTAATAAACAAAGAAAAAGGAGACGCACAAAGAAATAAGTGGGAAGAAACGAGAAAAAAATATTATGAAAGGAACGGTTTCTCGATAACAGAAGTGCAAATCCAACGAAGAAATGGGTTAAGACTGCAAGAAATCATAACAAGAAAAGACAAAGATATTCAAGAGCAAGTTCAGCGCTCGAAAATAGATCATTCATCGTATAACATCAGATACAAAGAAATTTGTCAAGAAAATATTCCCATGTATATAACGGAGAAAATGAATATAAAAGATATAAGACTAATAGCAAAATACCGATGCGGAAATGCAGAGAAAAACAACGACTTTTGTTTGAAAGACGAAAAGAAGATATGTAAGTTGTGCGAAAGAGGAGAAGATTCCTTAGAACACCTAAGATACGAGTGTGACAAAACACAAAGAACAGAACTATCAATATATAAAATTTTGGGTGAACGCGGTGAAGGGCTTTCCTGGATGAAGAAAATAGAAGAAACAAAAAATAATGTAACAAAATAAAATATCCTACATATAAGAAAGTATTGTAAAATATTTCATACAGGTGAATTTAGATTATATTGTGAAATTATTTATATATTTAATACCTAACGGTAAAAATAAAACTTTTACTACTACTAGACATTTTCCAAATTTTAAGTCTCGTGATATACAGTGTTTGTTTCACATACGTCACCTGTTTTTTCTATAATTTTGAATGGTTCACGTTCCCTGGATAAATAATCGGCTACGACATTATGTTTACCAGGTAAATATTTGATTTCGAAATCGTATTCGCTCAACTCAACTTTCCAGCGAATTAATTTGAAATTTGGATTTTTCATATTAATAATTTTATAATAAATTTTCGTCCGAATAAGTATGGTTTGAAATTTTTGACTCCCCACACGATAGCTTTCAGTTCTTTTTCTAGTGTAGAATAATTTAGTTCCGCGCTGTTTAAAGTTTTACTCACATAAGAGATCGGCTATTCTATTCCGTCATGAATTTGAGAAAGAACTGCGCCTATAGCGTAGTCTGACGCATCCATGGTTAGAATGAAAGAATTTTCGGTTCTCACGTCTTTACAATCTTTGAAAGCTTTTTGATTTTCTAAATTTGTCAAATCAATGTCACTATTTTAGCGCAAACGGTTGGTAAATGGTTTTATTAGTTGTGCAAAATTTTGAATAAATTTACGGAACCATCCAAGCATTCTAAGGAATTGTTTCATTTTTTTGTTTGTTTTTGGAATATTTAAATTTTAGATTTTTTAAATTTTGTATTGATGTACTGATACTCCATTGTGTGTTAATATGTAACCTAAATATTTTACTTCTGACTTTAAAAATTCTGATTTGTCCATCTGAATTTTGAGATTAGCTTGTCGTAATTTATTAAAGACTAATTTTATATTTTTAGATGATCTTTTAAATTTTTGGCGAAAATTATTACGTCATCCAAATAGACTAAGCAGATTTTATTTACTAATTCGCCGAGAGCTTTGTTAATCATCCTGTGGATTGTGGCGGGAGCATTTTTAAGGCCGAAAGGCATTCTAAATAGTTTTATGCAATAAATATTTTGTTTGTTTGTCTGCATTATATCATTTATTTAGAAAGAAAATAATAGCACATAACAAATACATATACGAAGAATACATAGCGAGGTAATAGAAATTTTGTTTTTGACTCATATTTCTTTCTAAATATGTAGACAAGCTTATTTTGTCCACAGTTCCTCGTAAAACAACTGTTATTTCAAATTATTAGAGATATACATTATAAGACAGGAATTATAATTTTCGATTTGTATTTAAGGAAAAAAATACAAATTCTTTCGTTTTGAAAATTATATTTTATTTATTTAGAATCTAATTACAACTGACGTGAATACGTTCAGCAACAGTACAAGAGTGTTCTAATCTAGTTTTTTCAAGCTTATATATCATTCTCTTATCATAACATAGTTCAAAGAAGTATGAGTCAGACAATGGAACCATTGTCTAATATAATAAAACACTTCGTCATCAAAATACAGATATCATAATCAAAATACAGATATCATAATTAAAATACAGATATCATAATTCCTCCCCTTCAAGTTTTTTATTATATTACTCGAGAGGGTGAGTCTTTATTAATTCTAAATCTTTTAAAGCAATTAATTTCAGTTTTCTTTCTTTTATATACTTATAAATCTTAAAACATATATAACTAATTATCATTATACTTATAAAGGAATATATAATAAAAAGATGATGATCGTTATTCTTTAAATTTAAATTTTGTATTTCTTCCAAATGATATTCAGTATTATTTACTTTATGCAATTCGATTAATTGTCTGCTTTTAACGTTTAACCCATTTATTTTATCAATTTTTCCTTCATAGATTAATTCTTTATAATTTTGTTCTATCTTTTCAAAATGATAATTATTTAATGTGCATTATTGATCGTTATTAAATTTGTAAATTCCTATTATCTTTTTGTGAATTTCATTACTTTTACAATAAATTATGAAATTTTGTAAAATTGGGCTTATTATAATGATTTCATTTGTATTTGGTATTTGTTCGATATTATTTTCATTATCCATTAGCAAGTAAGAACAATCATCATTTTTATATCTTATTGTTAAATCATTAATACATTTCTTTATTTCTACATTATCAGTTTTACAATAATAATTCTTATTTCTAACACAGTTATTGACAATAATATTCTTATTCATTTTATTAATATACAATATATTGGGTTCATCAAGGATATACATTTTTGTGTTATTCATAAAAGGTATTGACGTAAATTGATATAAAGGGTATACGGTGGTGCTCATAATAGGGATCTCGATAATATAGTAGATCATTTGTCCATCGTATTGACAGTGAGTTGTTATAAGTGACATAATTTCAAAGATATTTTGATTTTTGATAAAGTTCTGGAGTCTATTCATGGAAATTATAGTTGAATGTAATTTATTTAAGGAACAGAACGTAAGACTAGTTTCAATTTGTATAGCAAAATTTTGGATATTGTTCAGAATATTTATTATTAACTGGATTTTTCCTTCAGATTCTATTTTTGTTTCCCAAAGTTTATTTTTCTTCAAAATTTCTTTTATAAAGGTTAGTTCCTTTTTCATTTCTTTTTCGTTTATTTTAATATTTTCTAATTGTATATTAAATTGTTCCGTTACTTCTTTTCAGTTTTTAAATAATTTATTCTCATTATTACTTAAAATTTTTTCGTTCTTTTTTATAGTCTCAAATAATTTATCATATCGTTCACCATCTGAACTGTCCAAGTTACCGGAAATTGATTTTATAACACTTCCTAAACCGTTTATTAAGCCTCTTTTCCTTCTTTTGTTAAGTTTTAATTTGTTTAATTGTTCTTGTGTATTTTCAAAGGTGGAATTTAGTAATTGTATATAATTTGGGTTTATGTGTTGAACTGTGTGTATTTCGGTTAGGAGTTCGTTAATTATAGTTTCTATTCTATTAAAGTTTTCGTATAAAGGTGTTACGTTATAGTAAAAGTATGTATGTAATTTTTCCTGTTCAATGTGTGTCGATCCTAGGTTTGTCAGATGATATCCGTTGCCGTGTGTTATGTCTGTCAATTGTTGACCCTGCGCACTGGGAACAGAGATAAAGTTATAATTTTATTCTGTTGATACGTATGTTTCTAATTTTCTTTAAGGTTTTACTACGTTGTTTATATGGTTTCTCGACTTTTACAATACCTAATTTTGGGTTATATGCTAAGACTTTGCTTTTTTATATACATTGGTTTTTTAAATTTTTGTATTCTCCTTACTTCTTCTTTTACGTATACGTCCTTTGGTAATGCTAACGGGTTTATGTTCTCTTGGTGACGTTTCTCTTTTTCTTGTTGTATCTTATTATTTATTATTTTGTATAATTCTTTTTGTTCTTTCAGATGTTGTTGTATCATTTCAGAGTTAGTTCGTATTTCTTTGGGGTATTTATACTCATGTGTCTCTCCAAATATTATTTCTGTTGGAGTTTTTTCGGTTATGGTGTGTTTTGAGTTATTGTAACTAAGTATGCATTTCTTTATTTGTTCATTTTGATTAAGATGTTTGAATTCTTCGTTATTTTGAATTAGTCTAAGGTGTTCTATTAATGTCGAATGAAATCTTTCGACCGCGTTACTCTTTGGATTGTTAATACAAATATAATGGGGTTTTACATTTAATGTTTTTAAATAATCTTTTAGTAATTCGTTGTTAAATTCTAGTCCATTATCCATAATGATTAATTTTGGTAGGGTATATGTCTCGAAATATTCTTTTAATGCTTTTAATACGTTTACTGAATCAACATTTATTGCTTTTATTTGTCCGAATTTGGAAAATTGGTCAAATATTGTGAGGTATTTTTGAGTATTTAATGATAGTATGTCTATGTTAATTGTCTCGAAAGGTCTTGTCGGAGTTATAGTTAAATTTTCATGAATTTTTATAGGTTTTCTATCGTATTTATTTTCTTTACATATTTTACAATTATTAATAAAATTTTGGATAGTTTGTACCATTTTTGGCCAGTAGTATTTCTTCTTCAGGTATCTGATTGTTTCCAATATTCCCCTGTGGTTTCTAAATCCGTTATGATCGTCAGCTACAATTTGTTTTTGTTCATCTATTGTAAAGATATCTTGTACAAATTTATTTACTCCGATTAATTTTAAAGAATTTGGTTCGAAATTTTTCTGTAGTTCTTGAGATATTACTTTATCCAGTTCGTCATTAAATATAGCCAGATATCTAACTTTAGGTACTAAATAGTCTTTCAGAAAATTATTTATTTCGTTTTTTAGATTATTCTTTGAGAAGGTTATATGAATTCTTTGTTTAGGTTGTACTGTTTCGAAAGGTAGTTTTTCTATTTTTAATTTTGAATATTCTCCTAATTTGAATATAATTTGGTTATCGGCAATATTCAGTCTATCTTCTTTATATTTTATACCGTTTACGATGTTTTCTGGGGAACTATGTATTGTTGCGTTTGTGTCGTCGCTGGTAAGGAAGTTTTGTGGTAATGAATAGATATTCACGAGGATATTAGTTTCCGTGAAGGTTAATTTTAAATATTTTATTAAGTCTTTATAGTCCATTTGGTCTAAGCCGCAGGCAAGTTTTGGGATATTAATTTCATACAATTCATTTTTGATGCAGTAATCTCGAAGTTCCATTAATGCCTTTTTAAAGTTTTTTACAGATGGTAAGTCGTTGCATTTCTGCTTAGTAACTAAGTGTAATATAGTTTTGCCGTTTATAATTTGTGGTATTAGTTGAGAATTTTGATCTATATAATTTTGACAATATTTTTTACTATTATATGTTTGGTTTACTTGGAGTGCGAGTCCTTGACTCATAGCATAATCTCGTGATATGCAGTGTGAAAATATTGTTGTTTCAGTTACGTCTCCTATTTTTTCTACGATTTTAAATGGATTTCTTTGTCTACTAAGAAAGTCTGCAATTTTATTAGTTTTTCCCATGATGTGTTCAATTTCGAAATTGTACTCTCCGAGTTCGATCTTCCAACGCATTAATTTTTGATTACCGTTTTTCATATTAAATAACCATACTAAAGGTCTATGGTCGGTTTTTATTCTGAATTTTTGTCCGTAAAGGTAAGGTTTAAAGTTGTTTATTGACCAGACGATACTTTTTAATTCTTTCTCTATAGTAGAGTAGTTTTGTTCGGCGGAGTTAAATGTTTTTGAGGCGTATGCTATAGGTTTTTCTTGGTTTTCTTGTACTTGTGACAAAACGGCTCCCATGGCGAAGTCTGAGGCGTCTGTAGTTAGTATAAATGGTTTAGAGAAATCTGGTGATATCAATATAGGTGGGTTTGATATTAATTGTTTCACGTGTTTAAAGGCTTTCTGATATTCTTCATTTTCTATTTCTATGTGTGAACCCTTTTTTAAGCTATTTGTAAAAGGTTTTATTATTTTCGCGAGATTTGGAATAAATCTTCGGTACCAAGAAAGTTTTCCTAGGAAACTTTTAATTTCTTTACTAGTTTTTGGGATGGTGATTTGATTTATTGCTTCTATTTTCTTTTGATTGGGTTTTAAACCTTCGGATGATATTACGAATCCTAAGTATTCGACTTCGTTTTGAAAAAATTCAGATTTATCAATTTGGACTTTAAGGTTTGCTTTTCTAAGTGCTTCGAATATTTTTGTGATATTTTCTATATGTTCTTGTTCAGTATATCCGAAAATGATTATGTCGTCCATGTAGACGAGACATATTTTATTTATATATTCTTTTAATATTTCGTTCATCATTCGTTGGAATGATGCCGGTGCATTTACTAAGCCGAAAGGCATCCTAGTGTATTCATAATGTCCAGATGGTGTGGAGAAAGCCGTTTTTTCCCTGTCCGATCTTTCCAAGGGTATTTGGTGAAAACCTGAGTGGAGATCTAAAGTCGTGAAGTATTTTGGTTTTCCTATTTTATCCAATAAGTCGTCTATATTAGGAAGAGGGAATTTATCTTCTCTGGTTTTTTGGTTTAATTTTCGGAAGTCTATTACCAATCTAGTTTTCCGTTTCCCTGACGCATCTATTTTTTTTGGTACTATCCAAATAGGTGAGTTGTATGGTGATTTAGATTTTTGAATGATCTGTGCTTTTAATAAGTTTTTAATGTGTTCTTCTATATCTTCGTCATAACATTGGGGTAGTCTGTAGTTTTTTGTATATATGGGTGTTTCGTCTGTGGTGTGAATTTTGTGTGTGGTGACGTTAGTGGCGGAGAGTTGTTCTCCTTCTTTGGGGAACAAATCCTCGTATTGTTTTAGTAATTTAGCAATTTTTAGTTTTTTATTAATATCTAGATTTTGATCTCTAAATTGTATATAGTTTAGTTTATTATTGAGTTTATTTTGTGTTGTAAATTTCATCTTTCTGTTTTCAAAATAGATTTCATTTGTTTTAAAATTTAGTGTTATATTTAGTTCTTTTAATATATCCATACCGAATAATAGATTACATAAATAATGAAAGTCTGTAATATAAAACTTAAATAATTTTTTATTTATTTTTAGATTAACTGAATTTGTAAGTGTTTTCTTTCCATTTGCTGTGTGAAAGGTAATTTTATCTTGATTGTTAATTTTCAGATTTCTTGATTTTGCGTAATCGGGTGATATGAAATTTATGTTTGATCCAGAGTCAATTAGAATAATGGAGTCGTGATCGTGTAATATCGGGATCGAATTTTGATAATTAGCCATTACGTATCTTCGTTTTCGACCAATGTGTCTTGAAAATCCTCGAAGGCGAATTCTGTTTCGTCTTCTTGTTGTTCATTATATTCGTTATTTGGTTCATTAGTGGTTGTTACGTCGTTTTCGATGTCTGTTTGGTAATTCTGTCTTGGTATGATTGTCTGTGTTGACATTGGGCCGGTCTGTCTAGTTTGTGTGGACATTGGTTGAGGTGTAAATGTCCTTCTTGTGTTTATGTCATTTACTATGTTTTGTCTGCCGAAGTTATTCCTACCGTGTGGTTGAAAGTGTCTTTGAATCGTGACTGGTTTTGAAGGAAACATTTGTGCCGGGAATTTCTGTGGTGGTGTATTCTTCTGTATATTATTATGTGTTGTTTTTACTTGGTTTTCAAATCTCCTTAGGGGAGATTGATGTTGGGCGTAATTAAAATCGTTTACTAATAGCTGCTCACATTCTTCAAGAGATTTAGGATTTTTGACCGTGAAGGATCCTCGAATGAGATGAGGTAAACAATTTATGAAGTGAGATACTACGATTTTCTGATTTTCCGCGATAATTGCGTTTTTTGTTACTAATTGATGTTGTGTTAGCATGATTTTGTTCTTATATTTATTAAAATTATTAGTGATGTCTTTGAGAAACAAATCGGAATTGTTATTTTTGGTATTGTATATGATTTTTAATAATAAAGTTTCGGCTGTTGTTTTATCTTCGAAATTTAGTTGTAAGAATGATTTTAATGTTGGCCAATCAGCAAATGAATTCTCTGAGAGATATGTTTTTGCAGGTCCCTTTAATTTATTTTTTATTAATTGAAATAAAAATATTCTTTGAACGTTTGTCAATACAATTCCTGTAAAACATAATATAAATTCGTCTACAGTATTTATAAAATATGGTAGATCTTTAATATTACCGTCGTATTCAGGGATACCTTTAGAGAGCATTTGAATTTCGTTGTTTGTGGTTGTGGCCATTTTTGAGTTGAGTTGTAATTTACTGGGCGTTAATATTAAATTTCTTATAACACTAGGTGTTTGGTTTGTTTCTGAATCAGAATCTGATGGGTTTGATTCTGGTTCACTATCGCTATTGTACATATGATTTGTAATGTGTGTGGAACTGTGCCGGTTCCTCGGTGTCTTTATTACTAGTTATTACTAGAGACACCCCTTTTGTGTAATATATTTAGGTTTATAATTTGTGTTATGCCTTGTGCTGGGGCTCGTTTTGATTCTTAAAAGCGTTAGCCTTTCCTCAAAACCCTTTAGTGTATTTTGTTACATATATTTTACTTACAGTTGAAGTAAAAGGATGATTAACAAGATAATCATGTTTGTTGAGAATCAGCTAGAGATTTTCTTCTGATTTTCTCTGGTAATCGGGATCAGCGAAGTTGTGTTGTCCTGGTTTCCCGGAGAGGTGGAGTCAGCGAATGTGTGTTGTCCTGGTCCTCCTTGACTGCTTGCCTGGATGATGGTTAGAGATGGGTTGTTCAACCTCTGATGGGCCACTGTTTAGGCCTGAGCTGGTGTTTCGCTCATAGATTCTTGTTCGGATGCCAAATAAATCGATGGAGATCGAAAGAGATTTATTTATTTTGCTTAAAACTCTTTTGGCATCCTACCGACTGCGCCAATTATAATTTTCGATTTGTATTTAAGGAAAAAAATACAAATTCTTTCGTTTTGAAAATTATATTTTATTTATTTAGAATCTAATTACAACTGACGTGAATACGTTCAGCAACAGTACAAGAGTGTTCTAATCTAGTTTTTTCAAGCTTATATATCATTCTCTTATCATAACATAGTTCAAAGAAGTATGAGTCAGACAATGGAACCATTGTCTAATATAATAAAACACTTCGTCATCAAAATACAGATATCATAATCAAAATACAGATATCATAATTAAAATACAGATATCATAATTCAGGTACGTTTTGTACAATAATTTTGGGAAATATCTGGTGGTAGTAGGTACTCAAGTAGTTTATTGTATATCTGCTTGACCTGATAAGCATCTTTATAAGTTATTTGTTTTACCCGTCAGGTATAATCCTCTCGCTATAGTGCCGGTGTAACAAAATTTTCGTTAATCCTGTGTCCCTGTTACAGGCTAATCCTTGGTGTCATGGGGAACTTCTTACATATAAGCCGTTAATACCTCAAATTCTGTAATAATTTCTAAACAATATCTGTATTCAAATGCAGATACAATGTAGGACTGATACATGTTCGAACTTTACTTATTTTCGTGCTTTTTAACAGGTACTCGTGCAAAGAATTTGTTAATGGACATCAACATACACAAACGAGTGGAATTAACTCCAAGAAAGGAATATTTATATAAGACAGCGGTTTACCTGCGACAATCTCATAAAAAATGCAGGAGCGGTGCTTATCTGTTAAGGAACGATTGAATGCAGCTGAAACATTTTCCGATTCTGTTTAATCTGATGGATAAATTAGACAAAACAACATATAATTTCGTGATGTGGCAAATACGAAATAAAAAAATTAAATCTAAAGGTCGTCGCTTCACGGTAGACGATAAAATCATGGCACTGTCACTACACAAGCAGAGTGGAAAGGGATAC
The DNA here is from genome assembly GCA_947425015.1 of Pterostichus niger. Lineage (NCBI taxonomy): Eukaryota > Metazoa > Arthropoda > Insecta > Coleoptera > Carabidae > Pterostichus > Pterostichus niger. The sequence goes on from OX380347.1 coordinate 5,951,347, forward strand.
CGCTTATTGGCAAAAATGTTTGCACTATCTTCAAGCAAGATGTCTTTACTGACACAAATTCCTTATAACACTAGAGTTAATTCTAAAATATGAAATAATTTAAAGAAAACTGTTCAAAAAATGAAAGCAAGAGATAGAAATTGCGTCCTATTATTCGACGAAGTAGCTATTGCGGCTAATTTGCAATATAATAAATACAGAGATGAAGTGGATGGATTTGAAGATCAGGGTAGCGGTATACGGAAGAGAAATTTTGCTAATCACGCTCTAGTATTTATGATACGTGGTTTTACAAAAAAATATAAGCAACCAGTTGCGTATTTTTTTACAACGTCGCAATTTAAAAGTGTTTGCCTTGTGCGGCTAATAACAAAGATAATACGTGCTGTACAACAGACTGGATTGAATATTGTGGCAACTATTTGTGACCAAGCACAAACCAACCAAAGTGCTATAAATACTCTAAAAAAGATACCCAAGCTTCGTACCTACGGAAGGGCGAAGAATGTCAAAGGTTGGGTTATGAAATTGACGGAAAAGAGATAATCCATTTATGTGACGCACCACATCTGCTAAAAGGTATGCGTAACAATATGCTAAATAAAAATGTACAATTTTTTGAGAACAGGAAAGAAAAGTTGTCCAAATGGGACCATGTTGAACAGCTGTAAACCTTGGATAAAACCAGTTTGGACAGCGATTTTACATTATGTCCTAAATTATCGGAACACTATGTTAATAAAGGGAAAATTAGAAAGATGAAAGTAAGCTATGCAGCTCAGGTAATGAGCCAACGAGTATCAGCGATCATGAGGAAATTAGCAGAATTGTCTGATAAGATTTTAAAATATATTGCCATATGTAGAATATTCTAAATTTGTATTATTATTTATAATTATTTTTTTTAAGATCAACACAATACTTAGATGAAGAACCCTGCTGCAACAGAAACTGCGGATATCTTGATGTTCGTTGATAAACTTTTTGACAGTGTGAACGGCGCACCCATTTTTCGTAGGAACGGTAAGCTACTATGGTGTGCGGTGACACAAAATTCAAAACACGTAGATTTTTGGAATGAGGCTCTGAATCTTTTAACATCGATTAAATTTGTCTGTCCGGTTACGAAAAAACTGAAAGTAGTAGCTACTATACAAAATTGGATACAACATTTAAATTATTTAAAATATCTGTGTACTAAATTATTTAAATTGGGAATTGGAAATTTATTTGTTTACGTAATTTCAATCAAGATCCACTGGAAAATTATTTTGGTCAGATACGAAGCCACGGTGCTAGGATCATAAATCCTAGTGCAGCAAGTTTCAGAGCCTCTTTTAAATCTCTATTTCTAAGCAATTTTGTGTCATCACATTCCGTGGGAGCAAATTGCGAGGAGGAGGAATCGGATGGTGCCTTGAGCACATTAATAATGTTTATCAACGACATTGTGCCGGCAACATCAGAGGCGCAGGTGATCAAAGAAGACTGCGTTTATACCTAATACTGGAATAGTAGATGAGACAAGTAATAAACTGGCTGACGATACTTGTCAATTTGTTTCCGGCTACATTGCCAAACAAATAATGAAAAGTTTTTCTTGCGAAACATGTCGTGATGACATTATAAATAAAAGCAATACTAGTGATTTAACATTGTGTCGGGAATATAAAAAAGGTTTATTAAATAATCCAAGTGAAAATTGTTGCAGTCATTAAAGATATTAACAAAATATTTCATTTTCATATCAGTGACTTTTCTGCAATTAATTTGAAACTTTCAACAATTTCTGCAAACCTAGCATCAGATCGATAATTAGTTAAAAATGTATTTAGTTCGTTTAATGCATCCAAAGCAAGTTCCAAATTTGTAGTTTGAGATTGAAGCATTTTACTCACAAAATTTACTTGATTTAAAATATCATACCACACTTTCACGGAGCAAATAAATGTAAATGTAAAAATTTGCATAATTCTTGTACTGTATTAAAAAAAAATACTGTTTCATGGTTGATATTAGCGGCATCATTTACAATTAGATTCAGGCTGTGATTCACACAAGGAACATAAAAAGCTCGCGGGTTAAAATCTAAAATTCTTTTTTGTAGGCCAATATTTTTGGCGCGCATTCTAGAACCATAATCATAGCCTTGGCCTCTTATATTATATATGTCTAAATTTAATGTTTTTAATAGATCAATAAGAAATGTTGTTAATCCAGTCCCTGTAACATGTTGGATAAAATGCTAAAAAATGTTCATCCTAGATATGTTGGCATTTTGTGAAATTCAGAATCGCTATTTATACGTCGTGCGTGTTCCGATATAACAGGATCAAACTTTTCTAGCATTTCAATACATTTAAAAAAATTACCGTTGTTGCGATTGTAAAGATTATTGTTTTTGCCTCGAAGTGCTAAATTTTGTTTACATAAAAATTTAATTACATAAATTATTCGCTTTATTACTTCATACCATCGTTTACTTTCAATATCTAATAATGTTTGCTGTAAATAATCACATTAGTTTTATTTTTGAACGATAGAAGCAACTCTGTCCATTTTTTATAGTTAGTAAAGTGAGTGGAAGTTTTTTCATGGCGGTTCATGTACATTACTATATGATGCCAGTCAATAAAACCCTGAATAAATCTATTTTGCTGAGAAGGTTCGAAAAGTTTACAACAAAAGCAATAAACATAATTTTTCGTAATTGAGTAAATCAACCAATTTCTATTACATTCTTCACCATTTTTTAAGTTTCTCTTATAGTAACTTTCAGGAAATTTTCGACCCAACAAATCGCACGGAAAATTAAAGTTTTCTATTTGTTTAGGACCCGTTTTTATAATAGCTTTCCTAGATATGTGAGATATTGGTTCCGGCAAAAGCCCTGGGTCATCAAATGCACATTTATTTATTGTATCTGTACCTGTCTCTTCAGTATAGATAAAAAAACAGGGGTAATTTCTTCAACGATTTGATTATCTTCACTGGGAGTTGGTCCTGGCTGACTTGGTATTTTGAATTCATCTACACTGCAACCGGGTATTGATTCCTGAATTGAATCTGGCGGATAATCTTGGTCAGTTCTGGTCGTTTGTTTCGTAAAATACTGTGTTAATATTGAAGCATTTTACTCTTGTTCTTCTTGGCGTCTTTTTTTATTAATGAAATTTTGATGCCCGGAGAGTTTCTTTTTCTTTCTTTCTTGAAACATCTGAATAAAAATATTCAATAAATGTAATTATTCAATTACCAAAAGTCTTGTTTGCGTTATTTGCTTTAGTTTTGCTTTAATTATAGGAAAGTATGAATTAACATTTTCGAATAATTTCGCTTTTATTGCTTCTTTTTTGATTTTGTAAACATGATCGCTACCCCTATTGGGAAATGCGCATTGTTATGTATGTATGTTTATTTTAAATGCAAAATACCTTACCTTTAAAGTTCTTGATATTCATAAATTCACATTCACTCACAAATATTTTAAAAATACAAGGTACATAAATTCTATACTAGTGCAGTACTGCTTGCTGAAGGAGAATGAAGCAAATAATATGTTTGGTCATTCATAGACGATTTCAAGTAATGCATGTTTTAACAAGACTAAACGAGTTAGAACGCTTCATTTTGTAAATTCGCGCGTGGACAAATTTCCGCCGCCGCGTCGCCCGCGCGCTCCCACGGCTATATATCCATCGGCGATTTAATATGAAGAGTCCACTGTATACTTGATACAACACGACTATACAAACTATTCATGTTAGAACAAGAATAATTACTGAGATCATAAATAAGTTACTAAAATAATAATAATAATAATAAAATAAGGCGATATTGAATTATTTTAATCGCAACCAATAACGAATTTTGAATTTATATACATTTTTAAGGCGCCTACGGCGCCTATGGTCTCCTGGTGCCTGTGTTCGCTGACACATTCGACACGTGGACCCCTGGCTTTAACCAACTAAGCCACGGCGCCGATAATTATTTACAAACAGAATTAAAATCGACGAACGCATATTTCACATACAGTGTGCTGCGTCGACACGAAATTAAACTGAAGTATTTATTCTACCATTAATCCAGTGGCGTGCGGTCGGGGTAAGCAAGGTAAGCTCTTCTTACTCTTTCCAGTGGTGAAAAATGATGCGCCAAGTTTCAGTGTCATATAAAGACTGTATATTCGCAGTGTAAATTTCGAGAGATCTGAACTATTCAGCAAACTTCGCTATTCGCAGAAAAATCTCTGCTTGGCGTATGACAATATAACTGATGGAGTGCAGTTATCAATTAACCAGAGCATTATTGTATTAATATTTACAAGTAATCATATTAAATACATTAAAAAGAATTTAAACAAACACAAGAAATACAACGAATGAAGATAGGTTTTCATCTCTTGCTGTTGTTTCCATTGAAAAAGAATTACTGGAATAATTACGGTTAAGAAATGAGTTTTACGATACAGTTATAGATCAGTTTTTCGCGAAAAAATTGAATTTAATTTATTTTTAAGTAAAATGATAACAATGATTTTGATTTATTTACGAATTTTTTTTAATTCTATGTACATTTCTATATTATATAAAGACAAGTTTATGTATGTGTTTTACCTTTTTTTTGCTTCGATAAATAAGAAACCCGCCGCACGCCACTGCATTAATCTAAGGTATAAAAATCGCCCGAGCAGGGACTTAAACCCTGGACCCTTGGATTAAAAGTCCAATGCTCTACCGACTGAGCTACCTGGGCTTGTAAATAAATTTGCAGAGTAATCTTTTTATATTCAAGTTAATACTCGTAATATAAACAATTTATATTTTTATATTATGTAAATTATGTATCTTGAACCTGTTGTTTCATTACATTAGTCATAATATCATCTAGCATAGGTTGCATATTTAGAAGATAAGAGAAATGTATAAATAGGCTAGTTTAGTGAATAAGCACGCTCTTTGTATCGTAGACTCTGCACAGTCAAGTACTGTGACTCATATGTAACCATATACAAATTATAATAAAGTTATAATATTAATAAAGCTTTTAGTATTCTTTTTAAAAACATAAAATCGAATACTCAAAATTTAATTGGCGCAGTCGGTAGGATTAATAGCTTCGAAACACAATAAAAAAAATTGTGTGGTGGATTTTTATCCTTTACCAAGCAAAACCTACAAAAATCTACGAAAACCGGTCGAACAGGACCCATCAGGCCGCAAAGGCACAACGTTCGTCTACAAGATTCACGTACTCCAGAGTGCTGTTCCGAGATCACGTCGACCAATCCACTAGGAAGACTTGCTGTTCCGAAACACGTCACTCATCAGAAGCACTTGCTGTCTCTACTAGACAACACGAAAACTACGAAAAAGAAGCCGCAACAGAAGATGATGTTCACAAGAATCATCATAATCACAATCACGATACAAATGTAAGAATATCTTTATAAGTTTGTAAAACATTTATATTATAATACACAGGGGTATTTCTAGCTACGACTAGTAATAAAAATACCGAGACCCGGCACAGGTCAATCACACACATAATACAACTTATGTCAGAAAGTGATAGCTCTGAATCAATAGAATCAGACGATTCCTTAACACCGTTACCAACAACTAAATATATCAAAATTAAATTAAAACCTAGTAGATTAAATCGCATAACAATGGCTACCACAACTGTACAAGAAATAGAAATGTATCTCAAAACAATCCCATGTTATAATGGAAATATTAAAACATTAAATAATTTTATAAAACAAGCCACAAAGATTATGGACATTTTTAATACACTAGAACTCACTGCAAATCAGCGAATGTTTGCATTCAGCATGATAAAATTAAAACTCACTGAACAAGCAATAGAAATTACAAGTAATAACGAATTTGCAGAATGGGAAGATTTAAAACTATATCTGACCACAAACTTTGTAGACAAGAGTACATCAGAAACACTGATGATAGAACTCATGGATACGAAATTTTCAAAATCAATAGAACAAACTTTGAAAATAATGCTTGAAAAATTTTCACTTTACAAAACAAAAATACACTTAACTAATTATTCACAAGATCAGAAGAACGCAATAATTCATGAAAACCAAAAATTTATAGTAAAAAGATTTATATCTCTACTACCAAATCATGTTAGAGGATCATTCCTTATTAAAAACCCTACAACTTTGGAACAAATAGAATTAATGATTAAAAATGAATTTAACTTTATTAATACGTATAATCAATCACCTATGTTGAGAAACAATGTAGAAAGACCAAAATTTGGCAATGGGCAACCTCCACAAAAGTTCCCATCACAAACATTCCCATCAACATCATTTAATCCCAAACAACCACCTCAATACCAGAGAACTAACCCAAATTTTGCACCTAGACAAAATATAAAAAATTATTATGAGACGAAACGATTTAACCCAAAACCTATGACACAACAAACACGAATCACACAACCAATATCTACACAAACAATCAGACAAAATAATAACATAGAAGAAGTAGACTTAGACGAAATAGATTTCGATATGGACCAAGAATTTCATAAACAAATAGACGAAGAGTTAAACAACGAAAGATTAGAGAAAGAAAAACAAAAGAAAATCTATGAAGATTCTTTTTTTAGATTTAGAGACACAGATAGAAGCGATACAGTAGTAATGTCTTCTATAACAACGAACTTACTAGCATTAAAAATTAATCCATATGTCATACTGTTCGATACAGGCTCTTCAATAAACTTTATACACCCGGATTTAGTAAAACAATTTAAAGTAAAAACATATAACGAAAAATTAACTTTTAAAACAGTAAACGGAAAATCTAATTGCGATAAATATACAATAATAAAAATTCATAAAAAACCTTTAAAATGTTATGTTTATAAATTTCATAAAACATATAATATATTACTCGGAATAGAAGCATTTAAAATATTAAATATACAACTAAACTTTAAAGACAATAAAGTAAAATTAGACGATAAAATATATAAATTAGAAGAATCAACAAATTTAAAAGCAGAAACAAATAATATACAAATTAGAAATAGTCACTTAGATAATATAGAAAAAAGAGAGTTAGATAAACTAATAAACACATACACAGATCTGTTTCCAAACGAAAACGAAAACCTAACCTGCACTACCACCATAGAACACAAAATTCACGTAACAAATGAAACGCCGGTATACACAAAAAATTACCGACTTCCACAAATTTACGAAAAAGACATCGAAGAACATGTAAAAAAATTATTAGATAATAAAATAATACAAAAATCATTTTCACCCTGGTCATCCCCTATTTGGATCGTACCAAAAAAATTAGACGCTTCAGGAAAACAAAAAACTAGAATGGTAATAGATTTCAGAAAACTAAATTCAGTAACGAAAGATGATAAATACCCAATACCTAACATTGACACGATATTCGATCACATCGGACCCTCCGAATACTTTACAACCCTAGACCTACATTCAGGATTCCACCAGATAAAAATGAATAAAAATGATAGAGAAAAAACAGCTTTTTCCACAAGTTCTGGACACTACGAATACATTAGAATGCCTTTTGGACTTAAAAACGCACCTGCCACATTTCAACGAATGATTAATGAAGCATTAGGCGAATTAATTAATAAAATCTGTTTAGTATATATGGACGACATTATAATATTTGGCAAAAACTTAGAAGAACATTTAAAAAATATAAGACTAGTATTCGAAAAACTACGTCAAGCAAATTTAAAAATACAAATAGACAAGTCAGAATTTTTACAACAAGAAGTTAAATTTTTAGGATATAAAATTAATCAAACCGGACTAACAACAGATGAATAGAAAAATATTTTGACAATAAAAAACAAAGACTTATTTGTAAATTTAATAAAGTAACTTTTAAACAAGATGTTATAGATTTTATAAAAACTTATCTAACCCCAAAAATTAGATATTTAGCCTTATTTCAAAAAGATTTAGATAAAGAAGTTTCAAAAATATTACAAGAAAATTTCCAACCAAATTCTATAAATATCATAGCGTGTACAAAATTAGTAAACAACGTAGAAAATAACGAGGAACAATTAGAAATTATACATGACTTTCACACAGGCCTTACAAATCATAGAGGAATTTTAGCCACCATAAGAGAATTAAAAGAAAAATATTATTGGCCAAACATGAATAAAGACATTCAAGAATATATAAACAACTGTGAAACGTGCCGATGTAATAAATATGAAAGAAAACCTATAAAAATAACCGACAATCTTACAATAACACCAAGCACACCATTTGAAATGATAAACATAGACTTGTTATCACTAAATAAAGAACCTTACTTGACGATATTAGATCAGTTCTCCAAGCACGCACAGATTATCAAGGTCGAAAATAAGAGCGCAAAACAAATAACAGATAAATTAAGAATATACTTTGAAACATACAAAATACCTAAGGAAATAATAATGGACAATGGTACAGAATTTAATAACACATTAATGAAAGATCTCTTAAGTAAAAAGAAAATTAAATTACATATAACTTGTGTTAATAACCCTAAAAGTAATGCAGTAGAAAGACTTCACTCAACATTAATAGAACAATTGAGAATATTACACTCAAGACCAGACACTAAAAACATAGCAATGTCAGAAAAAATACGAATGGCTACATTAGCGTATAATAATACAAAACATAGTACAACACAACTCAGTCCAGTTGAAATACTTTTCGGAATATCAAATGAAAACATTTTTATAAAAACAGACCAATCCAAATTAAGAGAAAATTATGAAGAACAACAAAGGAAAATTAAGCATATTATTAAAGATAGAATAGAAAGAGAAAAATTAAAACGAAATACAGAAAATGACAATCCTTTAGAATTAACAGATAAAGTATATGTTAAACAGAATCCTAGAATTATTCATAAAATAAAGAAACCAATATACAGAAAATATTCAGTTAAAAATTATAACCCTCTATTAGGAAAAATTAAAATATTAGATAAAAAGAATTGAAGTAAAAATATAAAAATAAATCAACTAAAAATTAAATAAAAATATCAGATGTCAAGGACAAATTCAAGATATCTCGAACAATAATGGATTCCACCTTGCCGAATTAGGTGAATGCAAAATCAAGACTGGTGAACAACTAATATACTATAACTACAACATAAATCCCATCTATGAAGAATTCCTAAAATTAAGAACAAATAGAGATAATTTATTAAAGAATATAAAACCCTATAATGAAACATTCCAAACATACATTAATATTTTAAATTATAATTATTTAGACTTAAATAATCAAATTCAAAAACTATTTAATAAAAGACAAAAACGCGGACTTATAAACGGATTAGGCTCCATTGTTAAATCAATAACAGGAAATTTAGATTCTACGGATAGTCAAAGATATGAAGAAATGTTTAATAAATTAAAAACAAATCAGGAAATACTACAAGGACAGAATGATGAAGTCATTAAACATAATAAAGATATGACAAATAAATTTAATACACAACTAGAAAATGTTAGACACAATGAAAAAGAATTAACACATCAAATTGAGAACATAATTCAGGCTTTAAAAGGAAATTTAGATTGGAAATTACAAATAGATATGGAAAGTAAATTTCAGAAATTAATATTAATAATAATGAATTTAAATGAATTAACAAAACAAATAGAAACAAGTTTAACCTTTTGCTCATTACACAAACTAGACGTTAGTATAATATCTTATGAAAATTTAAAACAAACTACACAAAATAACGACATTTGGAATTTAAACGAACTAATAGAAATCCATTGTAAATACTATAACGGAGAAATATACTTTATAATATCAATACCAACCTTCTCCCAAGAATCCTTCAAATTAAACCAGTTTACCCCATTACCAATGATTCAGAATGATAGATTCATAATAATGAGTGAACCTCAACAATTATATTTCACACAAGATAAGACTTATAAAATAAGCGAATGTAGTTATATTAAGAATAAATACTTGTGTATTACACAATTTATAGAAATAAGTAAATGTATGGGAAATATACTAGATAAGCAGAAGGATGATGATTGCAAATACCATAATATTGAGAAAAAGAATACTTTTGAATTAATTCAAAATACAAATGAACTAATTATGATTAGTCCAAATAAGCAAGAAATTCAAATGAACTGTAACGAAATAAAAATAAAAAGAAATATTCAAGGAATCTATAAGATAAAAATTAACCAAGAATGTCAAATAAATAATTTCACATTTAAAAGAATTCTACAAAAATATAAAGAAATTGAATTTAAAACATTTGAGAAGGAATTAATAAGTTCAAAATTTAATGATACTAAATTACAGAATATCTCCGATATTATATTAAATGAACCGAAAATTATAAAAATAAAAGAAATCAAAATTGAAAATAGCAGTCATCACTCTTATATAATATATGTTATAATATTTATATTAATAAGTTATTATATTTTAAGAAAATATGTATTACCTAAAATAAAATTATATAGAAATGAAAGAAAATTAAGAAAGGTAAAAACAGTAAGAAAAAAGCTAAGTGAACTAGCTATGCAAGAACAAATATAATGAAAATAAAAGGGGAGGAATTATGTATCTTGAACCTGTTGTTTCATTACATTAGTCATAACATCATCTAGCATAGGTTGCACATTTAGAAGATAAGATAAATGTAAATTATGTATCTTGAACCTGTTGTTTCATTACATTAGTCATAATATCATCTAGCATAGGTTGCATATTTAGAAGATAAGAGACATGTATAAATAGGCTAGTTTAGTGAATAAGCACGCTCTTTGTATCGTAGACTCTGCACAGTCAAGTACTGTGACTCATATGTAACCATATACAAATTATAATAAAGTTATAATATTAATAAAGATTTTAGTATTCTTTTTAAAAACATAAAATCGAATACTCAAAATTTAATTTGTACATATATATATATATATATATATATATATATATATATATATATATATATATATATATATATATATACCGGATATAGAATTGCAATATGTAACATAGGAAATACAATAGTATTTTCTTAAATGGTGGTTGTTGCTTCCCTAATTAAATTAGACCAAAAGTGTAAATACAATAAATGTTTAGAATTAAAAACTGCATCTAATGAGTATCTATTTGTTGCTCAATTGATTTTTATGCTGGAGTAAGAAGCAAACGAAAAATGACTTTTATAAAGAAAATTATGAATTGAGAATGCTGTAGCTGAAAAAATAAAAAGTTAACAGAAGAAAAATGATTAATTTGACGAGTTCATTTTAGTAAACAAAATTGATCAACCAAAGTTATTTATAAATTATCTTGAACATGTATTGTCATATTTTTTATTGATGATAATAATAATAACAAATAAAATAATAAAAAGTACATGAATAATTTTAAGTAAACACAAAATATTGATTATAGTAAATGTTCAAAAATATTTCAATTTACAGCTCAACAATGGCCTAATCTTGTCTTATTGCATTTTTTAAAAAGTTTGTTTCGGCATGATTTTGCTTATAAATTTTCTCTTCTAAATAGGGCCATAAAATAATCATTAGGTGCCAAATCAGAGGATCTTGCTGGCCAATTTACTGGTCCACCTCGACCTATCCAAGATTTAGGAAAGCATTGGTTCAAATAATGGTTTACATCAATACTACTGTGTGCGGAACAACCATCTTGCTGGAACCACACAGTATCATTTTCACCAACACTCTATTACAACTCTGGACCAGTAAATAATGGGCCAATTATTCGTGATTTAAAAATACCAGCCCATACATTTACTTTTTCTGGATACTGTGTGTGAGTTGCGACCATCAAATGTGGATTTTTCTTTACTCCAATACCTCAAATTTTGTGTGTTGGTTCACCATTTAATGAAAATGAGAAACAAATGAGTTTTTAAAAAAGTAGGTTTTTCCATTATAGCTTTACAGAAATCATGTCTTTTAATTTTGTCTTGTTCATAAATTTCTTGATGTCTTGAATACTTATAAGAATAAAATTGTTCACTTTTTAATGTTTTATGGACAGTCGTGTGATGCAGACTTAATTGTCTAGCTATATTTCGTACACTATTATTTGGATTCTCCTCAATACAAAGCAATACATTTACTTTATGTTGATTATCTTCAACATCTTGGTTATGATTTTGATCTTTACACGTTTTACATGGTTTTAGTACGCTACCCGTATCTTCAAATTGTTTTAGAATTTCACTAATGGTAACAGTAGATGGGATAGGTGAACCAGGATGCAGCGCACTAAATAGATAACGCATTTGATGCAATGAATTTTCCCCGTAATACCATTTAATGAATAAAATTTTATCGTTCTTAGACAATATTTTCAAAGATGCGTATTTTTACCCGAAACCCGACCGGTTCGACCCGACCTGTAGTCGGGTTTCGGGTCAGTTGTAAGTTGTTCATGTCGGGTCTGGTTTGGGTCGGGTTGGATACGGATATGTCGGGTCTGGTTGGATACGAGTAAGTCGGGTCTGGTTCAATACGGGTAAGTCCGGTGAGGTCTGGGCGGGTTGAATGCGGGTGAGTCTATGTAATCTAATTCTTTTCCATATTTCATGTAAATTATTATAAATGTTGTCTACTTTGAACACCTTTAGTTCAAAGTCATGTTTGTATATTGTCTAGACCAAGTTATAGTTTCCCTTAAAACCAAAATCCTGTTACCGTCATACTAAATCATATTCATTACCTACATATATTCTCTATACTTCTAATCATCGAGTTTCAAGTTACAACCCGGTGACAGATATTATCTAGACTTAGGTCATAACCATATGACACTAAATTTCAATCAGTTTAGAAACTTAGACAACAAAGTCTTGAGCGCTTTACTAATCTTATAATATCTGTAACCAATATTTAAGAACGACTACTTCTGGGGTAAAAACCCTCATAGTGGGTGTAACTTGCAACTTGTATTATCCTTATTGATCTCAGAAGAGTTTACATTCTAATTCATAACCCACTCACATTCAACTCAAGTCATCACAATCGTCACAATCGCAAATATTCCTAACTAAATCACGACATATCATATATAAATCTAATTCATATTCATATACGTATATATAATGTATATAAAATGTAAATAAAAATTATAACAAACTTAATTATTCAAATTCAACCAAATTCTAAATCATAACTGAAAACTAGTGAAAGAAGTGGGACCTAAATTATGCAAATATAATTAATAAAGTTAATCAAACATAATATTATGAAACTCTAGTCTAACTTATAAACGTCAAAATAATTTAAATATAGTAGTATATTAAAGAACGAGTTATAGGACATGTTTTTTTTCACACGCGTCCAAAATCTGCTACGGCAGAGCGCCAAACCCAGTAAGGCAAAATTTATCGATGTACCTATATTTCAATTGTTGCATTCACACAATACCCTCTTAGAAATATCCTACAACCAATAATTATAAATTAACTGAGCCTGCACAACAAAACACATTTAAACAAATAATAGAATAATTTTTAATTAGGTATTTTAAATAAATTTGTTTCATAGTTTTGTCGCGGTCCATTTCGTCTTGTCTACCCATAGATCACAAAAAGCACGTCGCATTTTGTACAACCTTGTATTTCACGATTTGCGTGGGGCGAGGAGCATTTGAAGGTCGAGTGCATCGGAATGTGATTTTCAGTGTTGAATCATATTTATGTTGTTACAGTGGCGTGCAGTACACATGATATAGTGCTGCGAACTAATCGCTTGCACATCTAGAACACTGACAGTGAAATGAATATGTAGTGTAGTATGTGAAGTATGAATATTTATTAATGGAACGTATTATTGCAAGATCTGTGAATACATTTCTCTTTAATTAATTAAAAAGTCCTCGAAAATCGAAGCTTTTCTTACCTGTTTTTTATTAGTTGACGACGTTGTAATATCTAAACATATGTTTTATTCAATATGAGAGCGTGAAATCATTGTAATATTGTTTTTCTACGATTGCTATGAAAAGTTGACATTTATCATAGTAAAATTGACGTTTTATGTGGAACAATCGACAAATATCTCCAATGGCAGCGCGCGAAAAAGACATGAAATGTGCACTTATTTCAATAGTTATCAGGGATACAAATAAAACAGAAACTTGTTATATTGACAATTGACAAAATGAATTTATTTTCAGTATGTATACATTTTTTAATAATTTAAAATGCAATCGTAGAAAAAATTATGTGTGTATCACAAGCCTTCGGCTCGCGCTGCAATTACCATGTTCAAGTAACAAAGAATCACTTACGCTCTTAATACACAAGTAACTATAAGATATTGAAATATTTTGAGATAATACTAATTGATACGCTCTTGGAATGATCAGCGAGAAGGCATTACTTACTTATTTACAAAATTTAATTAATATATTAATATGATTGCAGGAGTATTGTAATTAATAAAATATGGGCAAATCAATGAAGTGTAGATAATTTCATAGTACAAGCTAAATTTGAAGATGAACAAATTAAAATAATCATGAAATTCGACAGATATTTATCAATTTCTTTCCTGTTGATCATACTAAGAGCACAATAATATTCATGTCATGCTACAGATGCCATACTGAAAAATATTGATGCTTATGTAAACTTATAATATAAATTTGTCTGATATAATTGTTGCTTTTCTCGCACTTCATTATTCAATTTGTGTGGATACAATTACAACTATAAAAACTATTTATAAAATTATATGCGCTTCACACAGGTCTCCTCACCTCCCAAAAATTCCAACCTGATCTCATATTTGTCGTCACTCAGATGATTGTGATTGGTGTAAATGCGAGACAAGTTTAAACTGACCCAATGTTTAAATTTATCATTTTTATATTAATTACTGTTATTATTAGAGTCTTGCAACTTTAATGCCTTAATCAAGATAAAACAAAAATATATATTTTAATTTGCTTATTAACCTATTTTTAAAACTTGTATTTAAATTTAAAATACTGCTATTTAAGCCAGTCTCATCAGGTTCGAACCATTACTGTAAAATGTTATGTAAACTTAAACCAAATAGAGTACAGGCAATAGTTATTTGTGTATTAAGAGCGTAAAGTGATTCTTTGTTACTCGAGCACGGTAATTGCAGCGCGAGCCGAAGGCGAGAGCTGCAATAGTGCAAGAGGATCAAAGACACTTTACGCTCGTGGTACACACATAATTTTTTCTACGATTGCATCTTAAAATTATTCAAAAACGGATATGTACTGAAAATAAATTCGGTCTGTCAACTGTCAATATGACAAGTTTCTGTTTTGTTTGTATCCATGATAACTATTGAAATAAGCGCACATTTAATATATTTTTCGCGCGTTGCCATTAGAAACGCGCGCATTTAACGTCTTTTTCGCGCGTTGCCGTTGGAGACACGCAAAAAAGATATTTTTCGATTGTTCCACAGAAAACGTCAACTTGACGATGACAAATGAGAGCGTAATTGTCAACTTTTCATAGCAATCGTAGAAAAAATTATTTTTAAATATATTTACTCAAAACGAAGACAAAAATTCATAAGTTTACGTGGTAATTTGAAATTGTTAAAATTTCCTTCAAAACTTATAACATTTTTCTACGATTGCTATGAAAAGTTGACAATTACGCTCTCATTAGTCACCAATCGAAAAATATCTTTTTTGCGCGTCTCCAATGGCAACGTGTGAAAAAGATGTTAAGTGCGCGCTTATTTCAATAGTTACCAGGGATACAAACAAAACAGAAACTTGTCATATTGACAGTTGACAGTACGAATTAATTTTCAGTACGTATACGTTTTTTAATAATTTTAAAATGCAATCGTAGAAAAAAATTATGTGTGTATCACGAGCGTAAAGTATCTTTGTTCCTCTTACACTATTGCAGCGCGAGCCGAAGCAATTACCGTTTTCGAGTAACAAAGAATCACTTTACACTCTAAATACACAAATAACTATTTTAAATGGATATTTTAATTTTTTATCCTCATTTAAATATTATGGTTTTCTACAACTGTCAAAATATGATCACATATTTTCACTAATATTAATACTTTAAGTTCCTGATTTTTTCATCAATTACATTACCATTACCCACGCGTATTTCGCGCATTATTTTGCAACCTAGAGCGGAAAATGAGTATTTCGCGCACGCTCCCAAATTTATTTTTTTCACGTTCCACTTGTTCTAACACATCAGTAGTACCAAGTTCATATTATATTTGGTTGGTTTCCTGCAAATTACTTAAATAAATCAATAATTATTCTATTATTATTTTTTTATAGATGTAGAAAAAATGTTGTTTGTATATCGTGAACGAAATTCTTGTTTTTTTGATGCTTTCGAATGACTTTTGTCTCGCCGGGCGAGATTAAAAATGACATTCAAAGCGCAATAAAGAAACACTCATTACGCGCATTTAATACAAAAATAACTATTTTTTTATCATAAATAAATCAAAATAAATATATCATATTTATAACAGTATCGACCTGATATGATCTCCGTTCTGTAGTTACAAGTTATTCCTTTTTGTTCGTAAATTTAGAGCAACGTAAATATGTATATGTAAATTTATTTTTAGAAAGTTTACGTAGCATTTAAATTTTCAATATCTGATCTATTGTTAATATTATTTATGCATTTCAAATATATACTCATATTTTATAATTTTTAAAATAATTATGTTATTAAATTTTGGTTTAAAAAGTAATTAAATTATATTCTTTGATCAAGCTATTATCCTTCAAAATTAATGTTATTTATTTATTATTTTTTGTAAGTCGTCTTACTTCAATTTTTAATACTGTTTTTTAATATTATTTATAAATAAATTTTGACATCTTCTTTTAAAAATATATTTATTTAATCATAATATTTTAATTTTTTTCTATCATTATTAATTTTTTTTAACGAATGTTATTTTTTACTTAATATTATTTGTAAGTATTGTCCTGAAGAAGGCTGAAGTGTCAGCCGAAACGTTGACAAAATAAATAAAAAAATATATTGACTGAAATTCAAAAATAAACCAGTTTTTAATATAAAATATGTTTCTTTATAAGAGTACTGCATTTCACGTGATATAAGAAACTTTATTTACATATTTGTAACTGTATGTATTTTTTTTTGTAGATTTCCCTTGAATATGGTAGCCTGCTAATAGACAAGCCGGCCCTGTGCTGCGCACAGCACTTTGCTTCGCTTGAATGTGGTGGGAAAGGAAACGGTCGACTTGTGGAGCGAAGCGTCATTACCTCATCGCAGCACAGTTGTGTTTGTGGCTTTGTGTGGTGTTGTTCGTTGTTGCCGTACTTTTGATCATATGTAAGTATACAATAATTTCACCAACAAATACTTGTACGATTAAGTTTTTCTGCATTACATATCTTTATCTATTGTTTGTACATATTTTAGTTCATAAAAAAGCTATTTATTTTTTATAATCTGAATAGTATTTGTTAGGACTATTACGCAAGTATCCATTCGAGAACATTATTGTTATTTATAAATAAGTAATGTGTCTTAATACGAATCTGAATAAAATACTTGAGCTTATTTATTTATTTTTGCAGTTAGACTCTATTATAGGTTACAATACCAAGAATAAAATTAGATAAAAATTAACAATATTTATAGTATATATTGCTGTAATACTAAATGGGTCTATTTATTAACAATTTCAATTCTGTTTAATAAAATTAAAGACGTGGGTTAAAATTTAGCACTAGAAGTAGACGCTGTAGATAATACGCAATCGTTACAGCTGTTCACAGTTAAAAAACGTTGATTATATATCGGTGAGTATTTTAAATATTATCAATTTTATTTCAAAAT
Organism: Pterostichus niger; assembly: GCA_947425015.1. NCBI lineage: Eukaryota > Metazoa > Arthropoda > Insecta > Coleoptera > Carabidae > Pterostichus > Pterostichus niger. Next base: position 5,969,277 of record OX380347.1, read on the forward strand.
TTATTTTAAATTAATAAGCCTCCATATCTGCAGTGACAAGTATGGTAAAGCCGGTGTCACACGATCAATCATTTCACGTTTTGGTATAAATTATCTCACGGTAATGGACAACAATACAATTTCATCAAAAACTGTAAATAAAAACATTTCTTTTTTGTCAAATGTTTTATTCAACTTTTGTATTTTCATAGATTCAGTGCATAATATTAAATTTTGTTTAAATTTTCAACATGATATAATAAGATAATTTTCAAATTTGCCCTAATACCAATAATAATAATTGTAGGTCTTGATTTGTAATATAACCTAGGTTATGATTTCACTTAATAATTTTTGCTGAATTGCATGGGTGCTCAAAATGGTTGATATTAATTCCCAAGAGTCAAATAAAAATAGTGGATGATAAAAATTTGACACCACAAAAATACGTTGTTTTGAAAACATTGTCACCTTCGCGTGTAAATGACTATTTGTTGATCATATACTCGTAACTCAATATGTAGTTTTACTAATAAACAAACACTATTATTCAGCTACTTTATATTGCGGAAAAAGCGAAAATTAATAATAGAATCACCAAAGCTACGATACAACGAAATTGGCAATTTTCTAATTACGTTCCAGATTATTATACACTAAATTTTCATTAAAACTTTCCTTACATCTCTGTTTTACCGAGGCGCCGTTTTACAAAATTTTGTTTTGTGGGGTGCGTCTTAATTTTATATTTTCAAGCTGATTACACGCTAAGAATATAAAAGGTAATTTTAATCAAATAAAAAATAAAAGTTAACAGCAAAACTGTATTATATGAAGGTTACACAATTCTAATTATATTTTACATAAAAAGCATAGCGATTTTGTTTTTCGTGTAAGACTAAAATTAATAGAATTCTTTTTAAGATTTTGTTACGTGCAATCAAAAACACTAGCACTCTTGTATCCCACCGCACCGGTGCTGCATGTACAGTTGCGACAAAAGTTTAAGTGAGGGACACTAATCAAGCTCTGCAGGTATGTTTGGTGACGTCACGCTATTCGTCCTACAGGCCGCTCTGTTTATTGCAGGCTGCGTGCCTAATTTTCATGTAAAATTTAATTTGTTGCTGTATATTTGAACTTTATTCTTTCTCTCCACTGATTTTTTATTGTTACATAAAACTTGTTACGGTATTATAAAATATTATTTCAAAATACTCAAGTATAATATCAACAAGTAGGGTAGTAGATAATATTTTTATTTTTTAAATTTCTAATAAACCACAAAATATGAATAAACCTGTGACGGCCAGTACATCACCACACAAACATATGTAAATACTCACATGCACACACAGTCATAGACACATATGTAAAAACACAAAACACATGTGTAACAATGCGGTATCGCGGTTGATGCATTTCATCATGCACATTCATAATTGTTTTTAGCTGATGAGTTGTAGACTAAATTATTATTGTTGATTTAGAATGAACATATTTGTAGCTTCAATTTCTTGGAATTAATTGTTATTTTAATTGATAATTGCCTCAGCTATAAACAATATAGATTGACTTTTGCATATTCAGCGTCTGCGGTAGGTCTTTGTTCTGCCGACAAGATGATGCAAATTCTATTCCTTCTAGAAGGAATTGACGCGTAGTTCTTGATAAAGATACCTAATGCATCTCCCCGTAAGTTCTCAGCACCCTTCTGGTTGCTCCGAGCTTAGTTAGTTCTCGCCAGCTCGTCGGATGAGCTGGTGCCTGATCAGTAAGATATTGTTAAAGTTCTCACTAGCTCTTCGGATGAGCTGGTGTGCCTGTTTAGTAAAGTTCTCGCGAGCTCTTTGGTAGAGCCTGATCAGTAAATTGTTGTGAATCACTTGTAAAGGCTAGAAATGCTTTAGTGGTTAAGTTATCTCGAACTACTGTTATTAGTTCAAGTGTCTCGAGCTCTTTGGAGGCGGGTCACCTGTTGTGACGCCAGCCCTTCGGATGGTGCCGGGTCAAGTTGTGACGCCAGCTCTTCGGATGGTGCCGGGTCAAGTTGTGACGCCGGCTCTTTGGGTGAGCCGAGACAGAAGTTTGATAATCACTTGGAAAAGCTAGAATTGCTTTAGTGATTGAGTTGACTCCAGCTCTTGAGAAGAACCTGGTCAGTAGATTGATAATCACTTGGAAAAGCTAGAAATGCTTTAGTGTTTAAGTTCAACTCATCGTCTCAAACTATTTTGGTTTATAGTTTGATTGAACTACTGTTTTTAGTTCAAGAGTAATTAAATTATATTGCTATAATTTAATTACGAGCAAGTGCTCAAATTCTGTATTTGTTTGTCCTGTGTTGTGTAAACTATTTATCTCATATTTATAATAAATAGTGTTAAACGTAATAGAAGAGTGGTTGTGATTCTTGAGGAAAGTGTACCTATCCAAACTACCTTAGTGTGGTGTGTGTGTTTGTCATTCGTTGACACTCAGATGACTTCGAGACCCACCAGCCGCTGATGACTCCTGAGCAACCTGCCATCATCTACAGCTATTAAGGTTGGTTGAAGTTGAAGTACAATTTCCCTTGTTGTTAATATCCAATATCCTTTCGTCTGTCATCTTCGAGATTGTTCGTTAAAACGTTTAGAACTATTATTGGGAGTGTTCCCTTTAATATTAGTTAGGCTCCGCGCGAATTAAGGCCGTTGGGCCCTGTTTTTCGCGTGTCACTGCCAAAGTGGTTTTTGTACAGCCACATACATTGGCCACTATTACATTGGCACAATCGGGTAGGATTGGCCACTGTTACACATGTATACACAAATAATCGCACAACACATAATCTTGTATATATTCTGTAAACATTCGTTCATTTTCTGTAGTTTCTAAGTAACATTTCTGTACAGTTTTCATGTTTTCACCACTACCTGCTATTGTTACTTCGCCCGCTTTCTCCAAACCTAACAACATCTGTTTTCAATACATTCCATACTTCTTTGTTCACCCTCAAATCCACATTCTTCCTTCTGACCAAGACGCTAGTTCACTCCATTATCACTAAATAAACAAAACTTTACAATAAGTATATCATTTATTATTGATCACAACTCCACAAACCGAATATAGTAAAACTGAATCAAATAAATTTATAATCATTTAAAAATCAGAAATGAAATACATTGAAAATTTTATAATGCTATGAACTATGTATTACAATATTGATATACATACATATAAAATGAACATATACATCTTTTACATTATTTAATTTATCATTGTTTATGTACAATATATTAAAATATTGATTATATATCGGTGAGTATTTTAAATATTGTCAATTTTATTTCAAAATTAATTTTGATTAGCCTCCATATCTGTAGTATAAGTTTTTCTATAGGTGTTCCATTTGTGCGCAATGCTATGCAAGTTTATATTTTTAAATGGAACACTAAATAGTTTTGCAAAATATTTTTTTGTTTCTCTTTAAAACTATTCACGGGTCCAATTCGCAACAGTTACTTTTGTTTGTGACCAGACCTAAAGATTTGATGATTTGGCACCTTCCTGTTCGGAAATCGTAGTTGATCCTCTATTCGAGCAGCTCGGCCATTTTCATCACAAAATCTATAAATGTACATAATATCTGCGTACTCCTCATTTGAAAATTGTATGGGTATTTAATAGAGTAACGTTGATAAATTTATAGAATTTTTAAAACAGAACGTGATCTACGCTCAAACCAAGACAGTTTATGAAAGGTGACGAACAAATGTTTAGAATTTATAGCCCTAAAAATAGAACTGGATGGTAACGAATGTATTTAATGATTTTCTGGTAAATTACTCAGCGTATTGTTATGAGAAACCGACCCAGATTTTATTTATTATTAACGATAAATCACTTCTTTTTGTATCTGCTAATCGTCTTGCGAATGACATACTTTTAATTGTATATTTGGTGGAATTTGAATAAAATTTGTTATTTATGATATATATTCACATGTTAACATACACTATAAATATGAATTCGATTTAAAGAATATGATCTTAATCTGATTTAGTTAGAGATTTCGTGATTTTAGTTGTTGACTGTATGACGATGTTAATTTGAAAATCAAGTATTGAGTGAAATGAAACGAATGCACGATTTTGGAATGACATGGAAGAAATATAGGGAAATGAAATAGATGCTCTTATCTACACATGCGACATTGGCCATATTACGTAGCTTAATTTTTTGTTGGGTGTTTGCTTACATTTTATGGAAAGGGATTAGGGTGCTATTTTGTTTTAGACGATAGGATGCAAGGATCAGACGTTAGGTCAGTTTTACATAAATACACAGAAAATATGAGAAGTGCAAAAATATGAACTTAGATTAAACATTAGAATTAAAAATACATGAGAAAAAGATAATAATAATAATGATTAAATAAAATAGGACTTATGGAGCGCTGCCATAATAGTATAATGATTGAGATCTTGTATCGATTTTTCTAAAACAGTTTGTAAAATGTTTTAATTGAATAATTTAGTTTTCTTTGAATCATAATGACTAGAATAATAAAATTTAATTTGACGAATATAAAATTATGTACATACAAATTTCAGTAGGTACTTCAAACTAGTTTAAGTACGTAGGAGTAGGAAATAAATTTTTGTAACTTTAGTCCATTATATAAACACCTTGTATGTTGTATGTGCTCATCCAGCTTTCGCAATACTGAAATCCTTTGTAGGTGACCCGTGCCATCACTTGGTCCGAGAAATACTGAAAATACAATGCTCAAAATTTCACAGAGATATTTTAAAAATTGAATGTAAAATTAAAACTACAAATTATATGTACTCCTGTCGCGCCTCCTCCAGTTTAGTATTTGTACAAAATATTTAACTCAATATATTTTCTATTCTCAGTATTCGACAAGAGAGCAATTTCCATTTTGTCGAAGCTTATTACAATGGTTGTATTGAAACTACGAGTATGTTTTTAATTTTTAAATATCTCATTTTTTAAATTTGCAATTAGTACGTAACATTGTAATTATTATACCTGTAGATGCCAGTAATCTTCCAAAGTAAAATGTCTTGAAAGAAATCGCTCACAGTCATTTGTTATCACATACATACATTTGCGGTAAAATTTATTACTTTAACTTTATGCTTGTCATTTGTGTCGTCACTAGTGTAAAAAATAAAATTAAGAACCTGGCAGATGGTTGGATTATGGTTATCGTCATTGTACCTCGTAAATTTACCTAGATATATTTCACAAACGTCTGTCTCCGCTATCGTTAGGTTGCCGCGCGATATTTCCTGTAGTTATAATTTTATAAAATCGACTTACATAAAAAAACAGCTTGCTTGTAAATTTGGCTTGGTGTGGATCGGTAACTGCCGGTGACAAGGTTCTACAATTGAGCAAAAATTTATATATTTAGCAAAAAAATAAATTTCGAACTGTCGAACTTGTCTAAAATTAAAAACACTGAATCTATCAAAAGAATTGTGAACTGATTACAAAATTATACTTAGTGATATTTAATCAAGAAAATCCTACGAGGCTTTAAATTTAAAGTTTGTATAAATGAATCAGTAGAATTGATTACAATGCAATTGAAACGGATATAATTATTGAACTACAATTTTTTTAGATGATTCATACCTTAGGGTTTTAAAATATTACCTAATGTGTTCTGCATAATACGGTATAATTTTTTTTTAATTTCCAGAGTGTTTCAAAACAATTGTCTAAGACTCGCTTTCCACTGGACAGGCCTACAAATCTGCGCTGTAGCGTCTGATATTTAGCGGCATTTTTCCTAAGAACAAGATTAATATTTCACCAGAAGCTCTAAAAAGCAGTGACGTAGTGTGACTTTTTTGGTATGCTGTGCAGAAAAAAATCTTAATCAAGATAATACTCATTTTTATTTGATTTTAATTACAATAAATTTACAATATAAATTATTTGTACATTAATTCTACTCTTCGATTTTGACTTACAAAAAAAATTTATTACTTTATCATAAAAATCAGGATTTTGTTTTAATTTAAAAAGTAACTCTCTCTCTCTATTGAAATAATACCTAAAGAACTACGTCTTTCTTGACCCTGGGTAGATCTGCAATACGTATTTATTCTTTTAAGTGCAGAAAATGTATGTTCAACAGAACTGCTTGTGGTGGGAATTGTCATTATTAAATTGATTAATATACATGTTTCGGGAAAAAATTTGGGTCAAATCATAATCATAAACAAACTTACTTAATATATGAATATATTTGTTTGCAAAATCATCAGAAATAATAATTATATTCAATTCATTTTTTAATGAAACATAATCAAATTTATATTAGTAAAAAGACTTTAGACTTGTAAAGTCACTGCTTTAATTATATTAAACACCAACTTGTGTTTTAATTATATATTTTATTTGAACTCTTTATATTACAACAATATCTGTAAAATCAATAATGTGAAGTTCTGTCTCAAAACATCAACTGTTTTGTCTAGGGACATTTATGTGCCAACCTTACTTTTGCACTATGTTACATCCCCTCTTTTTTACAAAATTAATTACAAATTTAATTTTTCCGGTTTCTTTATTTTTCTTCCATATCTTGTAGTTTTTGGTGACAGGTTACTTTGAGCTGATTGAGTTTCTGTCTCCACTGGTTCTGGATTACATGTCTGATGTTCTTCATTAATGCTTCTTTCGTTCGGATCTGTTTCGCTTCGTTGTATATCTTGATCTTGATTAAGATGTCGTAAAAACCAAGAATTTCTACGGTAGTTGTTTCCATTTTCTGTTTCGATCAGATATGATCTTGGTTCTTCAGTCGGTGTTATTATCTTGCCTGGTAGCCATTAATTTTTCTTGTTTCTATATAGTATCTTTTCATTCGGTTTAAATATTTCTTCTTTTTTCTTGCTTCTGTCTGCGTATTTTTTCTGTTTTTCTTTTTCTTTTGTTAGCTGTTTATGTATTCCTTCAGCAATTTCTGGTAGTAGTAGTTGGTTGTGTGCTGGGAGTAGATTTCGGGTTCTTCTACTCATGAGACGTTGTACTGGTGATTTAAGTGAACCTCTTGGAATATTTCTGTGGTGAAGAAGCGCAAGATATATGTCTGATTTATCTTCTAAACATTTCTTGATTAAGTTTTTGGCTTCTCTAACATATCGTTCAGCTAAACCGTTCGATCTTGGGAATTCTGGACTCGATAGTCGATGTTTAAATTTCCATTTATCTTTATCAATTTCTAGATTCTTATTTCCATATATGTATTCGTGGAATTTTCTACAAGCTGATAAGATTGGAAATGTTTCTGTTTCTAACTGACTATAATTTTGTTGCGATGCTGTTAATGCTTTGGCACTGTACGCAATTGGTCGATCATCTTGTAACGCTACAGCTCCAACAGCTTACTACTAGCGTCTACTGATAATTTTATTGGTTTACTTACATCGTAATAACCTAACTGGGGTAACTTTTTCAATTGTTCTTTCAATAATATAAAGGATTCTTCTTTCTGTTTATCCCAATGCCACTCGATGTCTTTCTTGAGCAATATTCTCAATGGAGCGGTCAATTCTGACAAATTCGTTATAAATTTAGCCAAATAGGTAATCATGCCCAAGAACCTCTGCAGTTCTTTTACGTTTTTGGGTCTAATCATTTGTGTAATTGTTTTAACCTTATCTGGATCAGCTTCTAATCCCTTGTCAGTGATCATATGTCCTAAAAATTTAATTTGATTTTTATTAAATTGACATTTTTCACGATTAAGTTTCAAGCCTGCTGTTTTGATTTTTTGTATCGTTTTTTCCGTACGTGCTTCTAATTCTTCCTTTGTACTAGCATGTATCAGAATATCGTCCATTGAGCACTCGACTCCTTGCAGATCTTTTATGATATTGGACATTATCTGCTGGAACACTTCCGGTGCTGACGCCAGTCCAAATGGAAGTCTTTTACAGCTATATCTTCCCCATGGTGTACTGAATGTCAAGTATCTTGAAGTGCGATCTGTGATTTTGATCTGCCAAAAACCTTTCTTGCAGTCGAGTTTTGTAAACCATTTTGATCCAGTTATTTTTGTAGCTATTTCTTCTAATGTGTTTAATGGATAATGTCTTCGCTTTAGAACCTTGTTAAGATCGGATGGGTCAATACAAATCCTTAATTTTCCATTTTGTCTTACTATCACCATTGGTGACACTGCTGGAGTTGGTTCTGTAACTGGCTCTATGATTCCCATTTTTGTCATCCTTTCTATTTCTAACTTTACTTCTTCTTTTATTGCATGCGGTATCCTTCTGGGAGGATGAATAGGTAATACAGGATTTTCAACTAAATCTATTTCATATTCAAAACCCTTGAGACAACCTAGACCTACATAAACTTCGTCTACAGTGTTTATTCTCTGTATGAGTCCTAGGCTTACGCATGTATTCTTTCCTAAAATTGGTTGAACTTTCTTTTTTACTATTATGAATTTTATATTTTCTTTCTTATTTTTAAACTCTACTTCAGTTTTACTTTCCCCACTAACTGGTAGTTCGTGGTTTGAGAATGATACTAGGCTTTTAGTTTTAGATTTTTCTATTTTTAATTTAGCTTTATTTGCTATCTCTTCCGACAGTACATTGCACTGCGCACCTGAGTCTAATTTAAAGTTTACTTGAATATCTTCTGGCAGCTTTAATGTTTCGTACCAGTCGTCTTCTGTCCTGTTTTTTATTTCTGATACGTATAAAACTTCTTCTTCTTCAATGCTGTTTATTTGTTTAGCCTTACAACATTTTGCAAAATGCCCTACATTTTTGCATTTCATACATTTTTTACCAAACGCTGGACAGCATCTTCTTTCGTGAACTCTGTCACATCTTCTACATTTAAATGATTCGTTTTTGTTATCTTGATTTCCATTCTTATTTTCCTTTTTATGATTTGGTGATTTTTTTCTTTAGAATATTAATTTCTTGAGTACTCATGTTATCTTTTATTGTCTGTAGTTGCTTTTTCGCTTGCTCACTAGCTCGACATATATTTACAGCTGATTGTAAGTTGAGCTTGTCTTCTGCTAACAATCGTTCTCTCACATCATCGTTATTTATACCCACGACAATTCTGTCGCATATCAAACTGTCTTCTAGTTTGCCAAAAGAGCAATTTTTGCAACCATTTCGTAATCTTGTTAAGAAATCATCGAAACTTTCATTGACTTTTTGTTCGATTTTATTGAAGATGTATCTCTCATATGTTATATTTATCTTTGGTACAAAATGTTGTTCAAATTTATTGATGATTTTTTCTATCTTATTTTTGTCAGTTTCTGATAGATCGAATGAGTTGTAAATGCTTACTGCTTCAGGACCAATTATTGTCATAAAGGTAGCAATCTGAACTAGAGGATCTTTTCTTTTAAGATTTGTGGCCGTTTCGTACCAATGATATTGCTGGATCCATTGTTTCCATGATTCAGATAGATTTCTTTGACTGTCTACCTGAAACTCTTTGGGTGGTTTTAATCCAACAACACCTGGATTGCTTTGTTCCTGTTCTATTGTCTCTGACATTTTACTTCATTTGCCACTGGTTTCGGCACCATGTAAAGTCACTGCTTTAATTATATTAAACACCAACTTGTGTTTTAATTATATATTTTATTTGAACTCTTTATATTGCAACAATATCTGTATAATCAATAATGTGAAGTTCTGTCTCAAAACATCAACTGTTTTGTCTAGGGACATTTATGTGCCAACCTTACTTTTGCACTATGTTACAAGACTATTAATTAAATTATCAGGAAATTAGTACTTATATGTGTGTTAATTTTCAAATGAAAGTAATTGGAAAAATTTAATTTTTCAAAAGACTCAAATCGGGATGATATTTGCATGCAGATATTATCAATAATGTCGTAATACAACTACATCTACATCTTTTACGTGTAAGTTCATGTTCAGTATCAAAATCAGATGATATGTTGTCCCAAATCGATGGATAACCGTTTATTCTGTCTTCTTGTATTTTTTTCAAAACTTCTTTTATGTGATTACTACAAAATAAAATGTCCATTTATTTTGTTTGTAAAATATTATAGAGAACATCAGTATATCCAAATATTTTGGCACAAATATCCAGAAGAAACGTCGTTTCAAATTTCGAAAGAAATGCAGTGAAACCTTGCGCTTTACAAATGGTGTCTTTATCCCAGTTATCACTGTTTTCTTTGATATTTTCGAAAAATTCAATTACTTCACACTTATATTCTTTTACCGTATTTACTAGCCTTGAGGTAAAATTCCATCGTGTTGGAGCAACTGACGGTATTTTTTTTCATAAAAGCTTTAAGTACATGTTTTCTTTTGCCGGAATGTGGAAAAAATTAAGATACTCCACTCAGTGTTTGAAAAAATATTCGACATTGTTTAATATTATTGAGTCCTTGTTTTAAAACTAAATTTAGCACATGTGCGTAGCAGTGCGTAAAAATGGCTAATGGATATGCTTCTAAAACTTTAGTTTTAAGTCCATTTAGATGATCTGCCATAACTGAAGCTCCATCGTATGTTTGGGCGACTAATTTATCTGCGATGTTAAAGTCATTTACTACCAACTGAACATGATCAAATAATGCATTCGCTGTATTATTAGAAGTTACATTTGTGAAATCTACAAATCTTTCTATAACTTCTCCCTTCACAACATAACGAAAAACAGTCGATAATTGTGATTCTAACGCTATATCACTTGTTTCGGCTAACATTATAGCTATGAATAAGGACGTCAGAAATTTCTTTAATTAAATCATTTTGTATATTTGGCGAAGTACCACGAAAAACAGTTGAATTTTTTAAATAGTTATCCAGCACAGGATCATAACTTCGCAATAATTCCAATATCTCTAAATAATTTCCTTTATTTAATGAATCTTTTTGTTCGTTATGGCCCCGAAAGGGCTATTCCGGTTTTGCTAAAACCGGATGAAATGTCTATGTTTCGCAGTAACATCACAACAGCATTTATCTTTAATTTTAAAACATGCGGTGGACAACCTATTTGTATTAAAGCATGAATCATATCCAGAGGAACATTGTAACAAGTCTAAGTCAGCACAATTAAGACATACATATTAAGTAACTTCAATAACTGGGTCATAGTGTGACATGTAATATTTAAACATTATAGTAGAGTGTAATACTTATTTAATATAGTTGTTTGTTTTGCCATAACATCTTTTACCACACTTGTTAAGATCTGTACAGCATCGTGCATTTTATTATAACAGCTTAATGAATTACTTGTTTGTTCTAAAAATTCATTATTTAATTTAGCCATTTTATCTTCTAAAATAATCACTTGTGCACTAACATAGCTCAATGTAGGATAATCTATCATAGTAGGATCTCCAGTTTTTAACATAGCATCTATTATTTCTCCAGTTGGTACCTTAGACAATTTAGGATTAACTTGTTTATCAGCTATAAAATTAAAGGATCTTTATCTTCTATCGGATTAGCAGTATATGTTGTCTTCTTTGGTAATATCTTGGGTAAGTCTATGAAGCTATCATGATAATCATCCATGATCTGATCATTTTCTGGTATTGGAACCCCTGGGAGTTCACAATCATTATCAGAGTCAGTTAAATGTATACAAGAATCATATTCCTCTATCAACTTATTGAGTGTTTTATTTCTCATAAGTGAAGAATTTTTAGGAATAGCTTCTTGCTCTTTAGAACTCTCAGGATCAGATCTTAACTCGCTTATGTTTTCTTCTTCGTCTTGTATTCCAGATTGTTCTTGATCAAAATCGTTATCTGAATCTTCCTTCTCGACAGACTCATCATCAATAGAAGATATCTCATTTATTATCTCCTTGAATATTGACAATAGGAGTTATCGGTTCTTGAAGTTTCTCTTTAGGTTTATTAATGGATAATTGTTCATCTAATAGAGATAATCCTATTTTACAAACACATGAGGCTCCATCTAATTTACACACAGAACAAATGACGCTTCTTCCCTTACTCATTATGTGAGATTTACTGGCAGTATAAAAAAAGTAGATCACGAGTTTTTGTTCCTTTTATTTTATCAGTTATTAAATATCTATTAAAGAAATTTAATGATTTTTCTGCTAAGATCTCGTCACTATCCTATTTGATCTATTTTTGTTTAAAACATTCAAAAATGCCATAGGAATATAAAATGGTCGACGAAGAATGGTGATCGATTAACAATAATGTGATATGATATCTAATATATGATTTTATTATCTGAGATTGATATAATTAATAAACTTTAACAACTCTTTACTAATTATAAGCTTTTAAGACTTTTTAAGATCGGCAATGCTGGCATATACTACAAGACGGAGATAAAATCAGCGCAGGGGCCGTTAATTTTTGGACTGGAACGACAAGCCATCGCCAACATCATATCAAGATGGGTGGTCGGGAGAGACACAGCAGATCAAGGCTTGTCTACTCTCGACTTGTTTACTTTCTAAGGGTGCATTAAGGAATATTTATAAATAAAATAAAAAACCATATGGAGTATAAAATTTATTTTTATTTCATTCATATATACATACATTTACATTATACAATATACATTATACAATATATATATATATATATATATATATATATATATATATATATATATATATATATATATATATATATATAAACATATATTTAAACATTTTTTGTTTGTTTTTTTAACGCTTGCTAGCGGATACGCCCAGCTTGAAAATGTTATTTTTTCTGCCTGCTGCTCATATTGTAATCAGGTAGAGGCATAAGAACCAACTTGTTCTTCCACACTTCCTCCGGATTATAGGATGCCTCATCTACGGTGTCCCAGTTCTCACTACATTCCACGAATAAATTTTCGTCGGTAGTTGCCCCCTTGTTACTGCTGCTGCATGTCTCAGATTCGTCATCTCAATTTTCGGCGCAGTGGACAAAGTACGGCTGTATTACCCCGTGATTCTAATGATCTTTATTCTTCCAATTTTCGCCGTAGGGTTCGAGGCATGGTCGAATGTAACTCGGCGCCTTTAAATCTACAGTATCTATAGACTGTGTTTTTGCTGTACAATTTTTAGCACAGATGGATTTAATTTCTGACGAAAAACTACTTGACCTATTTAACAGAAGACGAACAAACTCTATAATGATGAAAAATCTATTCTGCGGGCTTTTATAAGACACTGTTTGTGGATGCGAGAGGTAAACGGAGGCAGTTAGCAAAGAAAACAAGAATATATTGTATTAAAAATTTTCCAAAATATTTTTCACCCAGAAAGTAAAGCAAAGATGTCGGGCGTTTCTCTTAGAAATAAAATTTGTGCTTAACAAAGGGGAACGTTTTCAAACAGTTTACAAAGATTTTTCACATTAACTAAACCAGACTTGAATGACATGCGAAAGATATACCGCTTAACAACAACACCAACATTGATGTCGGGGCGTTTCTCTTAGAAATAAATTTTGTAAATTACAAAAAACACAATTTATTTCAGTGCAATATAAAATATCACCAGAATTGTAAGAATGTATTGTATTAAAGATTTTCACACACACCCACACACACATAAAGCAAAGATGCCTAGGCGTTTCTTATAGAAAATACATTTGGACCATTTTTATTTCAATCTAGTGTATAAGTTACTTAACAAAAGAATATATTATATTAATGATTTCAAACAGATACGCCGCCCACATGCATGTGCACACCTGCACGTGCCACCTGTATGCACACATGCACGTGCATACAGGTGCCGGGCGACACAGGAACACCTGCCGTCTGGCTGGCGTCGAGTGGAATATCTCACTACTTAGGATTTAAATGTTTGTCTTGAATTTTTTGATTATTCATTTCTATATTAAAGTTTTCATTTTCTTTTGTATTAAAATATTGTAGGAAATCCAACAGAAATATATCAAGGGATCGGTGATGGCCTTGTGCGCGGCTGGTTGTATCTGACAGTTCCACATTTGTTGCTGCTGAGGAGTCTAATTGTATTACTTCTGAATGTGCCCAACAGTGGTGTAAGGTTGGTGTAACACTTGTGTATATGTTTTCCGTACCTTTCGGTGTCGCTCCACATTTCACAATATAATTTAACCTCATTTGTCACCTTCCAATCTCTTATCATAATAATCAGTTTAAAGCGCCACCTGTTGATAAATAGCTGTACCTGTAGTAGAAGATCTCTACGGTAAAATCGTGCCACCTATAGGCACAAATCTGCACGGATAGTGCAGAAACAAACAAAAATGATATCTACAAACAACTAGAAACACGAAAAATGGCGTCTCTTTCGCAGAGAGGTGATATACCACTTACTCAACAACAAAACACACCACAGAATAGTCGTGACGTAAATCCCACGAAACAAAATACACAAGCATATGCATCCAAAACAGCTCAAACATATCCCTAAAAAGATCAAGCAATTGTCATGCACATTGTAGATGAAATCCAATTAGCAGATTATATCAAAGCTATAGGCAATATCACAGGACCAAGTATAATAATATTCGCTTCAAGAATATCAAACAACAGAATGTGTATATACCTCTCTTCTAAACAAATCGTCGACGAAATAATACAAAATCACCCAAAAATACAAATAAACAATCTGCAAATAGATATACGACGGTTAATTACACCCGCACAGAGACTGACAATTTCAAACGTGTGTCTCACAGTACCTAATGAAATACTACTAAAAAGAAATAATATAAATACAGTATCGCCGATAACATTCCTAAGGCAAGGTATAATCCATGACAACGAGTATGCGCATATCCTCAGCTTTCGAAGACAAGCGTACATAAAACCAGATGAAAAGAACCCTGTACCTTCCTCACTAATAATAGATTATGAAGATATACCTCACAACGGACGAACCCACATGCGCAAATTGTACAAAAAAGGACACGTAGCAAACAGATGCACACAACCAAATTCCAAAACTAATCTAGCTGAAGGAGAAACATCAACATCAACATCACATACCTTCGTGCCCCCCAAACCAGTATCAAGCACAAAACGACCAGCAGAATTAATTGACAAAAATGACAACGAAGACATAACAGACAGCCCCAAAAATGATAAAATTTTATCTCAAACAAGTACTATAGATGACGAAATATCTGATACTTCAGAAAGCGAACCTATAAACCAAAATCGAATGAAAAAACCAAGACGAGCGCAAAGTCCTCCATCACAGTTTATCCTAGATATCCTATTAAAGCCAATACAAGCTCTAATGAACGAAAAACCAAACAATTATATCATATATTACAGTCTATTAAAAGATTTCATTGAAAACTCCCAACAATCCAACGATATAATGGAACTATCAAAGGAATATAACCCTAATTCAGACCTCCTTGCCGATATGCTTACATCACTATATCCCTATCTTAAATATAGATCAATAAAATATCGCTTTACTAAACTAATAAACAAACTCAAACAAAACAATTAATGACACAAATAATATCTTGGAAGTGTAATGGTATACGGAGCACTTCTCATCAATGAATATTCGCCAGATTTTATTTGCATCCAAGAAACAAGATTGAAACAAGACTCTAACATGAATATAAAGGATACAATACCTATAGGAAAGATAGAACTAACACAACACATGCTAGTGGCGGTGTAGCAATTTTTATAAACAACTCAATTCCATCACAAGAAATACAGATACAGTCAGATCTAGGAGTAGTGGCAGTACACCTAAAACTTCCAAAGGAAACTACCATCTGCAACCTGTATATACCACCAGACAAAAATCCAAGTAAAATCGATATAGAATCAATAATACAACAAATCCCAACCCCCCACATAATTCTAGGAGACCTAAATGCACACAACACAATATGGGGCTCAACCAATACCAATAGAAGAGGAAAAATAATTGAAGAAGTCTTTGAAAATCACATCCTACTAAATGATAACTCATCTACACATTTCTGTAGCAGAACCGGATCTTTCTCAACAATAGATCTTGCCTTCTGTGTACCCTCTATAGCAACAAATTTAACATTTTAAGTTATCTCAGACTCCCTCGGAAGCGATCATTACCCGCTAAAACTATCGTCACTAATAACTACACAGAACCCCCAGCCAGAGAACTACAAATGGAATTTCAGAAAAGCAAACTGGGAACTATTCAAAGAGAAAATAAAACCATTCAAACTTTCAAACACACAAAATACAACATCACTTGTAAACGAATTAGTAAACTATATACAAAAAGTAGCAGAAGATGCCATAGGCTACAAAAAAACCAGAAACAAAAAAAATTTACCTTGGTGGAACCTTGATTTTGAAAATGCAATTAACCCATTTTCGACCACCGTTGCGAAGACGCAACGCTAGTTTATATATTTTTTTTCTGCTGTTCTATAATAAAGATACAGCTCTTAAATACATGATCGGATAAAAAACATATATATTTACTAAATTGTTCATTGGACTGTATTTTAATATTAATGGTTAAGGAATTATGATTTTTTTAAATATGGTAATTTTGGACATTTTTATACTAAAATAATAATAACTTTTTAATGACATGTACAAGAATACTTTACCCATAAATATTACATCTTAAAGATATGCCTTATAAATACATTGGCAATAATTGAAAAAATTGTTCAAAATACGCTGTAAATCAACGTTTAAAATTAACGTTGCGTTTTCGAAACATTGGACGATAGCATGAATAAAGTTGGTAGCTCATTTGATGGTTATTTCTTTCAATTTATTCCGTACGGTGGGAAAAATCAATTTGAGAAACATGTTGATGTGTGTGTTGGTTTGGGTGGAAATGTTGTGCTTCAATTATTGAGTATTGTAAATGATCCTGAAAATCATAGAATATTTTTTGACAATTTTTTTTCGTCTATGCAATTGTACAAAGTTTTAAGGCAAAAAGGATTCTATGCGACCGGAACAATACGCGACAACCGCACCAACAAATGTCCTTTGGAATCAATGAAAATAATGTAAAGAACGGAGAGAGGGTCACATGATGTTTTATTTGAGGAGGATACAAATATATCGTGGGTACGCTGGAACGATAATTCTGTAGTTACAGTAATAAGTAACAAATTCAACGTAGATCCTCTAAGGAATGTAAAAAGATTTAGTCGAAAAGAGAGGAAAGAAGTTAGCATACAACAACCTGATGTTATTTCACAATACAATAAATTTATGGGAGGAGTTGATATGCATGACAACGCTGTAACAAATTATAGAATTAAAATTTTAGGTAAAAAAATGGTGGTGGCCATTATTTTCCAAAACATGGTAGATAGCGTTGCCATCAATGCATGGAAAGTTTATAGACGTGCCACCGGCTCAAATATATTATTGTTGGATTTTAAATCATATATAGCTGTTAGGTTGATGAAATTTGATGAAAATAGAAATGTGAGAAACACTGATTTGGGACGTCCAGCAAGAGATCCAAATACAGAAACAGTACGGAAAGATAACATAGGCCATGTTATAATTAAAAATTATGATAATATTCGTCGAAGATGCAAACATTGTAAGAGTCGAACATATTACATGTGTAACAAAAGTAAAATTCATTTCCATGCAAAATGTTTCAATATATATCATAACATGTAATATTTATATGGTTTCAGCCAATGTTGCGAAAACGCAACGTTGTATTTCTTGTATTTCTACATTGAACAATTATTTTTTTAATTGATATTTCTTAATAAACCAATAAACAGTAAAAATTCTTAAAGGAAAGTTAATTTTTCCAACTAATTCATAGCTTGGCCGAATATGGGTTAAAGAAAACAAAAAAACAGAACATAGAAAATTTAATAGCCTATAAGAAAGCAAGAGCCAAAGCACGTCTCATCATCAAAAAAAGCAAAAAGAATTCATGGCGACACTATATATCAAGTCTCACCGCAGAAACACCAGCGGCAGAGGTCTGGAATAAAATAAGAAAAATTAAAAACCAAGATTACACCCACCCTACAAAAGTCATCATTGATAACAATAAAAAAACTACAGAACCTCTGGAAATAGCAAAGAACTACTTACCATATACAACCATATATGGACCACAAACTCATTCCCTGCACAATGGAAAGAAAGTATAATCATCCCCATACTAAAACCAAACAAAAATAAAACTGATCCGCAAAGCTACCGTCCCATAACATTAACAAATACGCTTTGCAAAACTTTTGAAAAAATTATCAACCACAGATTAATGTGGCATTTAGAACATAACAAATTGCTAACCAATGAGCAATGTGGATTTAGGAAAGGCAGATCTACTGTAGACCAGATACTAAGAATCACAATGGAAATACAAAAAGTATTCAAGAATAGGCAAGATGTTATAGCCATATTTTTCGACATGGAAAAAGCCTACGATACAACTTGGCGCTATAATATATTAGAAACACTAAAAGAATATAAAATTGAGGGCCACATGCTACATTTTATTCAGAATTTCCTATCAAACAGAACATTTAAGGTAAAATTTAATGGACACTATTCAGAAAATAAAAATCTTGAAAATGGAATTCCTCAAGGTTCAGTCATTAGTGTGACACTGTTCTTAATTGCAATAAATAAGGTTATAGCCCAACTTCCTGCACCCGTAAAAGCACTTCTCTTTGCAGATGACTTATGCATTTATTGCAAAGGAGTAAACGTAAAATCAATCAAAGAACATCTAAACGTAGCTCTATACAATATAAAATTATGGACGGAGAACACTGGATTTACAATCTCACCAACCAAAACAAAAGCAGTCCAATTTACAAATAAAAAACGACCACACATACCACCGTCACTAAATTACAATGGAAACAACATCACATACTCAGACAACTGTAAATTCCTTGGACTGATTCTAGACAAAAAACTTACATGGAAACCGCATTTGCAACAACTGAAAGGAGAAGTGCATAAAAGATTGAACATCCTCAAAATTATGTCACATCATGAATGGGGAGCGGACAGAGAGACACTAACGAAAACATATAAAGCTCTAATACTATCAAAGATAGATTATGGATGTGTAGCCTATTCACAAGCAAAACATCAACATCTCAAAATAATTGATCCAGTCCACAATACAGCATTGAGAATAATAACAGGGGCGCTAAGAACAAGTCCAATCAATTCAATCCTAATAGAATCAAACCAATATCCCCTTGCCCTAAGAAGAAAATACCTAACTTTATCATACCTTACTAGTCTAGCCAGTAACCCTAATCACCCAAACACCAGTACATTATTTAAAAGAACTGCAAATACCCTAGAGATCCAGCAATATAACCCTTTTCTCACACATATCCAAAATATATTAGACGAACTGAACATAAATATCCCAATTCCCGAAAACAATTATGAAAACGATATCCCTCCTTGGAAAACCCATGAACCCCATTGCATAGTGGAACTATCAGCCACCTACCGTAAACAAGACATACCCCCTGAATACTTCAAAAGATGCTTCAACCAAATACAATCCGAACATCAAGACTACGAATATATTTACACAGACGGGACAAAAACACTGAACCATACAGGAGCAGCTACAGTTATTCCAAACATAACATACTCGTACTTCTACCACCTTCCATCAATTGCCAGTATATATACAGCTGAAGCTGAAGCCATAAGAAGAACATTGGAAACCCTTACCGAGCAAAACCATCAAAATAAAAAATATGTCATCTGCACTGACTCGTACGGGGTCATTGAAAGCATAAAAAAAATGTACCCAAGAAACGTTATTATACAAAATATACAGAACCTCGCATCTATACTTAAAACAAATAACGTTGAAGTCATATTCATCTGGATACCATCCCATACCGGTATCCAAGCAAACAAAGAAGCAGACGTCGCCGCCAAAATGTCCATCAACTTCCCAATCATAAATACCTTCCCACAATCATATGACTTAAGAGCCTACATAAAAAATAAAATAAAAGAAACCTGGGAACGCACATGGAACACTACAACAAATAACAAACTTCGGCAAATGAAACAAGATACTACACCATGGAAACTATATGGTACCAGAAAACAACAAATAATATTAACAAGACTCCGTATAGGACATACTCGGCTCACCCACAATCATATCTTCACGAGAACAAATGCCATAGCCTGCGACCACTGTAACACACAACAAACAGTGGCGCACTTACTCGTAGAATGTCCTCTCTTCACAAAAAAACGGCAACAATATGATATCCCCCTCCAACTCAATGAAGCCCTCATAAAAGACTCATCATAGGAAGAAAAGATAATCAAATTCCTAAAATCCATACACTTTTACAATAAAATCTAAAAATAAAATATGTATATAAATAGCAAACTCACAATGTAAATGTATATTAACTTAATGTAAACAACTGTAACCAAATATACTGTACCAGGATATTAATGACCTCAGCAGTCGAAATATCCTTAAATTTAGTCAAATAAAAAAAAATATTGTAAGTTAAATCTGTGTTTATTTAAAAAAAGTAATTTGTTCTTTTTTGTAATCGAATTCTGTTTTTAATAATATTATTCCTAACAATACATCGAAGTCATTATGAAAATGGAATATATAACTTTTTATATTATTATTTTAAAATTTAAAGAAAGGAAACTCTTTTTCGAATTATTTACGGTGAATGATTTTGGGAATTTAGTATAATTAGATTTTATGAATTTTGGGTTAATGAAGTTTTGTGCTGAACCTGTGTCTAATAAATTTTTATATTTTGCGACTTGGATAAATGGTAATTTCTTCCTTTCCTCCTGAAGAAGCTCTCTACGATGGCTAGCGAAACGTCGAGCCCTCACTCGAATTTTGACACTGTCCAAACCCGGAACTCGTTTAATATTAATTTCTTGGTTTGTTTTTAGTTTATTAAACATTTCCTCATACTTTTCACCGTCTGTTGAGTCTAGGTTGCCCGTTATTGATTTGACAATAGAGCCCAATCCGTTTATAAGACCGCGTTTTTGTCTTTGATTAAATAATTTTTGAATTTGATTATCTAAATCCATATAGTTATAATTTAAAATATTAAGGTATGTATAAAATATTTCATTAAGAGGGTTTATATTGTTTATTAAATTTTCTTTATTAATTCTAATTTTCGTAAATTCGTCAGAAATAGGATTTATATTATAGTTATAGTTCTTCGCCTGTTTTAATTCTGCATTCCCCGAGTTCGGCGAGGTGGAATCCGTTGTTATCTGTTATGTCTTGGATTTGTCCTTTACATCTGAAATTTTATTTAATTTTTAGTTTGTCTATTTTTATATTTTTAATTTTATTCTTTTTATCTTTTATTCTAATTTTTCCTAATAGGGGATTACAACTTTTTACCGAATATTTTCTGAACATTGGTCTTTTTATTTTGTGAATAACTCTAGGGTTTTGTTTAACATATACTTTATCCTTTATTTGTACGGGGTTGTCGTTTTCGATGTTGCGATTTATTTTTCCTTTCTCTATTCGTGTTTTTGTAGTTTTAATGATTTCCTCTTGTTTCATTATATGGTTTTTTATTAGATATGTTTCTACTGTTTTAAGGAAAACGTTCTCATTTGATCTTCCGAAGAGAATCTCATTTGGACTTAATTGTGTTACACTTTGTTTCGTATTATTGTATGCCACGATGGCATTTGTACTTTTTCTAGCATTGATATATTTTTAATGTCTGGTCTTATATGAAGTATTCTAAGATGTTCTATAATTGTAGAGTGAAATCTTTCTACTGCGTTGCTTTTAGGTTTATTAACGCAAGTTACGTGTAGTTCTATTTTTCTTTTAATTAGAAAATCTTGTATTAAATTATTATTAAATTCCGTACCGTTGTCTATTATTAATTATTTGGGAATCTTAAATGTTTCAAAGTATCTTTGTAGTTTATTAGCTATTATTTTTGCAGTTTTGTTTTCGATCTTAATTATTTGTGCGTGTTTAGAGAATTGGTCAAATGTTGTCATATATAGTTCCTTGTTTAAAGATAGCAAGTCTATATTTACTATTTAGTGGGCGTCTTTCATATTTATTACATCGGCACGTTTCACAGTTGTTGATGTATTCTTGTATGTCATGATTCATTTTTGGCCAATAATATTTTTCTTTTAATTCTCTTATCGTTGCTAATATTCTTGTATGGTTTGTTAATCCTGTGTGAAATTTATACATTATTTCTAATTGTTCTTTTTCGTTCTCTATGTCTTCTACTAATTTTGTACACGCTATAATATTAATGGAGTTTGGTTAAAAATTTTCTTGTATTATTTTTGATATTTCTTTATCTAGGTTTTTTTCAAAAAGTGCTAAATATCGTATTAAATAACTTTTTATAAATTCTATTACTTCTTGTTTAAAATTTGTTTGATTAATTTTACAAATGATTCTTTCTCTCTTATTATTAAAGTTTTTTTTTATTTCTATATTTGTGTTTTCATCTGTTTTATAAAATACTATTTGGTTATCCGCTATATTTATTCTATTATCTAAATATTTTATTCCTGCTATTGGGTTTTCGATAGAGCTATGCATTGTTTGATTGTCTTCTTCTTGGTCTGCGTTATTTTGATTACTACTGTTTTCAATTTCGTTGTTTGCTAGTGTAAAAACGTTTATAATTATATTAGTATCTTCGAATATTTTATTTATTCTTTCTCTTACTTTTTCCCATTCTAATTTGTCTCGTCCACATCCTAATTTTGGAATATTAATGGTGTTTATTTCATTTATTATCATGCAATCTCTGAGGGTTTATCATAATATTTTTCTTTAGTAATTAGGTGAAATATTGTGTTATCTCCTTGTTTCTGAATAATAATGTTTTTATTATTTTGTTTTTTACAGAATTCTCTGCTATTATATTTTTTGTTGATTTCTTCCGCTTTGCCGTGAGACATTTTGCAATCTTGAGATATACAGTGTGCTATGGGATTTTCTTTTAATACGTCCTGTTACGTTTCTCATTTCATATTTTGGTTTTTGTCTAGAAAGTAGATCGGCAATTACATTTTCTTTTCCTTTTAAATAATTAATTTCAAAATTATATTCACTGGGTTCTATTTTCCATCTCATAAGTTTTTGATTTGGGTTTTTCATTCCGAATAACCATACTAGTGGTCTGTGGTCTGTTTCTATTGTAAATTTTCTTCCGTAAACGTAAGGTCGAAAGTTTCTGACTGCCCATACGATGACTTTTAATTCTTTTTCTATGGTGCTATAATTTTGTTCGGCTTTGTTTAGCGTTTTGGACGCGTAAAATATCGGCATTTCTTTACCTTCATGTATTTGGGTTAAGGCAGCTCCGATGGCGAAGTTGCTTGCATCAGTTGTTAAAATAAACTCTTTGTTTGAACATTCGAAGTTTCTTATACCTGCTTGACCTTTTATATGCTTGATCCATAAACCATTTTTACATATTAAACATTCGAAGTTTCTTATACCTGCGTGATCTTTTACATGCCGAACCATAGTAAATTTATACTTAAATCCTTTTTTGCATATTGAACATTGAAATATTTTAGTAACATTTTTTTTCTTCTTCTTTTAGGTTTAGTCGAAGTATTTTCACTAATACTATTTTCACGTACAGCATCTTCAATCCTTGAAAGGGAAACATAACAGTCACTAGGAAGTTATGCACAGTTTATGGTTTTAATTTTCTCATTCCTCATTAACGTTATTTTCAATTGTAAGCAACTTTTTTTTTTAGACGTTAACTTTTTTCAATATCTAATAAAGAACATGATACTGCATTTTTCAAAACTGTTTCTTGAATGCAAGTCCTAGTATCACTTTGACTTGATTCACACCTTATGGTTTTAACAGATTCATTATTAAATTCAACATCCTCTTTAGATGTATGAAATTCTTCTTTAATATCAATGTCATTTTCTTCGGGATATAACGAATGTGATTCTTCAATATCAAATACATTAGAACTATTTATTTCATCTTTTATAACTGCTTTTGTTTCTTTCGCATAATCTTCCGTTTCTTCGGGATATAACGAATGTGATTCTTCAATTTCAAATACATTAGAACTATTTATTTCATCTTTTATAACTGCTTTTGTTTCTTTCGCATAATCTTCCGTTTCTTCGGGATATAACGAATGTGATTCTTCAATATCAAATACATTAGAACTATTTATTTCATCTTTTATAATTTCTTCTGTGTCCTGAGCGAATCTCATAGTTGTTAAGTAGCATAACTGCTTTCCATGCATCTTCAGGGTTGCTATAGATTACGAAAGCAAAGCCACGAGTGTACCCCGTAAAGTTAAGCATCATACGTACTTCGAACACGGGTGCTACAGATTCGAGCACAGGAACAAGTTCATCTTCAAAACAATCGCGAGGGAGACGACCAATGAAGACTTCAGATCCTGCAAAGTAGGGACTTAGTTAACTCCATAAACTACGAAATTCCAAATATAAATATCAACTCGGTACCTAATATCACTATCTGGTTAAATAATATACCAAAAATACATTTCGAACTGTGCGAATTTAACAAAAGTGAAACCAATACCACCGTCTAAAAATTACTTTCAATCATTAATAGCAAATTACCACAACAGTACTTTTATATATCGCAATGCATTAAAAAATAGATGAAAAAAAAAAGGATCAGCTGTAATAATATAGGATAATATATACATATTTAAATTACCTATAGCACAACTTTACAGAAATTTTTATGTTAATTTCGTAAATTTATCTACATTTGATTTAAAATAATTTTTGCTTGAAACATTATTCGACATAATTAATATGAAGTTGGAAAATCGTTATATGAAGAACAAAAACTATAAAAATCATTATATAAAATTATAGTTCTCGTGACTCAAAGTTTAGTGATAAAAAGACATTTAAGTGTCAATTGTTTTTTCAAATATTATTTCAAATATGCCGAGCATGATAAATAAAATTAATTGCCTTGTATTTAATGTTAACGGTATAAACAATCTGTATATTTTAGAACCATTCGAGGAAATCTTAATCACGTCAGGTGATATTATTTGCTTGTGCGAAACTTGGTTTTACTTAGACGTACCTCAATTACCTGTTTTTTTTTTATCTAAATAACCATACACAAATATTTTTTAGTAATGCATCTAAAGACAAACAAGTTGGTAGACCATCGGGTGGGCTCCTCATTTTAGTTAATAAGAATTTTAAATCCAAATTAGTGGAGAAAACAGAGCTATGGCTAATTATTGAGTTACATATTAAAGGAACTAATTTCATTATTATTAATCTATACCTAAAACCATCATTAAATAACAATGGCTGTACTGCAATGTTGTATAACATCTTAGGACTTATTTTAGATCAATTTCCTGACCATCGGATTCTGGTTCCCTGAAAATTTAACGCTAAAATTGGAACCTAAAACCAGCTAAATGAATATTTTATCACCAACACAAATGTAATAGAGCAGAGAGAATCAGAACTCAGACAAGTTGACGATCGAGGTTTAAAACTAGTGGAAATGATGGAATCCTTAGGGATGATAATCCTGAACGGATGCACTCTTGGAGACACACCAGCTCAGCCAACGTTTTAAATCATAATGGGGCAAGTATTAACGATCATTTTTGGTGTAACATTTTATTACTCGAATCAGTTGAAAAATTACTTAGCGGGATTTTGACAAAATTAATTAAAGTCGTTTGTTAATTGGTTTTTTGGGGTTTAGTCAATATTTATTTATTGTCTGACAAGATTGCCAATTTTTTTTCGGGTTTAATTGATGTTCATTTGTTCTCTGACAAGACTGTAATTTTTTTTTTGGTTTAATTTATGTTTATTTGTTCTCAGACAAAACTGTCAATTATTTTTGAACTGAATTTGTTTTTGACTGATTTATTTCTGATTGTCAACTGTTTCCAATTTTTTTCTTTAATAAAAACAGTCGAAAATCTTTTGTTTTTAGTTTTTTTTTTAAGAACACTTGATGTTTTTACATTAAAATAATTTTTCTTTGGCTATTGAAGTAACTTTTTTAAGTTCTACTAAAATTAAATATTTTAATAAAATTTACTTTCACCCTACGATTTCATCTTCTGGGCACAGCATAGGCACTCTAACAATTATGCTCACGCCAACAACTCAAGCTGAACCACCAATTCATGAATCGGAAACCCCACGTATCAAGTACACGGTAAAATTTAAATTCAACCCCTTAAGAAATAACGATTATAACAATTATCTTTACCTGAGTTCTTGGGCGGCTTTCAAGTAACAGAGATAAGTGAATTTTCTATCGGAAACTTTATGCGGAACAACTCCGCTGAATAATGCAATGTACACTAATGCAATATTCACTATAATGGTGCAATATCGATTACTCCCACAATGGTATTCGCAAACAAACCTAGTTTGCCGAAATATATCCAATATCGCACAACGCCCAATATAAAAAATCTCACACTCCAAGCAACGTCGTTCGAAGAAAAAGAATTCGTTCGAAGTCGAACCTGTATTAGTCTGCCAAAAAAAGAGAACAAAAATGTGGGAAGACAAAGATAGCATCCGTCTACGTTTTGAAAGGTGCCGGTAAGAAAGTGAACCCAGCAGACTGTATTATCGACAGAGCTAAATTCAAGACGCGCGACCACTAATTGGCTGACAGCTGACAAAACAAAACAATATGATTAACCTAAAAATGAAAGAACGGAAACAAGAGAAATGAATTTATGTTTTACTATTAAATGAATACTTCAAGACAAAATCTAAATTATGCTAAGTATGAGGGAATTTAATCGGTCAATATTTAATTGATAATTAGTTTCAGGTGCCGATACAGAAACAATTTTAACAGAATAAAATTTCGACAGAAGACACACCCTGCCGAGGGGGTTAGTCAAGGTCACAACGCGGGTCCGAAGCAAAACACCAGCACCAGGTTCCCAACCTCCCCGCACTCCGCATCTTTCTTCATCGAGTCTGACGACTGGAAAGAACAACCCGTCTCCGTCCTTTCCTATCCCTGCCACCATCCTCGAGTTAGTGAACTCGAGAGTACCAGGTCGTATAACGAAGATCCGTCCACCGTGACGTCACCCGCCGTGACGTCAGCTTTACGTTTTACGACGTTCCGGCCGAACGGCGCCCCACACACCGGAACCGCCCTCAAGGGGTGTTCCGGAGACAAAACCAGTGGCCGCTACCAAGATAGACACGAGAGAATCAGTGTATATCAAGATCCACGAAATAAACCTGAAATCTGAATTCATCCGCTGTTTTATTTCTGTACACTGGACACAATCCCGACCCAGCTTTTCACTATCGTTTGGCGTCCGAGCAATCCACGCCAAACTCCTTGTGTCCGACTAAACATCGTCACAAGAATAATAATCTAATTTATATAGTAGATCCCATAAATACACTAATAGAATATTTTTTCTAATTTTTATATAGTTACTATCAATTATAATCTATATATTTTATTTGGAACTTTTTACAATATTATGTATACAGGGTGTTATATTTAATTTAATTTAATTTAATATATAATAAGGAACACTTAATAACAACAAAATGATTTTATAACATATATTCAAAATGACTCTCAGCCTCTTCAATGCATTTTCTCCCGATATGACAACTTGATTTTTGTATGGAGCTACGTGAAAGATTTTGATTGTAATGAACCAGTAAACACATTAAACGGACTGAAGAATAAAAATGAAGTAACAATTGAATCTTTATCTGCTGACCAAATAGAAAGGGCTACTTATTCTGTTTTAAAACAGTGTGCATAATGCATTGAAGAGACTGGGAGCCATTTTGAATATTTTTTATAAAATCATTTTGTTGTTATTAAGTGTTCCTTAATCTTATTTTCTGTATTATTATGACAAAAAAATATTATTTCGTTTAATAATAATAGTTAAAATTATTTTAGTTAATTGTTTCATTTCAAGTCACAGTCATGGCTCACTATTCTTTTTCCGATTAGGTGTATTATAAAGTGCCCGCCATTTAACTTTTTAATAATATAACATAAGGATTATTTTACACGATTATAAAGCAAATTTGATGCACTTTTCAAATTTGTAAAAAAATTTAGTATGTACCATTTGAAATTTCAAAGTTGATATTAATTACTAATAAACCGGAAATGATATTAAGAATGTACATCCGTCATCAACTAGCTTACATGTTGTTGTATAAATCATGTGATATGAAAGAAATTGCTAAGTTGATAAATAAGCGAGATATTTGCTGGGTCAATTAAAATATAACACCCTGTAGTTTTGAAGATAATAATTAAAATTAAATTCATTACATTTTCCCAAGATATTATTTTTCTCATGTCGGCAATCAACGGTTCGCCTACTCCAGGATACAAATATATCCTGGGAAAGTATTTTTTTAATTTAAGCAATAAATCTTGATGAGAATATATCGCCAATGATACAATTTACGAGTTCTCAAATTTTATATATTCCCTCGGTGTAATATAACAGAATCGATACATATTGACAACCAAATATGATGAGCACACACGCTACTTTTGAGTCCAACAGAAAAAGTTGATGATCCAATATTTCGCATACTACATAGTACTATATATTGTTTTCAGGTAAGACTTAAAAGTGGACATTTGTGCTCCAGATGGCGTTGTTCAGCACTCATTGCAACATGGACTTACAGAAGCACAAGTGCATCGTAAGCAAAATTGTACGGTTGCAATACAAATCATAAACGAGCCTATGCAGGCACCTCCAGTACAAGTACTCGTAACCAGAATTGAAATTGTACCAAACCAACCATTCTATAATACCAGTATTAATGATGGGCAGCAAGCCAGCAGATCAACAGATAATCTATTACCTATGATCGTTATGCGGCCAACGCACCGAGCTGCGCACCGGTCTGACGACTTTCGTAATTTGTCGCCAAGTAATACTGATGCAGCATTAATGAGTATGTCATCACCAGAAGGAGAAATACACGATGTACCTATTGTATACACACCGTACGTGTTCTCAGTGTCAGCCTGACATACTACGAGAAATAGAAAACATTATTCAAACATTTAACCCATACGACTAGATGTACAAAATGCTCAAAAGAGTTTACGAAGAGGAAATGGCAAGAGTGCAACGTACCGGAGGCGAGATGACAGAGAACTGACAAGAAGCGGAAGACTTGATCCAAACGTATACAATATACCTGCAGATAATGAAATAGCTACTGTTTAATGGGCGAAGTACCGCCAATGAATGAAGAGTTGGTAAATTATATCCAACGAGTGGAGAACCCGTTACAACTAGGGATATTAGTCCCTTGTTAGAACCTCTCTCTCATATCCGCTATTATTCCCATTGGGTAATCAAGGTTGGAGTACACACATGACACACCAAGGGCCACACCAGACACGTCGGTACAGTAAAATTCTCTTTATTACATCATTCTACGGAATTATATCTACAATGGTTGGTACATGGGTCAGGATTGAAGAACTACAACTATATTAGTTGAAAACCATCCAAAAGATAATACAAGTCTGCGAATACAGAACACTTCAACACTATGTAGCTCGGAGAACGCAAGAGACCGGAGAGCAAGTGGGAAGAATTACGTTATTGCCAGCCATTTGTAGGTAGTCCTCCGGTATATGAACAATAAATATTTAAATCCAATGACAATTGTTGCACGTTATGGAAAACCAGATCTATATATAACTATTACATGCAAATCGAGAACCTGGCCAAGAGGCTATGGCACAGGCCAGACGTAGCATGTCGAGTATATAAAATAAAACTTGATTACCTAATAGATTGTCTACTCACACGACAATATTTCGGTCGAATTAGGTCACTCCTATATTCTGTCTAGTTTAAAAAAGTAGGAGTACCGCATGCACATATTCTCATAATCCTTGAACGGGAGGACAAAATACATGAGCATCAACATAAAAAAAGAATTATCAGGGCAGAGTTGCCCGATCCGGTTCAAGAACCAAGATTGTTTCAAATTGTAAAATCAAGCATGATTCTCAGGAAATGTGGATATGGTCAGGCTCGCGACACATAGATGTATATATCAGTATCCCGAGAAATTTTGCAAAGAAACTTTTAAAATAAGAGTTTTTCTACTATCTACTATTAATTATTATTATTACTATTATAGAAAAAAATCGATTATTTTACTATATTATTACAGCTTCCAAGACCTATGCAAAATATAGGTGCGAGATTTACGATAATAGACATAGTGCCATATTCTCCTGTATTAACAGCACAATTAGAGGCACATGTCAATGTAGAAGAGTGTACAAGCGTGAAAGACAAAATATTTATATAAATATATATATATATATATATATGTATAGGTTGTGCTTCGCGGTACTATGGAGCCCGAAGTCATAATAGGTAACCGAAGTTTGAACCCCAAAATAAGTTCGGAGCCCGGGTTCCAAACTTTGATATGTTTTTACCAAATATCTGTTTAATTAGTATTTAATGATGAATAAAACGATGCCAGACGAAATCGTTGTGGTATTCTTAACCTAAATTTAAAAAAAGTACTTATTCGCATTACGTTTAGTTGTTTAAATATTAGTTTAAAAAATCTGTAACCACGGGGTTCCAAACTTTTTTTCATGGCAGCACTGGGCCAGGAATCTAAGGAACTATTATGCGAGTATATATTTCTTATGACTTCTTGATGATAGATGTCAGTTATGGTATATTTTGGTTAAAATAAAATACGAATTACACGAAAGCGTATAACGATTTCTACACATTGGAATACATAAATTATAACATTAAATAATACTATGCCAAAAAAATAAATATTTGTGAGACTTTGATTCGATTTGATAGTTATAGTTTTTAATTTTATAAAATATTAGAATATAGTTTCAGTGTTTCCAATGCCGTCTTAAGGATAAATGAAGCCATGGGCACTAACAGTTAAGGAGTCTTTTTTATTAATTGGATTTTTGAAATAAGGAATATTATTAGTTGAAATTGGGGGAATGATACAGATAGAGTATATGTACATACATACACAGGTCAAAATTGTTCATTTTTAGATCGAAATTATATTTAAGATTTTAAGGAAAAAACTTAGTTTCAATCCATTGATGAGCTTTATACAACAATAGGTACCATAACTTTATTGACTTTTTTTTAAATTTGCATTTATTTGATAAACGATAGTATTTATCACAAATAAATAAATAAAAAATATATATATCATCAAGCCTTTTTACCCATTATTGGGTGTGGCACTCTGCCTAAGCAGATCTCGGTAAGTGATATATTTTTTCGCGTGAAGTGCGGTTACCAGCCGTCAAATAACCGTCCCCAAAGATATTAGTGGATATTACAAAATACGTAATAATTGAAATGAACCATAAAACGATTAACTACAATCTCTACTTCAGATATTTTTCTCTATGACCATATAAGAATTCTAAATAAAGATAATTTCTATTTAATAATCTGGTTAACCCGTTTTTTTCAGAAAAATTTAATATTGTTTCATAAATGGGGTAGGTGGCTCAGTGGTATCGAGTCGGCCTGTGGATCTTGAGAACCTTGGTTCGATCCCCACAGCCGACAAACAATTTTCACCAATTTAAAAAATCTACCCCTGTGGCTCCTCCTCCACTAATATCTTTGGAGGCCGTGATTTGACGGCTGGTAACCGCACTTTACGCGAAAAAATATATCACTTACCGAGATCTGCTTAGGCAGAGTGCCACACCCAGTGATGGATAAAAGGCGTGATGATATATTTATTTATTTATTTATTTATGTATTATATTTTCATATGTATAATACAGTTAGAAGCTTTAATTTTGATTAAATATTATTTATTTCATTTACTTACAAATTCAAACCTATATGATTAGATACTTCCGAACTTAAAAACATGATCGTAAAGCGGTCTGTATTATTATTTATAAGTATTGTAATGTCGGGGAAGTACTGTGTTGCGCGTCGGATTTTTTTAGTATTATTATAAAGTTTCACATGTATTTCAGTTCACTATTTTGTGTGAGGAGGTTCTCCTGACGATGAGGCTCGAAGCGCGCGCTACCTGCGCCTATTTATAAATACGGCCCTGATACCGCGGCGCTGGAATTGTATCGCACAAAATATTCTCAGCTGTAGGCTTGATGTTCACGGCGACCAGTATTCGAATAAAGTTTACAGTTGTTACATATGTTGCTTCTGAATATCTTCTAACTGATTTAAAACTTTAAAGGCCGGTTTTATAAACAAATATATTCCCCACTTATAATTTAGTAGCCTAGTAAATTTACTTAAGTAGAAATTTGGGTTTTATAAAGCTCACTTAAATTTAGTTGCTAAGTAAATTTTCTCCTAAATGAAGTGGAAAATTGCCTAGTATTAAATTTTAACGGATGATTTTTTTGAACGTATCGGGATACCCCTGCAAAGATATGAAATACTATTTTAATATCCTTGATGTACGATATGATTTGAAATTTAACTAAATAAAGTTCTAATTTATATTGAGAGTGTTTTTAAATCATTATTTCTTCTTTCTATTGTGAACATGTTTGACGTTAATGATGTTATGTCAATTTCTTCGTAATATGTTTCATATATTACGACATTATCCTTTGATGATGATACTGGTCATGCAAGAAGCATTCGACCTCCTCGAGTATTTGGAGATATAATTTAGCAATTCTACTTATATAATGATATAAAAATTAAAATAAGGTTCAGATAGTTTTTTTTTCTTATTAGAAAGAAGTCACCCTGACTTCTAGTACTATATACTGTTTTCATATATTGCACACTATCAACAATGTATTGCGGCATTAAATTTAACTTTATTTTATGCACAAAAACTAAGCAGTTGAACTTGATAAACGTTTTAATATTGAACCAGCCTAATATTTGCAACATACTTCAAATGCTAGTGTATTTGTTACATTTTAATATAATTCGCTTTCCTCGACTTTGAAGAAACTGTAATCTATTTATGTCAGTTTGTTTGCACATATATAAAATTATAGAAACATAAGTAAAATGAAGGAGAATGATAGTGTTGTAAATTAATTTTCTCGTTTCAATAGATAAATAATTACCAATTATATTTACAAATCCTACTTCTTTGGCAATTTATTTACACAAATAATTTCGTTATTATTTTTTCCGTTACCTTAGTAACGAGAGAAGAACTACTAGATATTTATAGAAAATCAGATTTAATTATTAAATTTAAAATTAATTTTTATTATAACCATAGGTTTCAGAAAAAAATTAATACTTAACTCTTCAGTAACATGTCTACACTTGACTCGGAACCGTAAAATACTCGGGACCAAGTGCCTCGTATTTCAATATTGCTCCTCGACAGTAATGTACCATTTTCCTGACTCTTACGTAAATAACTAATAATACAATCTTAAAATAACAGTGAAGATAGCCATAAATGTCAAAATTCTTATTTACACGATAAAATTTTTAAATAATTGCAAATAACCGTCTCTTGGTTACCTGATGCAAAATTTGTTTTATAAAACGGTAACAGAATTTAACTGACCATTTAATTTAAGTTTCACTTTGTTAAGTGAGGATTAAATTTTTCATTATAAAACCGGGCATAAGCATATTTACAGTAATTCATACATAAACATAACTATAGCTGATGCAACATTTTACATGTAAAAAATCAGAGCTTGATAGCATATTGAGTAGTTATTGTTTTAATTATTATAGAAAAGTTTTAAATCATCCCATTATAACGAGACACACGCGAAATTGTATAATTTTCATATTTTATCAGATCTATTTACTTGAAATTTGTTATTTAGTTTCTACAAATATTAACATATAGGTATTAATAGTTATAGTAGTTATTAACAAATACATAGACATAATATTAATAAATTTGTGCTATTTGAGTTCATCATAAAATATATAATATCTCGAATTTATATTGACATAGCTTATAGGTATTACTTTTTATGACACAAGACATTCTGTACAAATTAGGCGAGTGAGATAATTGTATATTATTGACAAAAGACGGGTCGCGAATTTTATTCCTATGTAGTATATTTTTTACCTTTATACAAAACCATAGTGTGATAATTATAATTGACTCTCTTCAGTACCTAATGTAATTTGTTTTTAAATTTTTCAGTATTTAATCCTCAAAATAGATTAAACTAAGCGAACGTATAAGTAGTAAACGAGCAACTTTTTAATGTCGAGTACACACTAAATAATATTGAAAATAAAGCGATTAACAAATTATGATTAAAACAATTAACAAAGTTACAATGACTTGTCATAATTAATAAAAATTAATCAGAATTAAGCCATTCACAATTACATAAAATAAATAACAAGTAAAATTAACTTAAACTAATAGATATGGTTTCATTATGAATGTACGAATTAGTGTGGAAAGTTTTTCGACAGAAGATACTCAATGGGACAGGGGCTACTGTCCCCTGTACACACGCTGTTGGATAAACAGAATAAAAGCGGGGTGGACACATTACACATTTTCACAAGTACTGCCCTGTACAATGTGCTAATGTTGGGGGGATGCGGTGGCGGAAGAAAACATTCCATGGCGATCCACAAGACGAGTTCGCACGGTGTTGACAGCTGTATAGTTTTTACTCAAAACATCGTTGCCATTGTCAGATATGACAAACAAAATGAACAAAAATCCAAGTTGAATTTCTTTTTCAAGAACGCAGTGAATTCAAAATGTAATATTCATAAAAATTTCAGTACTAAAATGGACCAAATAATGTAACAATGAAAATGAAATATAATTGTTCATCACGGGAACAGCTTGAATAATTTTTAAGATACATAGTTTTAACATATATATTTGCGTCGGAGATTCTGTTACCAACGGTCAAAACAAAGCTACCATAGTGCTATTTATCTGTTGTCTAATATATTATTATTATAATAATATAGATGAATAGATAAATTTTAAAGTCATTAGAATAGATTCTTTACAAATAGATTGGCGGGCTAATTTTCTAGTTAAAATTATATTAACAAAGTAATTAAATAAATCCATGTGTTTAATTATGGACTAATTTACAATATTTTCTGTACATTAATAACCAGAATAATATACACATAACCATATAAGTATTATAGCTAAAAAAAATATAAAGTTTAATAAAGACAAGCATTGCCTTACCATTTCAATATATCTAATTAAACAGTCATAAATACATTTATTCGCTTATGCAAAAGCTTCTAGTTTTCAAAGTATTTACAGTGAAGAAGAATATGTCATTTGTCGTTTGTTTGTTAAGATTTGAAAGTAGTACTTACAAGTCGGTGTCTTGGCTTTTTTTTTTAATAATGTACCTATTTGTTTAAATAAAAGATTCTGAGTTAATTATAAATATAATATATTATTATAAACCTTCATAACTGATTCATTATAATTATCTCGTGACGGTCAATCATTTTGAATCACTCTGTATTACTATTACACAGAAATTATCTGAAGTTAAACAAATTATTATTAACACATACACACACACAAATCATTGCGAAATTTTTCTAATATTGGCCCTATTGCTATACTTTAGTATTACTTCGTATAAGAAGTAAATATTACTATTAGTAAAAAAATGTTTTTATTTAATTACATGTGTAATAATAAATATTTACTTATTTCGGGATTAGTTAATCCAGAGTTATTTTTTAAACCTGTGTTACCATGAGTTCGATAATAATAAACATATTTTTATTCTGGAATAACAAATTCTTTTTTCATGTATTTCACAGTTTGAGAAACTGACAAGCATTTTGAAATTGACATCTTTCATTTGAGGGAAAAAAATTTTGTTATAAAAAAAAACCGGGAAGGAAATTTAACTGATGAGAAAAATAGACCTGATAGATACTTGCAAGCAACATATTTTTTGACATTAAATTTATGATTTTTTTTTCTCCTAATCCCATAGCAAACTTAATTACCAAAACCAAAAGGTATGTAATTTTTACTTCCTTGTGCGAAGTAAATGAAGTATTGTAATCGTGAAAATTTTCAGTTCTCAGGCTTCAGCGGCAATATCCATTTTGACCATCCCTGAATCCATTTTGATTAAATATTATATACCTTCTGGTTTTCGTAATTAGGTTTGCTATGGATTAGGAAAACAATATTTAAAAAAATATAAATTTAATGTCAATGATCAATTATGTCAATTACGTGTAATTAAAAAATCTGATGTGAACACCACATGACTTTCTTGTACGCGTATTAAACTATAGATTTTTTTATTGCACATATTTGATGTAATTTGACATTGACATGAATTTTTTATTTTTTTCTTATTTTTTGTTCTAATCCATAGCAAACTTAATTACAAAAAACAAAAAATATATAATTTTTAAATTTACATATTTCGCTTATACAAAAGACTAATCTAATAATTCTTAATGTGCTAGACGCAGAATTTAATTGTCTAAAACTTTTATATGCAGTATTTATTTCTAAAATCAAAATAATACCAATTTTTTTCAAGAAAAACTGTTACCAGCTTCATGTAATGTATCACTTCCGGTTAGTCCATTTTAACCAAAATCAATTATGTTATTTCTATTGATATATTAGTCTTATATGCCAAATTTGAAAAGTTTTGGATTATATTTTAATATAGATTTTCATTAAAAGCTAATATAGGTTTGAAGTAAAATACCACTTCCGGAAGTAATATAATCATCAAAAAGGAAGTTGCAGAACTAGATGTTATAACAGTCCTAAATACAAAAGGGGGTAGCGGGATAAGATGGGTGTGGCGGCCCCCGCGTGATTTGACTTGCCATTGTTAAAACCTTGTCTGGTATGTTAAAAAAATTAGATTTGCATGCTCATTAAAGTTAATTGTCGACTTGTGTCTAAAATATTTCCAAAAAAGTGTTTTCCAGTACTTTTTAAAGTATAAAATTTTGTGTTCTTTTTTCCGGTCACTTGTATGATCGGATTCGTTTGATTTGATTTTATTATACTCTAAACTAGATCATAGCAATTTTTTCAGATTTTTTTCGGGCCCTGCACCCGATAAAATAGGCAAAAACAAAAAAAAATCGTGCAAAAAATAGTTTTTAGGAAATTAATTGGGTTTTAAAAGGGTTCTTGTGCATCTACAGAAGGGTGCCAAATAGCATAAGTAGCCCTATTAATTAGCTACATTTTCCTGGAAACCGCGTGTCGATATCTTCACTTGTTTCCGCGACAACTCAAATTAAGTAAATCTTATTACCTACCTATCTTATTACAATACATGCGGAGAATATCAACACAAGCAACCGGCGCGCGGTGGTTCGTTTTCCCCCAGAAAGCGGCTTTCGTGGCATATCGTGGTGCGGGGAGAGTGTAAAGTGTTAAAACTGTTATATACGATTCATAATTTATTAATCACTCAAGTAATTATATTATTATTACAAAGTTATGAAAAATAGTACATTTCACACCTAGGGAGGAAAATTCGCATTTCGAATCGAGTCACCTTCCGGAACGAGGCGAAGCCGAGTTATAGAAGAGACGAGTGAGAAATAGAATTTTCCACCGTGGTGTTAACGATATTTTTCATTACGAGGGCGAGGTAAGCCCGCATATTTGTGCCCGTCAGAGCGGAAATGTGGACAATTCCTCCCCGAGTAATGAAAACAGTTTTACTTAATTTGAGTGAAGATATTGACACGCGGTTTCCAGGAAAATGTAGCTAATTAATAGGGCTACTTATGCTATTTGGCACCCTTCTGTAGACGCACAAGAACCCTTTTAAAACCTAATGAATTTCCTAAAAAACTAATTTTTTTCACGATTTTTTTGTTTTTGCCTAGTTTTGCGGGTTCCAGGGCCCGAAAAAAATCTGAAAAAAATGCTATGATCTAGTTTAGAGTATAATAAAATCAAATCAAACGAATCCGATCATACAAGTGACCGGAAAAAAGAACACAAAATTTTATAGTTTAAAAAGTACTGAAAAACACTTTTTTGGAAATATTTTAGACTCAAGTCGACAATTAACTTTAATGAGCATACAAATCTAATTTTTTTAACATTCCAGACAAGGTTTTAACAATGGCAAGTCAAATCATGCGGGGGCCGCCACACCCATCTTATCCCGCTACCCCCTTTCAACTTTCTACGGTTTACCGTTTTTGATTTATGCGAGATACATACGTATATACGTGCGTACAGACGTACAGACGTCACGGTGAAATTAGTCAAAATGGATTCAGGGATGGTCAAAATAGATATTTCCGCTGAAATTTGGAAACCGAAAGTTTTAGAGACTTAAATTCTGCGTCTGTTACAAAAATTATTAAATTAGCCTTTTGTATAAGCGAGATTATATATTTTTTGTTTTTGTAAGTTTGCAATGGATTAAAACAAAAAGTTAGAATAAAATAGAAAAATTAATGCCAATGTTGTTGCATTAGAGTAACATGTAGGTGTGCACCTCTCTTTGTGTTTATTGAATAATTGGGAAAGAAACAGTCATACAGGCAAAAGAAGGATAGAAGATGAATATAAAAAAGTAGAAAATTTAGCCTATAATAGATTTTAATGTTAAACTACCTACTTTCAAATATAATCCAAAATTTTTAAAATTTGGTATATAAGACTATTATATCAATAGAAATAACATAATAGATTTGTGTTAAAATGGAATAACAAATAAAAGTGTAAGAGAAATAAATTCTGCGTCTAGCACATCAAGAATTAAATTACGCCGTTGTAAAAGCAAAATACGTAAATTTAAAAATTAGATATTTTTTTGGTTTTTGTAATTAAGTTTGCTATGGATTAGGATTAAAAATTAGAAAAAAATAAAAATTTTAATGTCAATGGCAAATTACGTCAAATATGAACAAATTCATAAAATATCTATAGTTTAATATGTTTACAAGGAAGTCATGTGGTGTCCGCATCAGATATTTTAAATACATATATAATTGTTCCATATCTTAAAGAATAACAATACAATGATTAACTTTTACATATTATTCAGTCAAATGTTTTTGGTGCGACTAATACCATCAACATTTGTAGGTTGAGTAGTACAAGTTCTTCTGGGAATATTATTCTAGAGAACTAAAACGCGCGAACACAAAGCAGAACCCTAATAACAGATTTCTTATTTACCCATCAAGACTGCCATCTCTCATACAATAGCATAAAAATTGGGGTCTAAACTTCATTGACATATTATGACTACAAAACTATCAATTTTTCATATAAATATATTGAAATACGAAATTATATCACTAATATACCATGCAATGTAACAGTATTTATTAGTTACGTGTATAAAATCAAACATACCTACTGTATTTAACGTGGGTTTTAAACTGATGTGGGAGCAAACTGCGGTATATCACATGATATATATATATATATATATATATATATATATATACCTGTCGCAGTTTCTTTTGTTTTTATTGCATATCCAATTTGGGTCATTGACCGCAATGTTTACATTGGGTTCTGATGCTAATATTATGTCTATCCTAGCATCTTTATCTGACCACGTGATGGCATTGTGGGCATCCTTGCTCCTATTTAGGTTGATCTGTAGTATTTGTACTGACATTTTCTGTTCTAAAGCTTGTTGTTGAGAGCCTCCGACTGCTCCTGTTTCTATTCTGTTGTGTTTGGGCCCTGATCCTTTCTCTAAATTTTGGACAAGCCCTCGTCCCTGTTTTGTGTTCTTTTAGCTCACTACACGAAAAACACTTTGCTGGGTTTTTGCATTCCTTGGCTGTGTGTTCTTCTTCTCCGCAGTTGCTACAGAGGTGTTTTTTGTTTGTACCCTGGCAGTTTTTTTCTACATGTCCCATGTCTAGGCATCTGTAGCATCTTGGCACCTTAAGTCTTTTTCTTATTCTGCATTGATTATATACAATTTGTATTCTTCCGGTCATAGTCAGGATTTCCGCTACCGCCTTTGGTGCCTTAATTATTGTATTTCTCCTCCCTCCGTAGGCTTCCCACGACATCTGGATATATATTTGCCGTCTGGTCTCTTCATCTTTTATCCCTGCTATCTTTTCAATTTCTGTCCTAATTTCATCGTTGTTGGTTAATGCATCCATTCCCGTGAGTAGGAGTGTTTTCTCCTCTCCAGTTTGGCGTAATTCCGTGATGCCGCCCAATTTTTTATTCTCCAGGATTGTTTGTAGCGTTTCCAGTTTCTTGCATCCTTCTTTTAGTATTACTACCATATCCCCTTTAATGGATTCCTTGACCGTTTCTACCTCGACGTTGTTTTCGTCTAGGTCTTTTCTAATTTCTCGCATGTTCCTAAGCATGTCTGTGTAGCTTCTGTCTTTGCCTTTCGCTATGACTACTGCTTCCGTTTTGAATTTCCTCCTTCTGTCTGTTGTTGCTGCTGTGGTATTCTTTTCTTTATCTGCACCCTTTTCTGTTGTGTCTGTTGGTGTCTGACTGCCTTTGCGTTTTTTATTTCTTGGCCAGTAAATGCGGAGTTTTATAACCGTGTTCTGTTGTAGGCATCTCAGCATCTTTCTAACTAACGTTACCGTTTCGTTGTTATCCATCGCAATTATGTCCGTCTTGTCGTATCTTGTCCATCGTTTTTCTTAATGTTTCATATAGGATTTCCCCTATATGTTTTTCAGCAACCTCTGTATTAGTTTTCACATTGTAGATGCTGCTGATTTCTTCATCCGTTGACTCTTCATCAATTGTCAGGTGGGCTTGTACCTTTAATTTAGCTGTACTCGTATATTCCACTTCTCTGTCTAGGAGTTTCTTGCTCCCTGGGTAGTTGTCCTTTATGAACTTTTCCACGTTGGTCTCTTCTATATTGTCTTTGCCATGCACTAATAGAATATTTAGTTCGCCTTTGGTGCATGGGTTTCCTCTGCGTGACTCCATTGGAAGGAACGCTTTTTGCGGCCATTTTTCTCCCAACAGCTGCCATATGGTGTCTTGTGTTTTATTTTGTTCTTCTATACGGGTTTTTATATTTTCTAGCCGTTCCTCTTCTTGTTTTTGTTCCGCTTCTTGTGCGTCGCTGCCTTTGATTTTCATCTGGGCATTCATCTCAGCTAGTTTTTTCTTTAGGTCTATAATAGCTTCGTTGTTTGTTCGCGCCTGTTCTGTTGTTTGTTTAATTTGTTCTTGTAGATATTGGATGGCTTCATCTTTTTTCTGACACTTAGTGCAACTTTGCCCGTGTTCTCCTTTGATTTATTTTTCCAGCTGTTCGTTTCTGGCTCGTATTATCTGTAGTTCTGTTATATTTGTTAGATATTTTCTCACAGCGTTTTTCTTTTCTTCCTCTAGTGTCCTAATTTGTTCTCTTAGGTCTTTGTCGGCGTTTTCATCTCTTCTTTGTTGTTTTATTTTGACCTGAGTCAGTTGAAGCTTCAGTTTGCTCACCTTGTCTCTTATTTCTCTTTTAGTGGTAGTAGATTCGTTTACTTGTGATATTAATTCTTCAAGTAGTACCTCTAATTCGTCCGTACTGTCTTCGGTGTTCTCTACTATGTTCGTTGTATTGCTATCTTCAGTCTTATCCATCTTAATCTTCTTGGCTTTGCCTTTCATGTTCCCTTTGTATTCTCTGGACGTAGTTGGTTCCTTCGGTATTACTTCCTTGCTTGTGCTTAGATTTGGATTAGCACCCACTATAGTGTCTTTTTTAAGTTGTCTTCGTTTGTTTTTCTCTTCTTTTTGTTCGGGGGAAGTGATATCTTTCCTTTTCTTTTTAGGGGTCGTCAGGTCCACCAGTTCCGGGGTAGAGTGGGATCTCTCTCTAGGTGGGGTTCTCGCCATGACCTTCTTTCCTTTAAATGGGTTTGACTTTTTATCTTCTGCACTTAGTGTTTCTTCGACCGGTTCTATCTTGGTCGTTACGGCCGTGTTCTTTTCTTTTCCGTGTCCTATTTCTTCTGAGCTCTCTTTCTCTCTTTCTCCTTCTTCTCTCCTCCTCTCTACAACCACGACGGTTGCCCCCCCCCCGTATAACGTGGGGCAGCGTCTGTCTGGGCAGACGACGGGATTCCCTCTGGTAGAGGACCCACCCGGGGAAAAGATTTAACGTCGTTA
The DNA here is from genome assembly GCA_947425015.1 of Pterostichus niger. Taxonomy (NCBI): domain Eukaryota; kingdom Metazoa; phylum Arthropoda; class Insecta; order Coleoptera; family Carabidae; genus Pterostichus; species Pterostichus niger. The sequence goes on from OX380347.1 coordinate 6,011,408, forward strand.
TCCTTCATCGTATTTTCGCGTTTTAAGCCTACCTCCAGGCATCGGTGCATCTAGGGCCCCGGGGTCGAGCACCTCCCCGTCACGCTTCCTACGAAGCTACCCCCTGAGGGTCCAAATCCGTCTATGTTGTCGTGCTGGCATTACTGTTGATATGTCTGGTGCGTATGCGGTCGTTGTTCCTGGGGTTTGTCCGTTATTCCGTGGCCTAGGGTTCTTCATTCATGTGTCCATCTTTAACCAAGCAGTATTTCCTACTCGTTGTCCGTGTCATCGCTGGGTCTGCCGGAGTACTCCCATCCCAGACTGGTCATATCCCGGCGTTTGGGTGCGCTTAGCTTCGGACTTCCGGTGAGTTCCGGTCTGTCCTACTAGGCCCCCCCACCACGTCAAGGTGGCACCCACGGGGGGGGGAAACTTTTTTTTTTCACGAGGGTAGGGGGAAAATCTGCGCTCAGACGCCCTATGCCATCCGGACATAGGGCAGTGCTGGGTTTCCCAAGATTCTACCCGGTCGCCCACATGGTGACCAGCTAAAAACCCCCTCCCTTACAGCTCGAAAGTAGGTAGTCCCGTTATGATTTCTGCACCTACCTACGTTGTCAATGTTAACTTCTTACATTATTAATACCTTTCTCTCCTGCGTTCATCCTCCTCCTTTGCTCTAAGGATAGCCACAAGCATATTATTTATAATATTCCAGTTATCTTCACATCCAACCATAACTGAAATAATATTCCCTGGGTTAAGGCCTGTGTCTAGGCTCTCTTCTGCTGCCTCCCTTAGTACAGTCCAGTGCATACAGTTGAAGACCGTGTGCTCCGGGGTGTCGCTTTGTCCACAGTAATGACATAGGTCCGTTTCGGCCTTCTTAATCCTGGCGAGGAAACTTTGAAAGCAGCCATGCCCGCTTATGAACTGCGAGACATAGAAGTTTACTTCGCCGTGTTCTCTCTCAAGCCACCCTTTTAGGTTCGGCATGAGGTCGTGTGCCCACCTATTCTTTAAATCAAGTGCCCAACGCTCCTGCCACTTCTTGTGTCTATCTTCCTTGGTTACTCCTTTGCTCTTCCTGGGTAGCCCGTACCCCAGCATCCTCTCCTCTGCTAGTATAGTCAGAGGGGTCAGCCTCGCCAGTACCTGTGCAACCTCAGCCGACATCGTTCTGAACCCCCTGCAAATTCCGAGCGCAAGCCTCCTATTTACGCTTTGCAGAAGGTTCAAGCCTTTACCATATGTTAGTGCTATACCCCACACCGGAGCCGCGTATAGTATGAAACTTTGTGCTGTGGCAGCTAGCAGTCTTCTCTTACCCTCCCTTGGCCCAGACACCCTGGGGAAAAGCCTTTTGAGGGCCATAATGGTCTTTTCCGCTTTAGCAACTACGTATTGGACGTGTGGAAGAAACGTTAAATTCCTGTCGAAAATCACACCCACGTACTTCAGCGTCCTCTTTGGGGGGGAACCTAACCTAACCTAACCGGCTATGCTAATAATAAATAGCAAAAATATGTAATACATTCAGAAGTTGAGATTTTTCAAAGTAAAGTTAGTTTGTAACAACTTTTAACAATTGCATCTTTGTCATTATATGTGTATCTATCTACTTATTTTGATATTATTCGTAACAGATCTTATAATTTTAGATCTCGATAGAAAAAGAATTGTGAAAATAATTCTACTACGACATGTAATCAAAATGAAACAATGAAGAACTTAATCATATTGAAATTTAATTTTTTTTTAAATATAATTTTTCTATTTGAAGTAAGACAATATTTTTTACATGAAAGAAATAATTACAATATTGACATGTAGCTACTTAAAAAAATTATATGAATTATACAAGTTATGTAAGGACACACCCCGTATTTCATAAGATTTCATAAGAACTATAAAGAGTTGCATCACTCATAAAATGACCATTCGGCATAATATAATCTAAACTCTTGGAAAAGAGATAAGTAGTATGAAATAGAATAGATTATAAGTTTGTGTTACTCCTGTTCTATACTTTGTACGAGCAACATCTAGCTCTTGTGTTTTGTGAAATAAACTTTTTTTAAATAATTTTGTATTACTCAAAATTATAACTGGCGCAGTCGGTAGGATTGACCAAATAAGTTTACGTGATTCGGATATTCAAAACGAATTCAATCCGTTAAAAATCTGTAATCGTCATTTTCAAGTGTTTAAAACATTGGTAACGAACATCATCAACTCAAACACAAGCAGAGCTCGATAACGACAACGGAAAACAGGTTTACGTGATTCGGAAATTCAAAACGAATTCAATCCGTTAAAAATCCGTAATCGTCACCTTCAAGTGTTTAAAACATCGGTAACAAACATCATCAGCTACATAAGCAAAGTGAGAGATCAAGTCGTCGCCAGCGAGTTCTTCGACAACAGGCGTACGTCCAGTCAAAACCGCTACAGTCAAGACTTCGATCATCTTCAACTACTGGAGTCACGAGTCGCAAATTCCACGAACGAACATCGAGGAAGCCGACCCAACCCTTCTTCAAGCAACGTTGAGAGCACATCAACTAGAAAACTTTATTTCAACTAGTAATGTTAAAAACAGTGTTACTGTCACTGTAAGTAAAATTTTAATTTTTTATATTTATATAATAGTGTACTAAAAACAATCCAACTGGATTTACTTATTTCAAAGTTAGAAAGTCTAACACTTTCGACAGACGCAAGTAACTATGCCATAGGCGCAGTGTTGTCACAACGAGACAGAAATAATAAAGACCGTCCTATTGCCTTTATATCACGCACGTTAAATAATCATGAAATCAACTACAGCACAATAGAAAAAGAACTTTTCAGTATTGTATGGGCCACGAAACAATTTCGTCCGTATCTGCTAGGACATAAATTTAAAATAATTACAGACCATCGTCCACTCGTCTGGCTAAACTCTCTTAAAGAGCCAAACCAAAAACTAATACGTTGGCGATTAAAGTTAGAGGAGTTCAACTATACTATCGAATATAAAAAATGATCTCAAAATTATGTAGCCGACGCACTTTCTAGAATTAAACCTAAATTTGAAATTAAATATCATGATACTGATATATTTGAATCAAATAACCCTTTAGTCCATTGTATTTCAAAAGATTTAGAATTATCTCAAGGATTTGCTAGACAAGTTAAAGAAAAATATCCTATTGAAAAATTATTTAATTTAGATAATAAAATCATTATTCAAAAACAACCAAGATTAATATTACATTTAATTACTAACGATCTGTATTATAAAAAACCAATAATTCAAAAAATAACAAAATGTTTAGAAAAACTTTTAGAATTCTGTATACAAAATGATATTGATCAAATCGATTTACCTCGCATATGTTCAGGACTAGATAAAAAATCATGGACAAAAATAGAAAACTTAATAACTGAAATTTTCGGAAATACATTCATAATTTTTAATGTTTTTAATAAACCAAAAGAGTTAGCAATAAATTTAAACTCCGACACTGACTCAATCATTGTTGAATCCGGCTCAGATAGCGAAACTACAGACACCGCACATTCAGACGACGAGAAACCGATAAACGGTTTATCTTACTTAGATTCCCCTATCAACACCTGTAAAAATCAAATCGTAGTCAAAGAGACAAACGGAAAGAACGAAATTAAAATAAATAAATAATTTGATAACAAAATTCAACGGCTTTATTTTTATTTAAATAAAATAAATTGTAATCAGATAATAATGAATTTTATAAAAAACTATTTACAGACAGGTATTACATATTATTGCCTAATCCCTGACATTTTTAAATTAAATTTTAACGGCGTATTACAAACGTACTTTGACGCAGGAAGTTACAAACTCGTATCCTGTAAGAAAATGACTAATGACATAGAAAATAAAGAAGATCAACAAAGTACCATAAAGACCTATCATGAAAGTAAAACCAATCACAGAGGCATAACTGAAACTCATAATAAATTAAAATCAGTATATTACTGGCCTAATATGATAAAAGATATACAAGAATACGTTAATAAATGCAGCGTATGTTTAGCCACCAAATATGAAAGAAACCCCATACAGATCTCACATATTCTAACACCAACAGCTGAAAAGCCTTTCGAGAAAATATACATTGATTTATTGTCTCTTGAACAAGTAAAATTTTTAACTATAATAGATTCTTTTTCTAAATTCGCAGTAGGTTATATTATTAAAGATAAGAATGCTATTACTATACTAAATAAATTAATAAAATATTTTACTTATTTTATAATCCCAAAAGAAATCGTTTTGATAATGGTTTAGAATTTAATAACAAAACCATTCAAAATTATTTAGCTGTGAGAAAAATTAACATTCATTACATTTCAATCGATAACCCCAAAAGCAATGGAATAGTCGAACGTTTCCATTCCTCATTAATAGAGCAAATGAGAATAATAAATCAGAACCCTGTTATAAAGACTTTGAAATTAAAAGAAAGATTGAATTATGCTTTATTAGGCTATAATAACAGTATTCATTCAATTACTAAAAGAACCCCTTTAGAAATAATATATGGACAAAATTTTGAATCAAATTTAAAACCTGAAGAAATAATAGTAGACGAATACCTGCAGAAACATATAGAAACCTTAAAAGAAATAAATGAACAAGTAAAACATAATATTGAAAAGAGTAAATTAAAATACTCCACACCACAAGAAAAACAATTTGATATTCCTAAACGAGTTCACGTTAAAATAAACAAACGTAACTCTGGTAAAATTGAAAAGCCTAAATTTAAACAAATTACAGTAAAAGCATTAGTACACGAAAGAGGCCAAATATTAGACGATCAGAACAAAAAACATAAATTGTCACAACTCAAAAAGCCTCGTATTGTTTCAGATTAATCTCACTCGGCTTATCACAAATTATACGTGATGAACAAAACCCTGGACTTAACATACTTGAACTCGGGACTGTCCATATAAAGGTAAACACCCAAATAATAACCCTTAAAATATCTCTAGAAAAATTATTTGAACAACAGAACATATTAGAAAATAATGTGGACATGCTATATCAAAATTTAGAAAAATATAAATTTGATAATAAAATAACAAATAAAATAATATTTGAAACTCATTAATAAGCCACATAAAAGAAAAGACTCAATTGCTAAATATTAAAAGAACAAAACGTGGTTTAATAAATGGCTTAGGAGCAATTATAAAAAGTATCACAGGAAACCTTGATTCAGAAGATAAAGAAAAATATGATCAAATAATAGAAAATATTAATAATAATCAAAAAGTAATTTCAGATCAAGTAAATACTTTAATTAAAAGTAACTATAATATTACAGCCCAATTTAATGATAAAATTAATATTATAAATGAAAATAATAATTTATTAAATATGAAATTAAACAATATCCAAAAAGATATTGGTAAAGTATTAGATGAAATAGATATTATTAAAGGGCAAAATTTGATAAATGAATTTATCCAGGTCAGTCAAGACCTATATTTTTCTATTGTTCAGCTAGAAGAAACATTGACTTTTTGTAAATTAAATACATTACATTTTGGGGTAATTAATCATGAACAACTTTTGTATGAATTAAATAAAATAGATGATAAATATTTGAGATCAATTATAATAAATAATATTCAAAATAGTGATATCCTGAAGATGTATTGTTCCTATAACAATCCAAATTTAATTATTCTTATCTAACACCCGAATAAAAGATATGATCCAAATAACTTCCATCTCTACTTAGAATACATGGAATATACGAAACTATAAATATAAAAAACGGATTATATTCCAAAGACAGTTGTAAAATCAAACCACTCAATAAATGCATTAAACTCAGTAAAACCGAGTACTATTGTGATTCGGAGAGCAAAGAATATGATAAATGCATAGACAATATTGTATGTTACAATGACTTTCAGTTTTGTGATTACGACAACATATCACATATAAACTCTATTATAAAAATTCAAAATTCAAAATTAAATTACTTATTTTTCCCAAATAAAATTGAAACAAAATATAATTGTAATAATAATATGAAAATATAAAACTTAGAGGGAATATACTATACCGAAAATTGTGAGGTTAATAACCAAATTGAGTTAATTAATAATTTTGGAATTTTATTGGAATATAAAAATAATATTAATAATACTCGAGTAACATACTTAGAAAACATAATAAAGAATGTGACACAATTTAAAACCGAGGAAATCAATTCCATAGAATTAGAGAACCTTTATAAAAATGGCTCAAATAATTATATTCATTATATAATAATTTATATTGTATTAGTAGTTATAGTAATTATAATTATTATGTATTGTATTAAGAAATGTAAGTGGAAAGATTATATTATGAAGAAATCAAAAGACAAAATTAATCATGGGATTGAAGATATTGAATGAAATCAAATTTAAATTATAAAAACTTAATTGTTAAAGAATAAAGTTTTCTCTAAGGGTGGAGGAGTTATGTAAGGACACACCCCGTATTTCATAAGATTTCATAAGAACTATAAAGAGTTGCATCACTCATAAAATGACCATTCGGCATAATATAATCTAAACTCTTGGAAAAGATATAAGTAGTATGAAATAGAATAGATTATAAGTTTGTGTTACTCCTGTTCTATACTTTGTACGAGCAACATCTAGCTCTTGTGTTTTGTGAAATAAACTTTTTTTAAATAATTTTGTATTACTCAAAATTATAACTTACATATATTTATTTTGTTATTATTATCTATTTTATATTATACTCGTAATAACTTGGAAGCACATTTTTCTTTTGTATTGATATTAAAATCAAAATAAATCCTATTTTCACTATATTTAAACGATTTGGAAAACTTTTTTAGAATCAATGGAGTAAGGGGTTTAAATATCGACGGAATTAATGATATAATACTTTTAGCATATGCCGATGATCTGGTTATCCTTGGAGACTCTCACGTCGACTTACAGAGGACAATAAATCTACTGGAAATATATTGTAGTCAGAATCAATTAGAAATCAACACTTCCAAAACGAAAGTGATCCATTTCCACAAAGGAAGAGGAAAGAAGAATAAGATTTCCTTTTTCTACCAGGGCAAACGACTAGATTTGATAAAGAAATACAGTTACCTTGACATTTCAATCTTCTACACAGGAAAGTTTGTTCAAGCGTGTTATAGCGCTCAAAAAGAAGCGGTACTTGCTGCTTCTAAGGTGAATTCCATCTTAATAAAAGGTAAATCGCAGACGTGGAATGAAAAATTAATATTATTGGAATCTATAATAAAAGCCATATTATTATATAATGTAGAAATATGGGGTCTAGGTTATGAAGACAGATTAGAAGCGTGCCAGCTAAAATTTATTAAGATAACTTTGCAATGCCCAAGGACGACTCCAAACCACATGGTTCGACTGGAAGTTGGCTTAACGAACTTGATTATTCAGGTATTATCACGAGTACTTAAATGGGAACTCACAATTAGGTGCGTGAAGTTGGCAAACAAATTTAAGCACTAACGAAATAAACTATATATTCGGTTAGTGCTTCGTTAGTGCTCGTTAGTGCCTTTAAAAATTATAACAGACATCACTTATGACGTCATAAATAACGTTCGATTAATCTGCTGCCAAGTTCACGCCAGCTGACGGTTTTTTAAATAAATGAATATATATCATGTCATTGGTTAGTGCTTCGTTAGTGCTCTTTAGTGCTTCTAAAAATTATATTCAAAATATATATATATATATAAATAAATGAATAAATTTTATGCCAGTAGGTAATCCGACGATTGAGACCACCCCCTCCACTTTTTATGACGTCACAAGGCCACGCCCCCTGCCTCAAGGTCACTTCCCCAGCAATTATTTTATTGGCAAGCCACGCCCCCTGTCTCAAGGTCACGCCCCTCAACAATTATTTGATTGGCTAGCCACGCCTCCTTGTCTCAAGGTCACGCCCCAGTAATTATTTGATTGGCTAGCCACGCCTCCTTGTCTCAAGGTCACGCCTTTCAACAATTATTTGATTGGCTGACAATGCTCCTGCCGATCTAGATTGGTTGGCCACGCCCCCTAGCGGTCCTGATTGGGCTCTGCATTTGGCGGGAAATTTAAATAGAGAGAGCCTCACCGCCCTCTGTATTTGGCGGGAAATAACGAGTTTTACGGGGGCTCCGCCCCTTGCCCCACCGCGCCCCACAGCAAAACAGGGGTACTAGGTTAGGCGCACGCGCATTAGCGAGATTGAGTTGGATGAGGTCATTGGCCAGCGGCATGCGGGCCTGTTTACATGTATTGGGAAAGTGATAGCAAGTCAAGGCAACATTAAATCTTATGATAAATACGCACAAAATCGTAACCGTTATCTCTATTCCGTTCGTGTAGTCGACTACAAGCACCAATAGGAGACGCTGACTAATCATTCTTTAATTAATTGGCGGTCAGTCAGCGGATGAAATGAGAATTGATAAAACTAAACTATCCTTATTAAGCTGGATAATTTCACGAGCTTTAATAAAGGAAAACTATTATGGCGCCTGCCTACCATCAGCACTAATGTATTGCGATGAGGCAAGAAAGTTGGGGTACACCCCGGATATCGTTATGGGGTATCTGCGGCATTATTTTACACCATTTCCTGCACTTTATTTTTGTGTAAAAGTGAATGGCGAACTGTTCGATCCTAAACTACTAGTACTTAAAAAAACACTGCGGCGTAGACCCCGAAGATTTTGTATTTTCTCCAGCAAAGACTGATTTAACTTCAAGGAACGAGGTTGAGTTTCGTATGATGGGGTATTATAATAAATATAAACAATCACAGTGTTCGGCTGATTATTTCGGCAAAATTTACTTAAAATAAGGAAAAATATACAAGCTAATAAAGAAATAGACGACATTTGTGTTCTGCATCCTGCAGACAGGACAAGACGGGGTTCAAACGATTAAACAGTCCCTGGGGGAAGATTGATTATGACCAACAGTTAACTGATAAACACGCCAGAATTCTGAAGAAAATAAAAGGCCCCTACTCTAATTAATATAATTAATTATACAATTATTATGTTATAAAATGTATATATTATGTCAAATAAATATGTGTATATTAAACTGTATTGTAACTTTTTAATTCTCCTATCACATTAATAAAATAGTGCTGTGTATATAAAGTAAACCATTTTATTAAACTAGTATATTTCTGGTTCATCATACTGGCATTATTGGATTCAGTAAAATTCGCTTACAATGAGTCATCATCTACATGACAGCAAATTTTACGCCAACTGATGCAGATGTAGTAAACGTGTGATTAAATTAATCAATATAAATTTTGGCTTGTTTTCAACAAATGTGCAACAATATATTATAAATTAAAATCACACATCAATATGCTATGGGTTAAATTTAGCAAGTTTGTTCCTCTACCGACAGGGGTATAAGAGTTACCAAATGATATCTACAAACCTAATTTATCTGGGGGAATGCCAAAATAGAATATGAAGCCGGATTAAGTAGAAGAGTCTCTTCTCAGTACATTTAGCTCATAGTAGCAAATACATAAATACTGAACTAGATTGTTAAGAATAGAATGAGAGACATTTGAAATGCAGGAAAAAAGGTTATCAACTAATAGACAGACGGATATACCTATAATAGCAGTTTATCAGATATAAGTTAATAATTAATTTAACCAAAATTAATAATATCTAAATATGACCCTCATGTTAACCTCATGCTAACCTCATGTTAACCTCATGTTAACCTCATGTTACCCCCCTCCTCATCTTACCCTCATGTTACTCATATATATATATATATATCCTTCTAACCACCATTATCACAAAAATTGAGGTTATATATTTAAATTTTATTTTATTCAATAAAACATTATACAATTAAATAATAGTAGTGTTACAATGCTGGTTCTGGCTCAATTCAAGGCCACTCGTCGCATGTGCCGAATCGGGACTGCCCCGAACGAGATATGACGTCACAAACAAAAAATTCTTATCATAGACAACAGGAAACAGGATGCGCCAAATAAGATAATGTGATAAACAAAAAACCGGATGTGATAAAAAAAATGGAGGCCATGTGACGTCACAATTTAAAATGGCGCCGGAAAAAAACCCGCGAAAATTTAAAAAATAGCGCGAAAATTTAAATTTTAAAATGTGACGTCACAATTCAAAATGGCGTCTGAATAAACCCGCGAAAATTTAAAAATTTGAATTTTGGGTGTGGCATCATCATTTGTAGCGGGGGAAAATTTTAAAATTTGAAATAGAAAATGGCCGACAGCTCACGCATGCGCAGTGTTAAAAATTTGAACTTAGAAAAAAAACAATGAATTTTATTTATTAAAATTTGAATTTGCAAAGACGCGCGCGGGTAAAAGATAGTTGATGACTCACGCATGCGCTGTGTTAAAAATTTGAACTTGGTGAAAAAAAAATCAAAACTACTCAAAAAATCCCCAATGCACAAAACTAGCCTAGACTAGACTTGGGGGTTGGGGGATGGGGAGAGGGCAAGGGCGAGGGCGAGGACGAGGACGAGGGCGGCAGTGGAAGAAAAAAATAAAAATACATGAAATACATTGAATAGACATACATTTATTAACAAATAATTATATATATATATTACATACATTTTTATTATACAGTAAACAAATATTGTTCACGTTTTTGTAACATTTGAATGTAATTATAATAATCATCTATATCAAATCCACAATTATACAGTATTGTTTCAAACATGTTTGAACTTAGACAAAATATTTCACAAAATTGTAATTTATTATGCATCCAATTTAATTTAAATTTTCTAACATTAAATACTTTACTAGTCTCATTACAAGCCATAGTTAAATACTGAACATTTTCATCTATGTTTTCTACTGTAATAAAATATTTTTCTAACAATTCACAGTAAATATCTATACTTTTTGTATTACAATCATAGTCTAAATATACATAATCATACAATAAAATGTTAATTGCATCATGCACATTTAAATAATGAATAATTTCAGATGACATGTTTATGTATGAGATGCTGTTAAGCAAAAATTAAATAAATTGTTTAAATTTTAGAGAAAATAATATTTCTTCGCTTTGAGTCATCATCATGCGGTACAACGGTTATGTAGCTGTTTTTGAGTTCTTTTTTAATATCTTCTTCTGTTAATACATTGAAGCGTTTCGGCAGAAAAGTTATAAAATCTTCTAATTCCAACATAATTGATTCTCCGTATTTCCCATTAATATTTTAGCATCGCTAATTAAAAATTTTGTATTAACTTCAATATTATTTAATTTAATAATATTTTTGTAATTGCTTTTACCAAGATTGTTTAATTTATCCATGCTTGCTAAAAAAAAAAACAAACAATATATTATTAGTAAAAAATTATTTAAAAAAATATTTAAAAGTATACTTACCAGTTTTTACACAGCACTTTTAATAATAATAATATGCGTGTGACTTTAATTTGTTTCACAGTTAGAATGATATAATATGCCAACGTTATTTTTTTATATACAAAATTTTTATCTATTATACCAATCAGATAAACGTCATATCCGCTTTTATTAAAATAACGTATTACCTAAATGGCGAGCAATCTGGGGACAACTCAAGGGACCCGTTGTATGTTCTGGACCAGCCTACAAGCCTTCAAGCCTACGAGGCGTGGTTTGTGGCGTCATGAAGGGGCGGAGCTTGTGACGTCACATCCAATAAGAGAGCTTATCGTTATCAGTGATTACGTGTCAGCCAATAAGTGTGCGTACCGTTATAAATAGGCGGAATGCTGTGACGTCACAACCAATAGAAATTGAGAAAAGAGAGAGAGAGCAATAGTTTCATTCATAAATATGTGGTTGTCCTTGTCTAATTCTACTACGTAGTAAACGTAGTAAATGCAGAGAATACGTTTAATCACTTTATGTTTTAAATAAAGACTGATAGAGAAAATATGGGTGCGACTGCTGCACTTTTAACGACAATGCTAGTTTTTTTGGTAATATTTAAATAAAACAAAATAATTTATTAAACATATATATTTTATTTAAATAAAAAATAATTACACAATTATATATTTTTAGTGTTTTTAAAAAAGTCTGGTAAAGCTGATAAAAATAACAAGATTTTACCGTCGGCTATTATCTCTCTTTTAGTAAAATTATTAGCATACGCTAAATAAAAATAAAACAAGACAAATATTATGTTATTCATGTTTACAGCTTAAGTAGTAAACAAACAATAAAAATAATTGCAATTATACTAAAAATATATAGTTTACATATAAACAAAATAGAAATATGTTACACATTAGTTATAGGGCTTACTATGCCGTTTAAAGGCGTGTATTCAAATGCTTTATCATGAATTATTAAACAAAACGCTTGTGTATTGTTGAGAATATTTAAATGAGCTTCATATTCAATTTTAATATCTACTGAACCAGTTTTTAACGTTTCCACTTGTTTTGAACAGTCAATCACAAATAATGGTGCAATTTTTTATAATCACTTTAATTTAATATAGGACTTGCAATAGAATAATTTCCGTAGTATAAAGTTTGAAACATACAATACATGTTATAGAAACATTCGTATTTATTTTGAGTGAAATTTTCATTTTGACGCTCATATGGGAAACGCTGTGAATTTAAATAAACCATAACGTTTCTAATATCACAATGATTAAATTTACTACTATTTTTATCAATTTTATTATTAATATCAGTTTGAAATCCAAGAATTATATAGCGAGGTTTTTCCAAGTTAGAAGATGTTTTTATAGACCAGCTATGATCTGTAGTATTTAATACAAATGGATTTGTATATAAAGACCAACAACGAAACGCTATTTGTAATGGTATTTGTTTGTTAATAGTATCTAATAACATTAATTTTACAGCATCATTAGGGAAAATATGTTTAATTCGCCACTGAATTTTTGTTATTTGAACTTTTAATTCTTCCGTGTGAACGTATGAATTTGTATCAGTTCGAGCTCTAATAATTATTAATTCTTGTTTTGCATTAATGATAGCTTTTTGATAATCTTCAGCAAAACCGAGTAGTAATTTCAGAGGAATAGTACATTTAAATTGTCCTGTTTCATTAATAACATCTTGATTATGCCAACCACAACTGTTATATGTTGCTAGTTCGTATGATTTTAGTGAAACATAACCTTTCATTATACTTGTGATACCAACATTTTTACACTTATCAATTTCTTGCCCAAATAGTTCATAACGAATTTCATCGAATAAAAATGCGAATCCATTATTTGTTAGAATTTTGTTTGCACCAGTACCAGCAATTAATGGAGTTCCATCTTTTTTTACAAAACTTCCCTCGATCACTATTTTACTATCATGCGGTGTTGTGTAAATGTCTTCATGATGTATAGGTATTCGTATTTCATCATTATTACCGTATGCAGTTCCAGAATGTGGTTCATAAGAATGCCACTCTTCTCGTTGAACTGAATTGTTATATTGTATTGGATTAATTACGTTTAGTTCTGTATTCATTTTGAATTTGGAAACCAATTGAATTAAGAAATGCGATGTTTCGTGGTGTTAACCGGTATGTAGTCAATAATTGACTGATATTATTTGAACTAAATTGCTCATTTATACCAAAATAAATGCCCATAATTAAAATGTAATATTTTATGAAGTTTACTAGTATGTAGTTAATAATTAACTGATAGTATTTTGACTGTGGGTGTTGTATTTATTTTAAAACTTTTCGTACGTGTAAATGAACTGATATTTCTTCATTCATAAAATTAATTAATTCACAATTTTGATTTAAAATACGCAAAGTTATATTATGTATTGTTTGAACGCTAACAGGTAAATAAATAATATTTGTAGGAGTTTCAACTATTTTATAGCCCGGTGGAACCATCGGATAGCATTCATAAATAACATGCGCTGAATCACTATTTATGTATGATCCAGCCGCAATATTACAATCAATTAGCATTGAATTTATGTTTGTAATGTTAACAGGATTATTAGAAATATGCAATGTATGTGGTTTTAATTTTTGTTGTGTAAAGCCTAATACTTTACCTATACTATCATCGGGTGTGAAGTCAATTTCAAATGTACTAGCAATTTCACATTTCAACGTATTATTGTTTGCATAAAGTACAATTTTTTGTTCGTTTTCCTCATAGAAATCATCGGTAATGTTATGTAATTCATATTCTTCACAAGTCTTCCACAGCTCATCATAACCCAACTGTTTATAAATATATTTTGCAATGTCGGCAAGTTCATATGCTCCTACGGGTAGTGTAATAACTTTGCCATTATCATAATAAAATTTATTATTTGTTTCATCTATATTTGGAATAGAATTGTATGTTTGAAAATTTATTAATCCAATTTCATATGAGTGATTTGCGTCTAATTTAATTGGTGGAAAATAGTTACTACTTAAATTTTCCGATGTACCAGTAATTGTAAATGTTAAAGACATTATGAGCGATTGTTGTTAAGAAATTGTAGACATAAATGCCCACACTTAAATGAATTAAAACTTTGATTTTGCTTATAATTATACTTAATTTCTGCATTATTACCAAAATAATTTATTAACTCAAGTGGTGGGGGTAAACTACCAAAACTATCATAGTAATTAATTAAATTATTTATTTTTTTATACGCAACCCAATGTGTTCCCGGACCCGAGTTGTTATCTAAATTTACTATTGCACACTCATATTTTTTAGGTTTTAAAGGCAAAGTATCACGCATATAAACACCGCGAAAATGCGGAATGTGTTTTGCATGTGCTAATAAATCAGTGTTTGTTAATGCTCTATTAGGTAATTGTTTGATTATTTTTTGTTTTTGCGTTTGAGGTTTTTTTTTTAATACCAGCACCCCTTTTATATGGTGCTAAATATAATCCTTTACCCTCCATTGCCTTATTATGTCGCAACGTTTCTTGAAGAACTTTATTTTGAAATTGTTTTTTATGAACAGCACTTGTTATAGCCGCAGCGCCACCCGCCGTACTGCCAATAGCCCCCAGTACTCCTGCTAAAATTGGAATAAGCGGTAAAATACCACCAATTTTTCGAGGAGTTTTAATTTTTCGCGTTTGTTTTTTATTTTTTGTTTGTTTTTTTCTAACACCCATTCCAATTTTTCTTTTTATAGCCATAGCTTTTGAAACAATTACTGCAGCAGTTTTTTCACCAAAAGATGCGTCTTTTGCTTGAATACGTTGCGTAGCTTTTTCTTGCAACACTTTATCAGCTTTATGACGTTCTAATAAATTTTCAGAATTTAAAGAATAAGCAATGTCGTGTACTTTACACGCTTCATCCAAAGGATTAATACCAGAATCTCCTCGTGCCAATCTTTTCTTAAGTTTTGTACCGGGACCACAAAAATTGTATCCGGGTATGTGTAATTCAACAGGTAACGAATTAATTGCAGAATTTAGAAAGCCTGCACCTTCGTGATGTTGCATCATTGACGGTTGAATGTTGAATGATATAAAAGTAAACAATTTATTTCTTTTATATTAGTTATCAATATGATGTTTACAAAGCAACAACGTAATATTAATATTAACAATTTTGATAATATTGTTAATAATGAAAATGGTTGTGGTAGTAAAGAGAAAAAACATGGTGATTTATTGCCTGATTCAATTAGATCTATTATTTGTGGTCCATGGAATTGTGGAAAAACAAACGCTATTTTAAGTCTATTGACACACGAAAATGGTTTACGATTTAAAAATATCTACTTATACTCTAAGTCATTAAATCAACCAAAATACATGTTTTTAAAGGAATGTGTAACAGGGATAAAAGGCATGGGATATTTCCCATTTAGTGACAATGAGAAAATAGTAAAACCTTGTAATGCAAAACCAAATTCTATATTTATTTTCGATGATGTGGCGTGCGACAAACAGGATTGTATGCGTGATTATTTTAGCATGGGTCGTCACAATTTAATAGACTCATTTTATTTGTGTCAAACATACACTCGTATACCAAACCATCTCATCAGAGACAATGCGAATTTACTTGTTTTATTTAAACAAGACTATTTAAATTTAAAACATGTTTACGATGATCATGTTAACACAGACATGCCATTTGAATTATTTAAGCAATTTTGCTGCGAATGTTGGCGGGATAAATATGGATTTGCAGTTATTGATAAAGATAGTTATGTGGATGGACGATATCGTATGGGATTTGACAATTATTTAAATTGGACTAAATAAGTTATTTCACAAATAAACAAATAAATTTAGTATGTAACAGGTTAAACAAACAAACAGGTAAACATACAGGTAAACATACAGGTAAACAAACAGGTAAACAAACAGGTAAACAAACAGGTAAAATACAGGTAAACAGACAGACAGACCTGTTTTACCTGTTTTACCTGTATGTTTACCTGTATGTTTACCTGTATGTTTACCTGTTTGTTTGTTTAACATGTTTGTTTATTTATTTATTTAGCTGTTTAAAAATGGATTGTTAATTTTTTATTTAGCTAATAATAATAATATATATATATATATATATATATATATATATATATATATATATATATATATATATATATATATATATATATATATATATATAACGTTATATAGTTAAATAATTCATTTAAATGTTGTCCATCATTTAGATAACATGTCATCTGCATCTAGTAAAAATTTAAAGCAATTAAATTTTACTCAAAGTATATATAATCGATTTGTTGCTTTTACACAAGCAGGTTGTGAACACATTGTGAGCTGTTTACAAGTTGCTCATACAGCGTGCAGACAAATTGCTGACTGTTTACAAATATCATATATTGCATTAAAGCATTTAATAAACAATAATAATAATAATAATAATAATAATAATAATAATACGGTGGTTGAAACTGAAAGTAGTAGTAGCGAAAATAATGAATAATTCAAGTGAAACCTTAAAACAAATTATAGAAACTAGAAATATTATACGTAAAAAGTATGATAGTTTTAAACGAGGTAAAATTGAAACCGAGCATAATTTAGAGGAAACGTTTAAACCTATAACGATACCTTTAAAACAACTTGTTTCAAACTCATCGTTACCACCATCATCATCATCATCATCATTGCCAATAAACGCGAATAATTTTTCGTTAAACAATGATTTTATTACACCTAAAAAACAAATAATTACAACATCAAATGTATTGGGACAATCACCCCAGTTTAAAACTAAACATGAACCACAATTTTTACGTGAGGAATTTATAGCAGAAAATGTTGACATACCACCTTTACAACCTCAAGTTCTTGATTTTATTGGAACACCTGAAGGTCGACAAGAAATGGAAAATTTAAAACACACCAAAAATTTTGG
Source organism: Pterostichus niger (assembly GCA_947425015.1). Classification (NCBI taxonomy): domain Eukaryota; kingdom Metazoa; phylum Arthropoda; class Insecta; order Coleoptera; family Carabidae; genus Pterostichus; species Pterostichus niger. Next base: position 6,028,844 of record OX380347.1, read on the forward strand.
TAATATTGCTACTGAATATATGGAATTTTTTTTAACTGGTGGTAAAGATGTTGACAACATATATGGTGTAAAATACAATGAGCGAAATAATAAATTTTTAATTGGTAATACACCTATTACTATTGAGCATAATGATATTTTTGTAAACGATTCCGAGTATGGGGGAACGCGTGGTTTATATGAATTGCTATTTAAAAAAAAAACAAATATTGCTTTAGTTACTGAAGACGATAAACAAGCTTATTTAGATATTGCGCTACAAACCAATCTTCATTTAAGAAATAATACCCTTGGTTCACAAGTAAAAGGTTCACAAAACTGGAAATATATAAATATTATTAAGCCTGCTTTACATTATCGTAATAACCCACATAAATTAAGATCACAGTCAACTAGTAGTAGTAGGCGATTAGGTGCAGGAATTTTACCAACACACATGAAATTATTAAATCAAAAAAATAATTATACATACTGGGATGATCCTAATGAATTAGTAGACCGATTACGTTTATTGTGGGCTTCAAAACAAGCAGGAAATACAAATCATGATAATGAAATATTATCTATTGTTGAGGAATTACGTGAAGCAAAAATTATTTATTAAAAGTTGTAATGCTGTAAAGAGAGAGAGGGGGAAGTAAACTAAAAAGTATAAAGTAAATATTTTTGCATATTTTAAATCACTTTGTAACAATACTTTATACAATGCGGTGTATTGTTGACATTCAAGGTTTTACTGGTGGTTATGGTGAATTTGTAGTAAAAGAGTTTGCTATTATTTCACTAGACGGTAAAACAAGTGAACACTTGTTAATAAAATCACCATATCAATGGAGTGAATTACCAAGAAAAAATAAAAGAGAAGCTGCATGGCTACTTAGACATTATCATGATTTTCATTGGTGTGATGGTTTAATAGCATATGAAGATTTTATTCGATATATTCCAAAAATGATGCGGTATACTACTACAGTGTATGTAAAAGGTGATAGAAAAAGAAGTTTTTTAAAACGATATTTACCAGTTGAAAATATTGTTGATTTAACTGAAATGCCATCACTTAGAAGTGAATATTTTAATATACAAAATGCTGATAAATGTATGTTTCATGTTAACTCTAGAAAAATGTGTGCACTTAGAAATGCTTATAAAATAAAAATGTATTTAAACAACAACAACAACAAAAATGTAAATAATATATAAAATAAAAACTAATGTTTGTATGTATATATATAAAGTATTTATTTTAAAGTACCTTATCATTTCCTAACAATCATTCATTAGACAATCATGTCTAAACTTGAAGTTGTAAACAAGATACATAAACTAGCTAGACGAAATTATCCTCGTCGTCGTGTAATTATGCGTGGCGTTGATGATTTGTGGCAGTGTGATTTAGTAGAAATGATTCCATATGCTTCTCAAAATAAAGGATATAAATATTTGCTTACTGTTATTGATACATTTTAAAAATTTGCGTGGGTTGAACCCATAAAAAGTAAATCAGGAATTAATGTGACTAATGCTATGAAACAAATTTTCAACAATGGACGTATTCCAAAAAATTTACAATCCGACAATGGAAAAGATTTTTACAATAATGATTTTAAACAATTAATGCAAAAATATAGTATAAATCATTATTCAACTTATAGTAATTTAAAAGCGAGTATATGTGAACGATTTAATAGAACGTTTAAATCAAATATGTGGCGTAAATTTAGTAACCAGGGAACTCATAATTGGTTAAATATACTTAAAAAGTTACTAAACAATTATAATAATAAATATCATAGAACAATTAAAATGAAACCAATAGAAGTGTCAAAAAGAAAATGAAAAAACACTATTAAATACTGTATATAACAATATAAAAATAAGTGGTAAAGCCAAATATCAAATAGGTGATTATGTGCGAATTAGTAAATATAAGCATGTATTTTCAAAAAGTTACGAGCCTTCTTGGACTTGTGAACTATTTATAATCACAAAAATTCAATATACAAATCCAGTTACGTATAAACTAAAAGATTTACATAACAATCCTATTGAGGGCGGGTTTTATGAACAAGAATTGCAAAAAACACAAAATAAAGATATTTATTTAGTAGAAAAAGTAATTCAAACAAAAGGCACAAAAGTGTTAGTAAAATAGTTGGGTTTTAATAAAACACATAATTCATGGATAAATAAAAAAGATTTATTAAAAATTTAATATGTACTACTACATAAATGATGACGCGTTACACAGCGGCGTCCCATCCTGGGTTGTATACCGCAAATTACCGCAAATATGTTTTTTATGCGCGATTAACGTGTCATCGGTATCGGTATTTCATCACTGTGATAGCCGCACTAAAACCCATGCTACTCCTACGCCTATGAGTTCTTTTATCATCAAGCGCGTGCGATAAGCAAAATTATAAATAAATACAGATAAACACCAGTTTTGTATTAGTTTAAATTACTTTGTTAAACTATAAACTGCTAAAAATGTCGTCATCATCGTCGTCATCATCGTCGTCGTCATCGTCGTCGTCGTCGCCAAGTACAGTTAGTGTTTTGAGTGATGGTGTCGTTAAAAACATTCGTTGTGCACTAACATTAATTAAAACACCTAAGGAGGCAGAGCGTTGTCGTAAAGATATAAATAAAATAATAATAATAATAAATAAAGCCATTAAAAATAAAATCCAAAGTGAAAATTTGTTTAAGTTAGAGGGGAATCTTACTATTCTTAAAACGTACCGCGAAAAATTAAAACACTTTAAAGTTAAAACTGGTGCAGGTTTAAATAATAATAATAAACAATCTAACTGCCTAATTTGGCAGGACATCAAATCCGTATTTAATAATAGAATTAAAACAGGTGCTATTATAATTAAATGTGGGTATAAAAATCCTAATATATTTTTAACAAAATGCTTAAATATATTTAAAAACAAAATAAAAAATGCATTAAAATCAAGCGTTTTAAAAGTAAATGTAATATTTTCGGGTGATTTTATTCTACCCAGCACGGGTAAAATTGAAGTAAAAGGCTTTAATACTATGAATAAAGTTATTGATCAATCAACAAACATTAAACAGTGGTATGAGGAAAATGTACTAATGCCTATTTTACGGGACTTGGAGGAGTTTCAAGAACGAGACTCAGGATGGGCATTACATGAAATATTACATTTAAAAATAAACATCAATAATTACACACCATTAAAAATTGGTAGCTATGTGGAACTACCAAAAAACATAAAAAATAAAAAAGCGGTAATAAACATTAAAAACAGTGATGAATACTGCTTCCTGTGGGCAGTAGTCGCTGCTTTACGTCCTGCAAATAAAAACTCCGATCGCATTTGGTCATATCCTCATTTTAGTGAGGTGCTTAAATATGATGGAATTAATTTTCCCATAAAAATAAAAGACATACATAAATTTGAAGATATGAACAAACTAAACATTAATGTGTATACGTTGGAGAAAGTGGGAAAGAAAAAACATGAGGTGGTACCTGTTTCACTTTCAACTAAATCCTTTGAACAAACCATTCATCTGCTGATGATTTCGTCAGAGGTAATTATATATATATATATATATATATATATATATATATATATATATATATATATATATATATATATATATATATATATATATATATATATTTATTTAACTAATTATAAATGTATTTTTTATGTTTGCGTAGACTGAAACAATTGAAGATGATGATGTCATGGACGTAGATGATAATAGCGAAAAAGAAGAAGACGAGCCCATGGACATAGATGAAATTAGATCTCCAAAAAACTTTCACTTTATGTATATAAAAAACATGTCAAGACTTGTGAGTAAACAGCTGTCAAACAATAATCATAGAAGTCATTTATGTGATTGTTGCTTAAACCATTTTACTACTAATTATTTATTAAATAAACATTTATTAAATTGTCAAAATAATAAATGTCGGATAGAAGTTCCAAGCGAGGAAAATAAAATTTTAAAATTCAAAAACTACAAAAATCAAGATAAAGTTCCATTTGTTATTTATGCAGATATTGAGGCAAAAACACTCAATTAATGCAAAAACATACAGCGTTTAGCATTGCTTATTATTTAAAATGCTCATATGATGATTCTTTGTCTGAATTTAAATTATATCGGGGTAGTGATTGTATAAAAAAATTTACAAAACAATTACAAAACATTGCTGAAAAAGTAAACGCTATAACTAATAATGTAATACCTATAGCATTAAACGATTCTGATAGAGTTAATTTTGAAAATGCGCAAAATTGTCACATATGTGGTGAAGATTTCACCTCTGATAAGAAAAAAATTCTAGAACATAATCATTTTACTGGCCAATATCGCGGACCTTCTCATAATTCGTGTAACTTAAAATATAGAAAATCACACACAATTCCTGTTGTATTTCATAATTTATCTGGGTATGATGCACATTTTATTATTAAAAACATTGCCACGCAAATAGAAGGAAATACATCAATTCTACCCATAAATAAAGAGCGATACATATCATTTACAAAATATGTCAAAAATACCAAAATTCAATTAAAATTTATTGATTCATTTAGATTTATGGCGTCGAGTCTTGATAAATTGTCTTCCTATTTAAGTGATGATGAAAAGCTAATAAGTCGAAGTCAATATAATTCATATGATGAATTTAAAATGATTACAAAAAAGGTATATTTCCCTATGAATACATAGATTCATGGGGAAAACTTGATGAAACACAATTACCCTCACAAAAACAATTTTATAGTAGCCTAAAGGGCGAGGGGGTAACGGATGATGAATATAAATTTGCGATTAATGTGTGGAATACATTTCACATTAAAACTTTGGGTGAATATGCAGATCTATACTTAAAAACAGATGTGTTACTGCTTGCAGATGTTTTTGAAAACTTTCGCAATACATGCATGGAAACGTATGGATTAGATGCATTGCATTATTATACGGCCCCCGGCTTAGCATTTGATGCTATGCTAAAAATAACTGAGGTTAAATTAGAATTATTAACAGACGTGGATCAAATTTTATTTGTAGAAAAAGGTATTCGTGGTGGTTTATCCCAATGTTCTAATCGATACGCAAAAACAAACAATAAATACATGGGTGATCAATATGATCAAACTAAACAAGAATCACATATCATGTATTATGACATTAATAACTTATATGGGGCGGCTATGAGAATGTTTTTACCGTATGGTGATTTTGAGTGGGTTGATGAACTAAATTTTTACAGTATTAATTTAGAAAATTTATCTGCTGAGTCTGACACTGGTTATATTTTCGAAGTAGATTTAGAATATCCTGAGGAATTATATGAATTACACAAAGATTTACCCCTTTGCCCTGAGCATTTTATACCACCACAGTCAAAAACAGAAAAATTAATAGCAAATTTACATAATAAAAATAATTATGTAATTCATTATGAAACTTTAAAACAATGTTTGAATTTAGGACTAAAAATTAAAAAAATTCATAAAATTTTGAAGTTTAAGCAGAGTCCATGGCTTCGAAAATACATTGATGTAAACACTGAATTACGTAAAAAATCTACAAATGAATTTAAAAAAAAAAATTATAAGCTACTGAACAATGCGGTTTTTGGAAAAACTATGGAAAATGTTCGAAAACATAAAGAAGTAAAACTAGTTACTAAATGGGAAGGGCGTTACGGTGCAAAAGCATACATTTCACAACCAAATTTTCACTCTTGCACAATATTAGATGATGATGTTGTATTAATAGAAATGTCTAAAAAATATGTAATTTTTAACAAACCCATATATGTTGGTTTTGCTATATTAGATTTGTCAAAAACATATATATATGATTTTCACTATAACTATATAATGCGAGACTTTGGATACATCTTGAAAATTTTTCCACCCTTGTCCTCTTTTAAAATCTTTGCTGCAGAAAGTAAATCCAACCTTATCAGTGGGGTTTACATTTGCTGTAGCGTAAAAAATTACATCATTTATCGCACCCCGCACCCATTTAATAGGATTTTCGCCTTGTGGTATGGGTTTAATTTTAAATTCAACAGTTCTTCCCTGTATGTTAAAACGTTTAACTTTTTTACTAAAATCTTTAATTATTGTAAATTTTGTTTCCATTTTTATTATTGAAAAATTAAAACTATGTAGTATTTTTAAGAACAGCAATAAGCTTTGTTAATTAGCGACCGCTCGACTTGAAGATTAATTCAAGAATGACTACTCCGCGTCTTCAAGCGGTAGTTGTAGCCGTTTACACGAACGGAATAGAGATATCGTTACGCATGCACTCGGATTTTGTGCGTGTTTTCCATAAGAAACAATGCTACTTAGACTCAAATTGCTATATGTAACTTTTCCCCATTTAAATACATGTAAACCGAAACACATGCCCGCATAACCTAGGGTAACTCAGTTTCGCGCGTGCGCATAACCAACATATAGTGTCGCGTATTTGATGACCTAAAAAGAACTTGGAAGAATTTCATTGAAGAAAAATTGCGTTATAACTTAGTTGTATTTATTTAAGTTTATATCTGTATTTGAAATAATATTTAATAAATTCTTAAAATAATAATAATTTTTTTAATACCACAACCATCACTATTTAAGGAGGAAAGCAGCCAGTTTGTGTAATTGTAAGATTAAATATGTGTTAATTAATTAACTAAATGTATAAAATTACGCTCAGTTATTTAATTAGATAAGATTTTTTAAATGGCTATTTTACTTGTTTTATTTCAATATACTAAGGAGTTTAGGCTTAGTGTAAATTGACACAGTATCTGACTTGCAACGGTATGCGACACCTGACGCTAATTAGGTCATTGCCCTGGAGTGAACACCTGCATCAAGCCCCCGGCTATGCATGACTCATACCTGGCACGCGACACCTGGCGCTAAAACAGGTCATTGTCCAGCAACATCTGAGAATGAGTCATCGTTGGGGTGTAACTGACTATGATCGCGCGCAGTAACGATAACTTATGGATAAATATAAATGTACATGCTTGATAGCAGATTAACAGGTAATTAGGTTTAATCAACAGGTCAACAGATAATTAACAGGTCTGAACAGGTCCGATCAGATAATAAACAGATCTGATCAGATAATTAACAGGTCTGCTCAGATAATTAACATGTTTGTAGTATTTTAGCCTGGGGACATTTATTAATTACTGATTGATAAATATAAATAGGTTTACATAATTATTCTCTTGAGCAGTCTATTAAAAGTTATCATTATGTTTACATGTACTGATTGTGATACTGTATTTAAATGGAAAAGTGCCCTTAGTAGACAGCGAAACTCCATACACGGAACTCGACACTTTCGGTGCGGTAAATGCAAGAAAATATTTAAAAGAAGTGATCATTTGAAAAGGCATGCAATACGGCATCAATCTAAATTTAATAGTGGACTATCTAAGATGAGGCATCCGGCTTCAGATACTAATTACAATAATTGTAATCAAAGTACTTCAACTTTAACACTTGCTTCGGAGATTCAGCTTGAAGACAACTACAATCCCAATGACACAGTTGATCGTTTAAGATTACTTCACGAAATATCACCAAACTCAGAAGAAATTCCAATGCTAATAGAAGAACTTTGACAACGTAATATTCTAGAATAAGTAATTTTTTATATGTATAATTGTTATGCTTAATATTATTTAATTGTATAATGTTTCATTGAATAAAATAAAATTTAAATATATAACCTCAATTTTTTGTGATAATGGTGGTTAGAAGGATATATATATATGAGTAACATGAAGGTAAGATGAGGAGGGGGGTAACATGAGGTTAACATGAGGTTAACATGAGGTTAGCATGAGGTTAACATGAGGGTCATATTTAGATATGATTAATTTTGGTTAAATTAATTATTAACTTATATCTGATAAACTGCTATTATAGGTATATCCGTCTGTCTATTAGTTGATAACCTTTTTTCCTGCATTTCAAATGTCTCTCATTCTATTCTTAACAATCTAGTTCAGTATTTATGTATTTGCTGCTTTGAGCTAAATGTACTGAGAAGAGACTCTTCTACTTAATCCGGCTTCATATTATATTTTGGCATTCCCCCAGATAAATTAGGTTTGTAGATATCATTTGGTAACTTTTATACCCCTGTCGGTAGAGGAACAAACTTGCTAAATTTAACCCATAGCATATTGATGTGTGATTTTAATTTATAATATATTGTTGCACATTTGTTGAAAACAAGCCAAAAGTTATATTGATTAATTTAATCACACGTTTACTACATCTGCATCAGTTGGCGTAAAATTTGCTGTCATGTAGATGATGACTCATTGTAAGCGAATTTTACTGAATCCAATAATGCCAGTATGATGAACCAGAAATATACTAGTTTAATAAAATAGTTTACTTTATATACACAGCACTATTTTATTAATGTGATAGGAGAATTAAAAAGTTACAATACAGTTTAATATACACATATTTATTTGACATAATATATACATTTTATAACATAATAATTGTATAATTAATTATATTAATTAGAGTAGGGGCCTTTTATTTTCTTCAGAATTCTGGCGTGATTATCAGTTAACTGTTGGTCATAATCAATCTTCCCCCCAGGGACTGTTTAATCGTTTGAACCCCGTCTTGTCCTGTCTGCAGGATGCAGAACACAAATGTCGTCTATTTCTTTATTAGCTTGTATATTTTTCCTTATTTTAAGTAAATTTTGCCGAAATAATCAGCCGAACACTGTGATTGTTTATATTTATTATAATACCCCATCATACGAAACTCAACCTCGTTCCTTGAAGTTAAATCAGTCTTTGCTGGAGAAAATACAAAATCTTCGGGGTCTACGCCGCAGTGTTTTTTAAGTACTAGTAGATTAGGATCGAACAGTTCGCCATTCACTTTTACACAAAAATAAAGTGCAGGAAATGGTGTAAAATAATGCCGCAGATACCCCATAACGATATCCGGGGTGTACCCCAACTTTCTTGCCTCATCGCAATACATTAGTGCTGATGGTAGGCAGGCGCCATAATAGTTTTCCTTTATTAAAGCTCGTGAAATTATCAAGCTTAATAAGGATAGATTAGTTTTATCAATACTCATTTCATCCGCTGACTGACCGCCGATTAATTAAAGAATGATTAGTCACGAACGGAATAGAGATAACGGTTACGATTTTGTGCGTATTTATCATAAGATTTAATGTTGCCTTGACTTGCTATCACTTTCCCAATACATGTAAACAGGCCCGCATGCCGCTGGCCAATGACCTCATCCAACTCAATCTCGCTAATGCGCGTGCGCCTAACCTAGTACCCCTGTTTTGCTGTGGGGCGCGGTGGGGCAAGGGGCGGAGCCACCGTAAAACTCGTTATTTCCCGCCAAATACAGAGGGCGGTGAGGAGTAGGTATAGGGAGGGTTGAGACGCCCCCACCACATCCACATGAAGCGCCACCTAGCGTTGATGTGAGATTGTTGCCGCCGCCCCCTCTCCCCCACCCGCTGCCCATGCCCCTGTCCCCACCCGCCCCCTTGTCCGTGCCCTTGTCCGTGCCCTTGTCCCCGCCCGCCCCCTTGTCCGTGCCCTTGTCCCCAGCCGCCGCCGCCGCTGTGCTATATTTAAATTTGAATGGGCGGTGTCATTAGCCGATGCAGTTTGTTGTTGTGAAAGTGTTGCAAGGTCGGCAGGTATTGATTTAAATTAAATAGCAAATTTCGCAATTATACTTTTGATTACGACATACAAAACAATGGGTGCTAAAAACTGCTCAAAAATAAAGCAGGAATAAAAGCTTTAACTAAACTTATAAAATATAATAAAACACATGTATTGTACATAAGGATTTATGAAATATAAATATTACAAAATTGCTATATGTGTATTTATACTAAACCTTAAATCCATTTAACATAATTTATTGCTAATATTAATAACACCATTCATGGTAAATTTTGATTATTTGTTTGTTTTAAAGAGGCTGATACAGCAAGCTTAGCCAGTGTATTTTGGTTTTAAAACAGGTTTTACAACCCCAAATAAATATTTGTTTGCTGAATAAAAAACATTATTTGCTTCATTAAGCAATAAAAACAGCATCTTGAAAATATTTTTTGTTTTATCCTTTTAAGACCAAAAAACCTATAACTTTTAACTTTAGAAGTATATTACATATAAAATACACAATTTACAAAATATCATCATAATGTGTCCTGTTTCTTACTTAGTAAATTCTATTTTCGTGAATGAGTCTGTCTCCTTGGTACGGTTAATAATACCACAATTTAAACGTATACCTAAATCACAAGTTAAACATATTAAATTAACTTTCACAACTTAATTTCTCACTTTTATTAAAATAAGCCATACAATAAATTTAAAATAAAAACTCAAATACACGGAATTCAGTTTATAATTAACGGGAAAACAAGTTATTAACCTTTAAGATGATAAGTATCTGCTTTTTAAAATATATTAGTTACTTTATGTTCATATAAACGAGTTTTATTATTTAAATTGGAAATTAATTTGTTATTCTTAAATTGCGAATGTGGAGGTATAATATTTTCTGCACCATATGGTAGGTCATTATGTTTATCATGCAGTTCTGCGGGATATTCTAAATCTACTTGAAAAACGATATTTGTTATATTTAGGTTTTCTATTTCATCTGGTGATAACCATTTAAAATTATTTGTTGGTAAATACTTTGACATGGCTAGACCATATAAATTATTCGCAGCTCAGTATGTAATATATTTAATTTTTTCTGTACGATTAAATTCAGATGTTTTTAAATACTTACTGTTAGCTTTCGAATATCGATTACAAGAAACTGAGATCCCACCTCTAATTCCTCTCGTTATAAATTTTATCATTTCAATATCAGTTAATAATTCCAACTTAATTTTAGTACATTTTAACATAGCATCCCAACTTAACCCGTTAGCTGTATAGAAACGGCAGTGATCTAAATTATAAATTTTCATACAAACAGCCTCTAAAATTTTCAAATATATCAACCAGCAATAAGACATCAGTTTTTAAATATATATCAGAATAATTTTGAATTGTTTTACAGTTGAATGTATTCCAAACATTTATAGCATGTTTATATTCGTTTTCTGATATATTCGTTTTATTTAAACTATTGTAAAATAATTTGCTGGTTGTGAGAGACTGATGCAGGTCCCCGCTTCCACCACACATTTATGATGTTGTCTCGCGGTACTTTTAAACGGGTTCAAGATTGGTCTAAATTTCGCTGGCGCGCACCGCAAATTGTCATTAACCGCCGGCTTAAGCAGTTTTGTGTTTTTTTTTGTTGGGAAAGTGTCGCAAGGCCATCAGCTGTTAAATTAAATTTCCGTGTTTGCAATTATTCAGACTTTCGATGCATTGTACGTGTGGTTAATCTGGGGTTAGTTATTATTTATTTAACCTGCATAGAGAAAGATTGTTTAAACAATTTTGCTATGGATAATTATATTATAATTAAAGATTCCAAAAAGAATGTTAAACGGTTTAACGAAGTAGTTAAAAATATGAAATTCCTATATCAAATAAGGTATTGACAATTGTATCCATAAACTGCTTTTAAGACGTATTATCGTTAAAATTCAAAAGACTTACCAGCAATAAATTAATTCTTGTGGAATAATAGTTTATTTGTATAATTTACGATTAATTGTGTGTAATGTTTAATTTTTTTAAATAAAATTTAAAAAAGTTATTATTTCTACTAATTTTATCTCCGACAATAAAATTAATAAAGCAATATATAGCAGTATATATAAACTTAGTTGCGTAATTAACGAAAAATTTATTTGATTCTGAAACTTTAAATTTAAATATTTATGCCGTTGTAGGATTTGTTTAAAATAAAAATTATATTTTAAGGTACGTATATTTATAGAACAACAATTAATTTATATAATTCTTTATTGTTTAAAATAAAAAATTTAAAATTTTCTGTCTTTATTTATTTATACCGACACCGTTAAAATAAATTATACCTTGTAAGTTAACTTTAGGTAATTTAAAAAGCAGGGATTATGTGCAAATTAAATTTTGAGTATTCGATTTTATGTTTTTAAAAAGAATACATAAATCTTTATTAATATTATAACTTTATTATAATTTGTATATGGTTACATATGAGTCACAGTACTTGACTGTGCAGAGTCTACGATACAAAGAGCGTGCTTATTCACTAAACTAGCCTATTTATACATTTCTCTTATCTTCTAAATATGCAACCTATGCTAGATGATGTTATGACTAATGTCTTGAAACAACAGGTTCAAGATACATAATTTACATTTATCTTATCTTCTAAATGTGCAACCTATGCTAGATGATGTTATGACTAATGTAATGAAACAACAGGTTCAAGATACATAATTCCTCCCCTTTTAGTTTTTTCATTATATTTGTTCTTGCATAGCTAGTTCACTTAGCTTTTTTCTTACTGTTTTTACCTTTCTTAATTTTCTTTCATTTCTATATAATTTTATTTTAGGTAATACATATTTTCTTAAAATATAACAACTTATTAATATAAATATTATAACATATATTATATAAGAGTGATGACTACTATTTTCAATTTTGATTTCTTTTATTTTTATAATTTTCGGTTCATTTAATATAATATCGGAGATATTCTGTAATTTAGTATCATTAAATTTTGAACTTATTAATTCCTTCTCAAATGTTTTAAATTCAATTTCTTTATATTTTTGTAGAATTCTTTTAAATGTGAAATTATTTATTTGACATTCTTGGTTAATTTTTATCTTATAGATTCCTTGAATATTTCTTTTTATTTTTATTTCGTTACAGTTCATTTGAATTTCTTGCTTATTTGGACTAATCATAATTAGTTCATTTGTATTTTGAATTAATTCAAAAGTATTCTTTTTCTCAATATTATGGTATTTGCAATCATCATCCTTCTGCTTATCTAGTATATTTCCCATACATTTACTTATTTCTATAAATTGTGTAATACACAAGTATTTATTCTTAATATAACTACATTCGCTTATTTTATAAGTCTTATCTTGTGTGAAATATAATTGTTGAGGTTCACTCATTATTATGAATCTATCATTCTGAATCATTGGTAATGGGGTAAACTGGTTTAATTTGAAGGATTCTTGGGAGAAGGTTGGTATTGATATTATAAAGTATATTTCTCCGTTATAGTATTTACAATGGGTTTCTATTAGTTCGTTTAAATTCCAAATGTCGTTATTTTGTGTAGTTTGTTTTAAATTTTCATAAGATATTATACTAACGTCTAGTTTGTGTAATGAGCAAAAGGTTAAACTTGTTTCTATTTGTTTTATTAATTCATTTAAATTCATTATTATTAATATTAATTTCTGAAATTTTTATTTAATTTTTAGTTGATTTATTTTTATATTTTTACTTCTGTTCTTTTTATCTAATATTTTAATTTTTCCTAATAGAGGGTTATAATTTTTAACTGAATATTTTCTGTATATTGGTTTCTTTATTTTATGAATAATTCTAGGATTCTGTTTAACATATACTTTATCTGTTAATTCTAAAGGATTGTCATTTTCTGTATTTCGTTTTAATTTTTCTCTTTCTATTCTATCCTTAATAATATGCTTAATTTTCCTTTGTTGTTCTTCATAATTTTCTCTTAATTTGGATTGGTCTGTTTTTATAAAAATGTTTTCATTTGATATTCCGTAAAGTATTTCAACTGGACTGAGTTGTGTTGTACTATGTTTTGTATTATTATACGCTAATGTAGCCATTCGTATTTTTTCTGACATTGCTATGTTTTTAGTGTCTGGTCTTGAGTGTAATATTCTCAATTGTTCTATTAATGTTGAGTGAAGTCTTTCCACTGCATTACTTTTAGGGTTATTAACACAAGTTATATGTAATTTAATTTTCTTTTTACTTAAGAGATCTTTCATTAATGTGTTATTAAATTCTGTACCATTGTCCATTATTATTTCCTTAGGTATTTTGTATGTTTCAAAGTATATTCTTAATTTATCTGTTATTTGTTTTGCGCTCTTATTTTCGACTTTGATAATCTGTGCGTGCTTGGAGAACTGATCTAATATCGTCAAGTAAGGTTCTTTATTTAGTGATAACAAGTCTATATTTATCATTTCAAATGGTGTGCTTGGTGTTATTGTAAGATTGTCGGTTATTTTTATAGGTTTTCTTTCATATTTATTACATCGGCACATTTCACAGTTGTTTATATATTCTTGAATGTCTTTATTCATGTTTGGCCAATAATATTTTTCTTTTAATTCTCTTATGGTGGCTAAAATTCCTCTATGATTTGTAAGGCCTGTGTGAAAGTCATGTATAATTTCTAATTGTTCCTCGTTATTTTCTACGTTGTTTACTAATTTTGTACACGCTATGATATTTATAGAATTTGGTTGGAAATTTTCTTGTAATATTTTTGAAACTTCTTTATCTAAATCTTTTTGAAATAAGGCTAAATATCTAATTTTTGGGGTTAGATAAGTTTTTATAAAATCTATAACATCTTGTTTAAAGGTTACTTTATTAAATTTACAAATAAGTCTTTGTTTTTTATTATCAAAATATTTTTCTATTTTTATTTCAGTATCCCTGTCTACTTTATAAATTATTATTTGATTATCCGCTATATTAATTCTCTCATCTAAATATTTTATTCCTGCTATGGGATTCTCATTTGCGCTGTGTACCGTTTGGTTATCTTCTTCTTGATCTATATTATTTTGTTCGCTACTGTTTTCTGTTTCATTATGGTTAACGTCGGGTAATGTGAAAACGTTTATTTCTATATTAGTATCTTCAAATATTTTATTTATCTTTTCTCTTACTTTTTCCCATTCTAATTTGTCTAAACCGCATCCTAATTTTGGGATGTTTATTATAGGTAGTTCATTTATAATCATGTAATCTCTTAATTCTTTTAAAGGTTTGTCCAAATTTTTTAATAATGGTTTATCAAAATGATTTATTTTTGTAATTAGGTGAAATATTATTTTATTATTTATTTTTTGAATAATGATATTTTTATTATTTCGTTCTTTGCAAAAGTCTTTGCAATCATATTTTAAATTTATTTGTTCCGCCAGACCTCGTGACATTTCGCAGTTTTTTGATATACAGTGTGCGATGGGATTTTGTTCTAATACGTCTCCTATTAAATTATTTAATTTAAATTTGGGTTTCTGTCTGGATAGTAGGTCTGCAACAACATTCTCTTTACCTTGTAAATAATTTATCTCAAAGTTATATTCACTCAATTCTATTTTCCATCTAATTAGTTTTTGATTCGGGTTTTTCATGTTGAATAACCAGATTAAAGGTTTATGATCTGTTTTTATGGTGAACTTCCGTCCGTAAATATATGGTCTAAAATTTCTAACTGCCCATACTATTGCTTTTAGTTCTTTTTCTATTGTACTGTAATTCTGTTCCGCTTTATTTAAAGTTTTAGAGGCATAACATATAGGTAATTCTTTATCGTCTGTTTTTTGTGCTAATATAGCGCCTATTGCAAAGTCGCTTGCGTCTGTAGTTAATATAAATTCTTTGTTAAAGTCTGGGTTTTGTAATATTGGGGATTTTATTAATGTGTTTTTACATTGTTCAAATGCGTTCTTATAATTTTCATCATCTATATCTATTTTAACATTTTTTCTTAGACATTGTGTAAAAGGTTTTGTCAAGTTTGCGTAATTAGGTATGAATCGTCTATACCATCCTAAAGTTCCTAAGAATTGTTTTATTTCTTTTTGTGTTTTTGGTAAATTTAAATTTTTTATTGTCTCTATTTTCTTTTCATCTGTTGTTAGTCCGGTTTGATTAATTTTATATCCTAAAAATTTAACTTCTTGTTGTAAAAATTCTGACTTGTCTATTTGTATTTTTAAATTTGCTTGACGTAGTTTTTCGAATACTAGTCTTATATTTTTTAAATGTTCTTCTAAGTTTTTGCCAAATATTATAATGTCGTCCATATATACTAAACAGATTTTATTAATTAATTCGCCTAATGCTTCATTAATCATTCGTTGAAATGTGGCAGGTGCGTTTTTAAGTCCAAAAGGCATTCTAATGTATTCGTAGTGTCCAGAACTTGTGGAAAAAGCTGTTTTTTCTCTATCATTTTTATTCATTTTTATCTGGTGGAATCCTGAATGTAGGTCTAGGGTTGTAAAGTATTCGGAGGGTCCGATGTGATCGAATATCGTGTCAATGTTAGGTATTGGGTATTTATCATCTTTCGTTACTGAATTTAGTTTTCTGAAATCTATTACCATTCTAGTTTTTTGTTTTCCTGAAGCGTCTAATTTTTTTGGTACGATCCAAATAGGGGATGACCAGGGTGAAAATGATTTTTGTATTATTTTATTATCTAATAATTTTTTTACATGTTCTTCGATGTCTTTTTCGTAAATTTGTGGAAGTCGGTAATTTTTTGTGTATACCGGCGTTTCATTTGTTACGTGAATTTTGTGTTCTATGGTGGTAGTGCAGGTTAGGTTTTCGTTTTCGTTTGGAAACAGATCTGTGTATGTGTTTATTAGTTTATCTAACTCTCTTTTTTCTATATTATCTAAGTGACTATTTCTAATTTGTATATTATTTGTTTCTGCTTTTAAATTTGTTAATTCTTCTAATTTATATATTTTATCGTCTAATTTTACTTTATTGTCTTTAAAGTTTAGTTGTATATTTAATATTTTAAATGCTTCTATTCCGAGTAATATATTATATGTTTTATGAAATTTATAAACATAACATTTTAAAGGTTTTTTATGAATTTTTATTATTGTATATTTATCGCAATTAGATTTTCCGTTTACTGTTTTAAAAGTTAATTTTTCGTTATATGTTTTTACTTTAAATTGTTTTACTAAATCCGGGTGTATAAAGTTTATTGAAGAGCCTGTATCGAACAGTATGACATATGGATTAATTTTTAATGCTGGTAAGTTCGTTGTTATAGAAGACATTACTACTGTATCGCTTCTATCTGTGTCTCTAAATCTAAAAAAAGAATCTTCATAGATTTTCTTTTGTTTTTCTTTCTCTAATCTTTCGTTGTTTAACTCTTCGTCTATTTGTTTATGAAATTCTTGGTCCATATCGAAATCTATTTCGTCTAAGTCTACTTCTTCTATGTTATTATTTTGTCTGATTGTTTGTGTAGACATTGGTTGTGTGATTCGTGTTTGTTGTGTCATAGGTTTTGGGTTAAATCGTTTCGTCTCATAATAATTTTTTATATTTTGTCTAGGTGCAAAATTTGGGTTAGTTCTCTGGTATTGAGGTGGTTGTTTGGGATTAAATGATGTTGATGGGAATGTTTGTGATGGGAACTTTTGTGGAGGTTGCCCATTGCCAAATTTTGGTCTTTCTACATTGTTTCTCAACATAGGTGATTGATTATACGTATTAATAAAGTTAAATTCATTTTTAATCATTAATTCTATTTGTTCCAAAGTTGTAGGGTTTTTAATAAGGAATGATCCTCTAACATGATTTGGTAGTAGAGATATAAATCTTTTTACTATAAATTTTTGGTTTTCATGAATTATTGCGTTCTTCTGATCTTGTGAATAATTAGTTAAGTGTATTTTTGATTTGTAAAGTGAAAAATTTTCAAGCATTATTTTCAAAGTTTGTTCTATTGATTTCGAAAATTTCGTATCCATGAGTTCTATCATCAGTGTTTCTGATGTACTCTTGTCTACAAAGTTTGTGGTCAGATATAGTTTTAAATCTTCCCATTCTGCAAATTCGTTATTACTTGTAATTTCTATTGCTTGTTCAGTGAGTTTTAATTTTATCATGCTGAATGCAAACATTCGCTGATTTGCAGTGAGTTCTAGTGTATTAAAAATGTCCATAATCTTTGTGGCTTGTTTTATAAAATTATTTAATGTTTTAATATTTCCATTATAACATGGGATTGTTTTGAGATACATTTCTATTTCTTGTACAGTTGTGGTAGCCATTGTTATGCGATTTAATCTACTAGGTTTTAATTTAATTTTGATATATTTAGTTATTGGTAACGGTGTTAAGGAATCGTCTGATTCTATTGATTCAGAGCTATCGCTTTCTGACATAAATTGTATTATGTGTGTGATTGACCTGTGCCGGGTCTCGGTATTTTTATTACTAGTCGTAGCTAGAAATACCCCTGAGTATTATAATATAAATGTTTTACAAACTTATAAAGAAATTCTTACATTTGTATCGTGATTGTGATTATGATGATTCTTGTGAACATCATCTTCTGTTGCGGCTTCTTCTTCGTAGTTTTCGTGTTGTCTAGTAGAGACAGCAAGTGCTTCTGATGAGTGACGTGTTTCGGAACAGCAAGTCTTCCTAGTGGATTGGTCGACGTGATCTCGGAACAGCACTCTGGAGTACGTGAATCTTGTAGACGAACGTTGTGCCTTTGCGGCCTGATGGGTCCTGTTCGACCGGTTTTCGTAGATTTTTGTAGGTTTTGCTTGGTAAAGGATAAAAATCCACCACACAATTTTTTTTATTGTGTTTCGAAGCTATTAATCCTACCGACTGCGCCAATTAAATTTTGAGTATTCGATTTTATGTTTTTAAAAAGAATACATAAATCTTTATTAATATTATAACTTTATTATAATTTGTATATGGTTACATATGAGTCACAGTACTTGACTGTGCAGAGTCTACGATACAAAGAGCGTGCTTATTCACTAAACTAGCCTATTTATACATTTCTCTTATCTTCTAAATATGCAACCTATGCTAGATGATGTTATGACTAATGTCTTGAAACAACAGGTTCAAGATACATAATTTACATTTATCTTATCTTCTAAATGTGCAACCTATGCTAGATGATGTTATGACTAATGTAATGAAACAACAGGTTCAAGATACATAATTTGCATGTAAAAAGAAGAAGAATATATGCACGTATATATGCATAAATTTGTTCAAAATATGTAGAAAATTACAAAATAATACAAAAATGCGCCAAAATACAGACTTTTGTAATGAAAATCAGAGAAAAATAAAAATTGAAGCAGAATATACAAAAAATAAAATTAAAATATATTTCATTTTTACATGCTGACGCAATTTAGTCCTGTATGCTACACTGTGAGGATTTGTAGCCTCGTCTTAAGAATACACTACTTTTTCTCGTTGAGAGCGGGTCGTACGGCGATTTATTTTAGAAGTGTTCGTTATACATTTGAGAATTATTTTAACTCTAATCTATTGACTAAAGATTAGTAAATATGATCAAATTATAATTTAAATTTTGTAAATAAAAAATGTTATAACCAATACATTTAAGCTACACAAGTACGTCTATGCACGCGGTTTGTTTTCATTATGATACTTCTTACATATAAATATCTCTAAAATTTGGATTAATTCTAAAACATCTTTAAATTTAAATAATCATGCCGATGTAGAATTTGATTAAATGCATCCGGTTCACGGTTGTACATAAGTAGGTATGCAGTCCATGCAGAAAAAACTTGTTTTTAATTGCTATTTGCAGCCGTTTATTCATAAGTTATTGAGGTAGTGAGATGGCCGGCTGTTGTTATAATTTGTTTTACACAATACAAATACCCACGAGTATACAGCTAATTATTGGAGCTAAAAAACAAATCTCATCTTAAGTATAATACAATTTCAACCGTTTACTGATAGAACAGATAGTTTTTTTCTGAAAATTGAAAACAACGAAGTTTCGTTTGTTGCTTAAACTTGTTTATATAATCAACACTTAACTCACAGTTTAAAAGTAAATACTCCAATTATATACATATAGGCTGGTGATCGGAAAAATGGAACATAGGGATTTAACATGGGATATTAGTTTTATGCAGCTTTCTACTCTCCTGTACATTTTACGGAAAAACTGTGTACTAAAAAGTTCGGAATTAAAAGAAGCATCTAGTAAGTCGAAATGTTGCGATCAAATATGTTTCATTGACAAAATAAACGCAAAGTAAAAATGATAATTTGTGGCTACACCAGATTGCCGTGAAAAATAAAACAAATTAATTTTAATTCTTTCTGGCAGATCTGACTTTTTAGTGAAATAGATAAAAGATAATCATTTTTAATGTTATAATTAAATAATTAATAGATTTTATACGTTTACGTATTACATCTAAACATCTATACTAACATTGAAATCTGAGTCATATCAGGTTTAGGTACACAGGTGCGTTAAATTGCAAGGTCGCGAAACATAAAAACAAATCTAAATGTTAAACATATGCATTTGAATGCTGAAAGGTCAATATCTTTTCGAATTAAATTTTGTTTTTATGCATTTTATTTTATTATTTTTAACAATTTATGCGTGTATTATATGTATAAATATACCTAGTTTTCAAGTTTACCTCGTATTTAATGATTATATTTTACAAATTAAGCTAATTATTGAGAATAACTTGAATTTGTTTGTAAATTTCGTGTACTTACAAGCCAATTGTTATTTATGTACTCCGCAGATTTTTTGGTTTCTAGATAAAACATCACATTTTATATTTATTGATTTATTTTGAGCCACAATTTTTTGTTTTTATGTAAAACATATCATATTTGATATTTATTGATTTATGTTAAGGTAGAATTTTTATTTTTAGATAAAACATATCATACTCGATATTTATTGATTTATTTGAAGTAGAATTTTATGTTTTCTAGATAAAACATATCGTGCTTGATATTTATTGATTTATTTGAGCTAGATTTTTTTGTTTTTAGGTAACACATATAACATTTGATATTTATTGGTTTATTTTGAGCTAAATTTTTTTGTTTTTAGGTAAAACATATCACATTTGTTATTTATTGATTTATTTTGAAGCAGATTTTTTTGTTTTTATGTAAAACATATCATATTTGATATTTATTGATTTATGTTAATGTAGAATTTTTATTTTTAGATATAAACATATCATACTCGATATTTATTGATTTATTTGAGGTAGAATTTAGCAGTGGTGGTGGAAATTTGCACACTGTTTTAACATTTTAGTTTAGAGCTGGCAGGATGCCGGGTCTTTTTATCGTTTAAGCCGGTTTTTATTATATATTTATAAAATTATACAGCTGTATTATCTAGAAAACATAAAATTCTACTTCAAATAAATCAATAAATATCGAGTATGATATGTTTTATCTAAAAATAAAAATTCTACCTTAACATAAATCAATAAATATCAAATATGATATGTTTTACATAAAAACAAAAAATTGTGGCTCAAAATAAATCAATAAATATAAAATGTGATGTTTTATCTAGAAACCAAAAAATCTGCGGAGTACATAAATAACAATTGGCTTGTAAGTACACGAAATTTACAAACAAATTCAAGTTATTCTCAATAATTAGCTTAATTTGTAAAATATAATCATTAAATACGAGGTAAACTTGAAAACTAGGTATATTTATACATATAATACACGCATAAATTGTTAAAAATAATAAAATAAAATGCATAAAAACAAAATTTAATTCGAAAAGATATTGACCTTTCAGCATTCAAATGCATATGTTTAACATTTAGATTTGTTTTTATGTTTCGCGACCTTGCAATTTAACGCACCTGTGTACCTAAACCTGATATGACTCAGATTTCAATGTTAGTATAGATGTTTAGATGTAATACGTAAACGTATAAAATCTATTAATTATTTAATTATAACATTAAAAATGATTATCTTTTATCTATTTCACTAAAAAGTCAGATCTGCCAGAAAGAATTAAAATTAATTTGTTTTATTTTTCACGGCAATCTGGTGTAGCCACAAATTATCATTTTTACTTTGCGTTTATTTTGTCAATGAAACATATTTGATCGCAACATTTCGACTTACTAGATGCTTCTTTTAATTCCGAACTTTTTAGTACACAGTTTTTCCGTAAAATGTACAGGAGAGTAGAAAGCTGCATAAAACTAATATCCCATGTTAAATCCCTATGTTCCATTTTTCCGATCACCAGCCTATATGTATATAATTGGAGTATTTACTTTTAAACTGTGAGTTAAGTGTTGATTATATAAACAAGTTTAAGCAACAAACGAAACTTCGTTGTTTTCAATTTTCAGAAAAAAACTATCTGTTCTATCAGTAAACGGTTGAAATTGTATTATACTTAAGATGAGATTTGTTTTTTAGCTCCAATAATTAGCTGTATACTCGTGGGTATTTGTATTGTGTAAAACAAATTATAACAACAGCCGGCCATCTCACTACCTCAATAACTTATGAATAAACGGCTGCAAATAGCAATTAAAAACAAGTTTTTTCTGCATGGACTGCATACCTACTTATGTACAACCGTGAACCGGATGCATTTAATCAAATTCTACATCGGCATGATTATTTAAATTTAAAGATGTTTTAGAATTAATCCAAATTTTAGAAATATTTATATGTAAGAAGTATCATAATGAAAACAAACCGCGTGCATAGACGTACTTGTGTAGCTTAAATGTATTGGTTATAACATTTTTTATTTACAAAATTTAAATTATAATTTGATCATATTTACTAATCTTTAGTCAATAGATTAGAGTTAAAATAATTCTCAAATGTATAACGAACACTTCTAAAATAAATCGCCGTACGACCCGCTCTCAACGAGAAAAAGTAGTGTATTCTTAAGACGAGGCTACAAATCCTCACAGTGTAGCATACAGGACTAAATTGCGTCAGCATGTAAAAATGAAATATATTTTAATTTTATTTTTTGTATATTCTGCTTCAATTTTTATTTTTCTCTGATTTTCATTACAAAAGTCTGTATTTTGGCGCATTTTTGTATTATTTTGTAATTTTCTACATATTTTGAACAAATTTATGCATATATACGTGCATATATTCTTCTTCTTTTTACATGCACATAATCCCTGCTTTTTAAATTACCTAAAGTTAACTTACAAGGTATAATTTATTTTAACGGTGTCGGTATAAATAAATAAAGACAGAAAATTTTAAATTTTTTATTTTAAACAATAAAGAATTATATAAATTAATTGTTGTTCTATAAATATACGTACCTTAAAATATAATTTTTATTTTAAACAAATCCTACAACGGCATAAATATTTAAATTTAAAGTTTCAGAATCAAATAAATTTTTCGTTAATTACGCAACTAAGTTTATATATACTGCTATATATTGCTTTATTAATTTTATTGTCGGAGATAAAATTAGTAGAAATAATAACTTTTTTAAATTTTATTTAAAAAAATTAAACATTACACACAATTAATCGTAAATTATACAAATAAACTATTATTCCACAAGAATTAATTTATTGCTGGTAAGTCTTTTGAATTTTAACGATAATACGTCTTAAAAGCAGTTTATGGATACAATTGTCAATACCTTATTTGATATAGGAATTTCATATTTTTAACTACTTCGTTAAACCGTTTAACATTCTTTTTGGAATCTTTAATTATAATATAATTATCCATAGCAAAATTGTTTAAACAATCTTTCTCTATGCAGGTTAAATAAATAATAACTAACCCCAGATTAACCACACGTACAATGCATCGAAAGTCTGAATAATTGCAAACACGGAAATTTAATTTAACAGCTGATGGCCTTGCGACACTTTCCCAACAAAAAAAAACACAAAACTGCTTAAGCCGGCGGTTAATGACAATTTGCGGTGCGCGCCAGCGAAATTTAGACCAATCTTGAACCCGTTTAAAAGTACCGCGAGACAACATCATAAATGTGTGGTGGAAGCGGGGACCTGCATCAGTCTCTCACAACCAGCAAATTATTTTACAATAGTTTAAATAAAACGAATATATCAGAAAACGAATATAAACATGCTATAAATGTTTGGAATACATTCAACTGTAAAACAATTCAAAATTATTCTGATATATATTTAAAAACTGATGTCTTATTGCTGGTTGATATATTTGAAAATTTTAGAGGCTGTTTGTATGAAAATTTATAATTTAGATCACTGCCGTTTCTATACAGCTAACGGGTTAAGTTGGGATGCTATGTTAAAATGTACTAAAATTAAGTTGGAATTATTAACTGATATTGAAATGATAAAATTTATAACGAGAGGAATTAGAGGTGGGATCTCAGTTTCTTGTAATCGATATTCGAAAGCTAACAGTAAGTATTTAAAAACATCTGAATTTAATCGTACAGAAAAAATTAAATATATTACATACTGAGCTGCGAATAATTTATATGGTCTAGCCATGTCAAAGTATTTACCAACAAATAATTTTAAATGGTTATCACCAGATGAAATAGAAAACCTAAATATAACAAATATCGTTTTTCAAGTAGATTTAGAATATCCCGCAGAACTGCATGATAAACATAATGACCTACCATATGGTGCAGAAAATATTATACCTCCACATTCGCAATTTAAGAATAACAAATTAATTTCCAATTTAAATAATAAAACTCGTTTATATGAACATAAAGTAACTAATATATTTTAAAAAGCAGATACTTATCATCTTAAAGGTTAATAACTTGTTTTCCCGTTAATTATAAACTGAATTCCGTGTATTTGAGTTTTTATTTTAAATTTATTGTATGGCTTATTTTAATAAAAGTGAGAAATTAAGTTGTGAAAGTTAATTTAATATGTTTAACTTGTGATTTAGGTATACGTTTAAATTGTGGTATTATTAACCGTACCAAGGAGACAGACTCATTCACGAAAATAGAATTTACTAAGTAAGAAACAGGACACATTATGATGATATTTTGTAAATTGTGTATTTTATATGTAATATACTTCTAAAGTTAAAAGTTATAGGTTTTTTGGTCTTAAAAGGATAAAACAAAAAATATTTTCAAGATGCTGTTTTTATTGCTTAATGAAGCAAATAATGTTTTTTATTCAGCAAACAAATATTTATTTGGGGTAGTAAAACCTGTTTTAAAACCAAAATACACTGGCTAAGCTTGCTGTATCAGCCTCTTTAAAACAAACAAATAATCAAAATTTACCATGAATGGTGTTATTAATATTAGCAATAAATTATGTTAAATGGATTTAAGGTTTAGTATAAATACACATATAGCAATTTTGTAATATTTATATTTCATAAATCCTTATGTACAATACATGTGTTTTATTATATTTTATAAGTTTAGTTAAAGCTTTTATTCCTGCTTTATTTTTGAGCAGTTTTTAGCACCCATTGTTTTGTATGTCGTAATCAAAAGTATAATTGCGAAATTTGCTATTTAATTTAAATCAATACCTGCCGACCTTGCAACACTTTCACAACAACAAACTGCATCGGCTAATGACACCGCCCATTCAAATTTAAATATAGCACAGCGGCGGCGGCGGCTGGGGACAAGGGCACGGACAAGGGGGCGGGCGGGGACAAGGGCACGGACAAGGGCACGGACAAGGGGGCGGGTGGGGACAGGGGCATGGGCAGCGGGTGGGGGAGAGGGGGGGGCAACAATCTCACATCAACGCTAGGTGGCGCTTCATGTGGATGTGGTGGGGGGCGTCTCAACCCTCCCTATACCTACTGTGAGGCTCTCTCTATTTAAATTTCCCGCCAAATGCAGAGCCCCAATCAGGACCGCTAGGGGGCGTGGCCAACCAATCAGGATCGGCAGGAGCATTGTCAGCCAATCAAATAATTGTTGAAAGGCGTGACCATGAGACAAGGAGGCGTGGCTAGCCAATCAAATAATTACTGGGGCGTGACCTTGAGACAAGGAGGCGTGGCTAGCCAATCAAATAATTGTTGAGGGGCGTGACCTTGAGACAGGGGCGTGGTTAGCCAATCAAATAATTACTGGGGGGCGTGACCTTGAGACAGGGGGCGTGGCTAGCCAATCAAATAATTGCTGGGGGAGTGACCTTGAGGCAGGGGGCGTGGCCTTGTGACGTCATAAAAAGTGGAGGGGGTGGTCTCAATCGTCGGATTACCTACTTATGTCATCGGTTAGTGCTGCTGAAAATTATATTATAAATAACGTTCGATTAATTAGCTGCAAACTTCACGCCAGCTGGCGGTTTTCAAAATAAATGTATACATTTTATGTCATCGGTTAGTGCTTCGTTAGTGCTTCTGAAAATTATATTCAAGATATCACGGTGACGTCATAAATAACGTTCGATTAATTAGCTGCCAAGTTCACGCCAACTGACGGTTTTAAAAATAAATGAATAAATTTTGTCATTGGTTAGTGCTTCGTTAGTGCTGTTTAGTGCTTCTGAAAATTTTATACAAGATATCACAGAGACGTCATAAATAACGTTCGATTTAAATGCTGGTAAGTTTACGCCAGCTGACAGTTTTTAAAATAAATGAATAAATTTTATATCATCGTTCAGTGCTTCGTTAGTTCTCTTTAGTGTTTCTGAAAATTATATACAACTATCACGGTACGTAGGTCGAACGGGGGTTACAAAAATAAAAGCACGTTTCTGTTGCGGCAATGAAGAAAACGCAAACAAGAAATAGTTGAAGAAAAAAGACACATTGTGTAGAATGTGTACAAAAAGAGAAGACACAATGTGGCACATGATGTAAGAATGTGCGGAAGGAATAAAAAAATCAAGAAGAATGAGCGAAATATTAGATATATCGGAACAATGGGAAGAATGGATAAAGAATATTTTGGGAAAAAGAAGAAAAAGTGAAACGTAGATATATAAATGTATATGTTAAACATATATTTTATATAAGTACCCACGTATGTTTTTTTTGTGATTCTAAACTTTAGGACAAGGCACAAAAATATCATGATATTTATATAAATATCAAAATATCGGATATATAACGATATATATCCCTATATCATTTTGGCATCCTTCAATTGATCATTTTGTATCATTTCGGCATCCACTTGTAATTTGGCGTCCGGTATACGGACGTCACTTTACTTAGCAGTTTAAATCAACTTTTCATGCATGCCGTGACATCTACTGTCCATATACAAAAATTCGAAATGTCGCCAAAATGATGAAAAATTGAAAAAGAAATGTATATTTTAGTTCAGTCAGTTACCGTTCAGCGCGCTAGTCGAGTTAAGCGTATATTTCAACTATATACTTTCCGTACATATACGAGTGGATTTGGAATCCGAAAAACTGGCAACGTTGTCTCCTAATTTTTCACATTGTAGTTCGCAGTTTCGTATTTAGTTTTATGTTGTCGATATGATCAAAAGTGAAAGCAATGATTAAAAACAGCAGAAGTTCAAAAATGTTGGCTATTGTTGGTAATTTTTATTTACGTACAAGAAATAAAATTTTATTTATTGGGAGTATTTAACAATTTGTTCTGTATCACGAAACATGATTTGGTTATCACAGCGACTGTATTGAATTATATAATTGGTTATTATGAATAGTATAACAAATAGTATTATGTATTTATTTATTATATTTATTTTTCTACGATTGCTATGAAAAGTTGACAATTACGCTCTCATTTGTCATCGTAAAGTTCACGTTTTCTGTGGAACAATCGAAAAATATCTTTTTTGCGCGTCTCCAATCGCAACGCGCGAAAAAGACGTTAAATGCGCGCGTTTCCAATGGCAACGTGCAAAAAAGATAATAAATACGCGCTTATTTCAAATGTTACCAGGGATAGAAACAAAACAGAAACTTGTTTATTGTCAGTTAACAGAATGAATTTATTTTTAATACGTATACGTTTTTAAATCATTTTAAGATGTAATTGTAGAAAACATTATGTGTGTATCACGAGCGTAAAGTGTCTTTGTTCCTTTTACACTATTTTACACAATTACCGTGCTCGAGTAACAAAGAATCACATTACGCTCTTAATACACAAATAACTATTTTTTTTTATTTTCTTCAAATAAATAATAATAGAGCACTTGCATCTTGGTTATATGTCAAGAGCGGGAACATGTTACCGGTCTACCACCAAAATATTAACATGGCAATTTTAATAAAATATGGAACGAATATAATTAAAAAAGGAAACGTTAATATACGTTTTGACAGTGTGAAATAATAAGAAATATGGACAAAATTTAATTTTTAATATCTACTAAATAAATCTTGATCAATATCATTGCAATATATAAGTATTTAGTATTTAATAACTGTATACAATACTACATATCATCATATCATCATTTCGTTATAGTATATTACACATTAAATTTTGAGTAATATTTTGATAAAACAAATATTATTTTATTAAAATTTTAAATAATAAAAATTTTAAAAAATATGTTCAAATTAAAGTAATTTGGGGCACTGAGGCTCTGAATACTATCGGATAAAAATACATTTCTATCATTTTGTATAAGTAGAGCGCCATATTGTTTTGTTTTATTCAAATTAGACTATACGCTTTTATTTTGAGGATTTAATAGCGATTTTTTTTACTTCCCCAACCTATATAATAAGGTCAGTATTATGATCGTGATTTTTATCGATCTCGAGATTTTGATGAATCTTTACGTTTTAGAACCTACTGAACCTAAAAAATATAGTCGTAGAAAAAGTCGGTCCGTCGGTCTGTTAGTCTGTCGCCGTTATCTTGGAAGCACGATAACCTAAGAACGCGTTAAAGTTTTGGATTGAAATTGTATATTTACGATTTAGAGCCAAAAACCTAAGTAAAGTTTAATAATGAACAGTATACAAGAAATGGTACTACAACTTTACTGATGGGTCTTTTTACGGTTTTGTGTATATTTCGTGAACGGTTGTGTGTATTACAAAATGTGTAATGATAAAAATTAATTCTAATCAAATTTGTAACAACTTTTATTTTAAATATTATTTGATACCAGTGACATCACAAATTTATTGATTGATTTTATAAACAATTTTCAACTAGTTTTTAATACAAATTATTGAAAAGATATCGATTTTGGTATAAAATTATTCAAAATGTCTAATAATCGGCATTTGTTTTTTTACAAAAAAATTATCTATCAAGTAAATCATCCATAAAAATGCGTGAAGGATTTGATTTATAAGGTGAGTTATGTTGAAGAAGTACTGTGGGGGCCAAAGCAGATTTTTTCTATTTAAGACATTTAAAGAAAAGTACTTATGTCTGAAAATTTCGTGCTTCGGTTCTAATAAAACAAAACATTATTGTAATGAGATACTATTTTTATATGGTTGAAAACAGAAAAATAATCGCTATTAAAAATATACATAAGATCACATCATTTACGCATTTCTGAGTGTGGCATTCTTTTTATAAGTAGATTTTAGCAGATATGGTATTTTCGCTTACTACTTTCGTCCACTCACTAATTTTATGAGTAATGTTTTCTTTTCAAAAATTCAGTGGCAGGATTGAACAAAACTCTATACAGTACTCATGAGAAACTAATTCACCCACTTGTGTGTCTTCCACAGTCGGCTTCGCCTCGTGAGTAAATGAAATTCATGCGTGGGAAAAACTTTTAGTTTCTACACTCGTACTGTAATATACTATTCTTTCAAAATATTTTTTTTTATCAAAACATATGATTTTTTTTAAATTCATCTTTTATCTTCATTGGCTTAGTAAACATTAAACTGATGTGGTAAATATAAACACATTCATTTCAAATATATGACTTTATCAGAAACATCCAAAAATTATTTGTTTTTCAGAATAAACAAGTGTAATTTGGTGGTGTAGTGGGTATACAGTCGGCTTGCGGTTCTTGAGGACCCGAGTTCGATTCCCGCAACCGACAAACTGGTTTTCACCAATTTAATATCAACTCCTGTGGCTCCCCCTCCACTAACAACTTTGGGGGCCGTGATTTGACTGCTGGTAACCGCATTTCACGCGTAAAAATATATCACTTACCGAGATCTGCTACGGCAGAGTGCCACACCCAGTAATGAGTAAAAAGCGTATTGATATATTTATATTTTTATAATTGTCCCAGATAGAAAAATAAAAGTTGTGGCAAATTTAATTGCATAATATTTGGGATTATAACAAAATTTTCATAAATTTATTAATTATTAATATATTTAAAGAAAAGTTTTTTTTTATCCTTACGTAAACTACCACTTCCGCTTTGTAGATTAACACTAATATATATTCAGCACATCCTTAGACGTATAAATGTAAATTACAAAATATGAATAAAGATATTGGCTGATAACACAAGCTCTGTTTTTGCCTGTTTTAAGAGCAATGTATTTGGGTGTTTTAGCTATCTCTAACAGTTAAAACCGTGCTCTTAGAACACCCAAAAATATAATATAATAATCGTATTGTACAAGCTCTAAAACTTTCTCTTTTATTGAATACTCGAATTTTTAGCATTACCTCCCTTAATTATATCTTATGGGAAGTTATTATGAAATATTTTTCTCTGTGGTTTATAAAAATTAATTTTATGATATTTTATTACTTCATATTACACTCGATATACTAAGTAAATGAAGCAACTGATTTTCTATCTTACCACTTTAAATAATGGCAACACGGCCGGATGTCGTTTTAACGGAGTTATAAAATTAGTATATTGAAACAGACGTCAGATTCATCGGAAATAGACTGAAATATATACATTGGATGCAATTTTACGCGTAAAGTAAAAGGATTTCAAAATGACCTTTAGCTGAAAGCAAAATGTATATTTAAAAAACTTCTTTTTTAAAAATTTGAAACGTGAGCACATATGAACACGTAAAACAAAATAATATACTTTTTACGAAACATCAATATCTCAAGTATTAAAGGGAGACGTCAAAACCTACAAACTATAGATGGACGCCAAAATGATTAACGGATGTATATATATATATATATATATAAGTTATAGTGTTCCACTCACCACCAAACTGCTGACATAGACACCTTCCCCCGAACGTGACATTAGTAATATGTAAAGTTATTTAGTATGTAGATGTAATAATGTTAGGCAGTTCAGATTCAGACTTAGAAGTAAAAACACATGTAATTGTAATACTTAAATAAATCTTTTAAAAAAACTAAGTTAGTGGTTTGAGAAAGTTAAGTGGCGCAGTCCTGGTAGGATAGTCAATACAAATTAACGAATATAATTTGTTTCACATTGTGATTAAATTGGCTATCGAACAAGAAAAAAGAAAAAAAAATCAAAACCTTTCCGAACCACACCAACCAGAGCAACTCGAGACTACAGCAGAAGCCAAGATTCGACACCCGTAACCATCTGGACGAACATCAGAGAACTTCGGCCGTCATTCTTAACCCAGTGGACGACTTCAGGGCACATGAAGTGGACACTAATATTTCTGTAAGTCATACATGTCATTTAGAGACACTTTTTTTATTAATTCTGAGTCAAGCTCAAATTCAGAATCTGAACCAGATCTTGAAGATTTAAATACAAATTTTATTATAAGACAACCCCAATTTACAATGGCAGTGCCAGTTCTAAAAAAAGAATACCTTGATATGCTGCCTGAATTTCATGGCGAACGTGAATTATTACCTCGTTTTATTGATATTTGCGAGAAACTTGTAAACAAATTTTATATTGTCACCGACCCAACAGATTTCCAAAATGAATATCTGATGAATAGTATAATAACAAAAATTAAGGGCGACGCTGCAATTAATATTGCAAGTTGTACGGTCAAAACATGGGACGATTTGAAAGAAGCATTATTGAACGCGTTCGCAGATAAACGCGATTGGTTTACATTAAATATTGAAATGACCGATCTTAAGCAAAATTTAAATGAAACTGTTTTCGATTTTTACGGAGGATTGCAGCACATTTTAAATTTACAAATTTCTTATATTTCAACTCATGCTACAGCTGCCGTAGCTCTTGTCATGAATAATTATTTCCAAAACTATGCTCTATGCATATTGCTACGCGGTTTGAAAGAACCTATCGGTCAGCTTATGAGAGCAAAAAATCCTTCAGATTTAAATTCCGCGCTAGGCATGTTAGCGAACGACTTTCAATTTGAACATATCTCCAAACCATCTAAGAGCATTAACTCAAACAATTTCAAAACAAATCACAAACCATCTACACACAACATAAAGCATTTCTCTCTTAGACCAACATATTATACAAATCCTTTTCCTAATAATTCCAACCCATATAACAGAGCTCCAGTACGTCCTAATAATCAACAAATGATTACACCACGAAATAATATTCCACACAATAACCAAGGCCCATCTACCAGCCAAAATTATCCAAAACCTACTCCAATGAGTATTTCCACCCGAAACACTCAACAATCCCGTTCTCAACCGACCCCGCTTCACCAGAGACAAATTCAGTTTGGACAAAGGCCCTTCGGACAAAACCAAATCAGATCAAATTTACCTAAGTACGTAGCAGAAGAACTATTTAATATTGAAGACATAGAACAAGCTAATAATTTAGAAAATTATGATTGTGACGAACAAGAACAACTTACTGACCAAAACGAAATAAATAACGATAATATTCCTGATCAATCCGCTAACTGTTTTTTAGGAGAAACAGCCTCGGACATCGACCCTTTACAACAATCGAACTATTAAATCTTACTAACCACCAAAGCAAACTTCCCTTCATTATAACCCCCGAGCATAATTTAAAAATTCTCGTTGACACTGGAAGTACTAAATCCTTCATTAAACCAGATATAGCACATAAATATTACAAGAATTCCATTCGCAATGACCCGTTTCAAATTACCACTGCTCACGGCACGTCCACTGAGCTACACAGTACAAGAGTTTCCATTTCAAAGATATTTAATAACAAAGATAAGAAATTGTCACATCTTAAGTATCATCTTTTTAACTTTCATGAACAATTCGACTTACTTTTAGGCATGGATAATCTAAAATTATTAAAAATTCTAATTGATACACATAACGATTTAATTATAACACCCAATGCAAAAATCAAAATTCAGTTTCATAAATCATTAAATGATTCTAATGTAAATAATATATCAGTTATAAATAAGAATATTGTAGAACCAAATTCTGAAAAGATTATTAAAATTAAAGTAGATATAAAACAAGGAACTGTATTAATACACCAAATAAAAACGACACATTTGAGAATACCAGAGTGCATTACGGTCGCAGATAACTACCACGCATTATGTTCAATCGTTAACACTACTGACCAGGCAATAAATTTTAATCTCTTAAAACCAATTATCGCTGAAAAAATTGATAATTATGAAACTTATACCGGTCCAAATTTAAACATGACACACGTTGAGAAAACTAATTTTGATTTTTCGAAAATAAGAACAGCACATATGAACTCTGAAGAACGAAATGCTGTGTTGTGACGCCTTTTCGGGTAAAAACTTACCGTTCGAGAACGCCCACAAAAGTGACCGACGGATGTTAGTTGCACGAGCGGGTCGGGGTAAAGAGAGCGCCACCAAGTCTGAAATAATGGCTGAAAGAGAATCTAGTGACTTGGAACTAGATGGGAAGAAGGAGGAATACACACTAAATAAAAATGTACAATTTAATGAGAGCTGAATGGTGAATACAAAAATCAATGAGCTAAAGCGTAACATACAATCTTAGAAATGATGCAAAATAAATTATAGAGCAAACAAAAAAAAAGAACTTACAGTTTGTGCAGCAAATTGTGTGCGTAAACTAAAGCTAGCTAATAATCTTCTTGCTGGAGATTCTAGAGCTTCTGGGTGGTAAGCGGGACTTCCTGGCTAACGTAGGTATACGGTCAGCACGGAGATTTCCTCGAGAAGACGTATTAGTGAAGGCAGGCGGTGTTGTAGTTGTCCGTAAGATTCAGCGTAGTTTAGGCGTGAATTTCTGCCGGTGAGATAGTATTCAGCAGCTGATGAGTATGATCGACAGTCAGCGGCAGTCGACAGGATAGGTTTCCTTGGTGAATTCGAGGTAAACGTGGTCGTGCTATTGCAGGATCCAAGCCGCACGCGAATCACACCCAGAATCAGCTATCGTCTCAGCCTATGATCCCTTCTGGCTGGTATCAACGCTAAAACAGTACAACACAGCGCCAGTAACTAGTTCAAACAATATAGTATAAATGAATTTAATACTCAACACAGAATGAAGCACAAATCCTTCTAAACAGCTAAACTATTTTAACTATGAGCTCTCAAAAGAAAAAATTACTTACAAAGATACAAGTATGAATATAAACAAAGTTACAATTATATAACAAATCTACTGTCAATTAATACATAACAAAATTTGAAAACTAACAAAATCTTTGATTGATTTTACGTAAAGCAGGGAGGAAGAAAGGAAACAAAAAGGGTGATAAGATGAAGGTGATTTGCAGAAAACGGACTTTCGCGACAAATGATGCAAAAGCATCAAGAACACCAGAGCCCCAGAGTTTCAGTAACTAGTGTTGGCTGTGAATTATCCCAAAACTAATTAACTATACTAAAAATTCACGCCAACCAGACAAACTTATAACTACAACACTTAACTACAGCGCTACTGAAACTCTACGTCTCACCAGGTAGCAAAAAGTGCTACGGCACAAGACTTACTCCGGGATCGTCCAAAAAGTCTAAGTCCAGTCGTCTGTCACAGGCACACGCACATTCACTCGATGAATGATGACATAGAGATGAACAGAGCCGCCGTTAAAAAAATGGAATCGCTGTCGATTACGGTGCTCACAACACAGATGATTTATAACCCAACTTTACAGATTTTATAATAAATTAACCCTCCCAAAATTTTAATCGGTGTAAAAATAATTATTCGCCGTGATAGGTGAGAATCCAAACAAAAAGAAATAAATTTAGAAACCGGAATGCTAAAACGAAACTCACACTACCAGTAACAACAATTATGCTATTGCTCCCAGACCGTGATGCCGGGTCCACGTGGAAAACGGACATCTGTTTTCACAGACACGCTTACTAGATTGAGCATAAACAACCAAAAACGTTGTAATAAGATAAAATAATCTAGAATACTACTTACTTAGAATGTTAGTTCAACGCAGAATAAATAATCAACGATTGTCAAATTTAAATGTCGTTCAAGTATAGCAAATTCCACAGCGGTAACAGAACAAGTTGCACAAAAATGCCGCGAAGAAGAATTGAACGTTACAGTGTTAAATTTACTTAAAGACTATCCCGACATATTTTATTCTGATGATCAAAAATTGACTCTTACCAACCAAATAAAACACAGTATTAAAACTCAAGATGATATTCCAATTTATACCAAATCATATCGATACCCCAACGTACATAGGGAAGAAGTAAGAAATCAAGTAAACAAAATGTTAGAACAAAACATCATCAAGCCTTCCAACTCCCCGTGGTCCTCCCCTATTTGGGTAGTTCCCAAAAAGATTGATGCATCCGGTAAAAGAAAATGGCGCATAGTCATAGACTACCGAAAATTAAACGAAAAGACCATAGGTGACAAATACCCACTTCCAAACATTACTGACCTCTTAGACAAACTCGGACGTTGTCAATATTTCACTACACTCGACTTGGCATCGGGCTTCCATCAAATAGAAATGGACAAACAAGACATACCTAAAACTGCATTTAATACTGAAGACGGACACTACGAATTCTTGCGAATGCCGTTTGGTCTAAAAAACGCACCAGCGACATTTCAGCGAGTTATGGACAACATTTTACGCGGACTTACACACGACAAATGCCTCGTTTACCTCGACGACATAATTGTGTTTAGCACTAGCCTACAAGAACATTTGCTTAACTTAAAATTAGTATTCGATCGACTTAGAAAATCTAATTTCAAAATTCAAGTTGACAAGTCGGAATTTAAAAAAAAAGAAGTAGCTTATCTCGGGCACATCGTTACACCCGAAGGCGTGAGACCGAATCCAGATAAAATATCAGCCATCTTAAATTATCCTATACCGATAACTAGTAAACAAATTAAAGGTTTTTTGGGACTTTTAGGCTATTATCGGAAGTTTATTAAAGACTTTGCAAAATTAACCAAACCTCTCACAAAGTGCTTAAAAAAGGACGCAATTATTGACATAAACAACCCTGAATACAAACAATGTTTTGAACTTTGCAAAAACAAAACAAAAACTTGAGGAGTACGATTATGAAATAGTA
Organism: Pterostichus niger; assembly: GCA_947425015.1. Lineage (NCBI taxonomy): Eukaryota > Metazoa > Arthropoda > Insecta > Coleoptera > Carabidae > Pterostichus > Pterostichus niger. Next base: position 6,065,000 of record OX380347.1, read on the forward strand.
TATAAAAAAGGCAAACTCAACACCAATGCCGATGCACTTAGCCGCATCCCACCAAAAGACGACGACGTAACCCAAAACACAACAAAAATTTTCGATAACGATTCACCTTTAATTATATATCAGGATTACTTAAATAATAAAAATCAAAATTCTAAAAATATCATTATAGAAGTAACAGGTGATTTATTTAATGCACCACCCGATTCTAGTCTAGCTCATTGTGTAAGTAACGACTTACAAATGAAATCTGGAATAGCAGAAAAATTCAAAATTAAATTTAGTAACGTTGATAAACTCCAAGCACAAAAACCACAACTTCATAATCTAGTCTATTTAAAATATCAAAATAGATATTTAATTTATTTAATAACAAAAGAAAGATATTTCAACAAACCTACTAAACAAGGATTATTTTATACACTTTTAAAATTAAAAGAACTCTGAACAAAGGATTCTAGATGAATTTTCAAAAAACCATTGCAAAAACGAAATGATAACATTTCTTAAAGAATACATTGTTCCTAAGGTAAAATATCACATTTATTTCAAAAATTAATTATATGTAAAACTAAGCTTAATACTTCAAAATTACTTTAAAAATTCTGAGATAAAACTTGTTAAATGCACTCAATATCTAACTGACGTAATCGACGAAGAAGAAATCATACAAATTATAACAAATCACCATCTCAGTAAAACTAATCACCGGGGAATCGACGAAACAGAAAAACGTATAAAACAACAATACTACTGGCCTAAATTAAGGAAATCTATACAAACATTTATTAATAGCTGCGAAACGTGTCAAATAACAAAGTACGACAGAAAACCATTAAAATTAAAATTTAACATCACACCCACAGCTACTAAACCTTTCCAAATTTTGCATATCGACAGAATTACATTAGAACACGTCAAATTCCTGACTATAATAGACTAATTTTCCAAATATGCACAAGCCTATAAATTAAACTCCGGACAAGGTATAGACGTCGTTAATAATTTAGTTAAATATTTCACACACCATTGTATACCAGAACAAATCATTTCGGACAACGGATTAGAATTTAAAAACTCTGTCGTTAAGGAACTATTACAACTACACAAAATTGACATCCATTTTATAAGTTCGCAGCATCCTGATTCTAATGGTACGATTGAACGTTTTCATTCTACCCTCATCGAACACGTTAGATTGTTTAATAATCAAAATGAATATAAAACCGAACCCATTGAATCCAAAGTAAATTACTCCCTTTTGGCGTATAACAACACAAATCACTCAGTCACAAAACTCAAACCATGTGAAATCATTACCGGTCACCTAGATACAGAATCACCCTTTAATATCGAAATTATATAGAAAATCATAAAAATAAAACAAAATTACTTTACGGAACAATTAACGATAAATTAAAAGAGAACAAGGAAAAAGTGATTGGTAAATTTAATGAAATTAGAGAAAATTTACCCGAGATATCGGATACAGTATATGTAAAAAATAAACAAAAACAGCAAAAAACCAGAAATAAATTCAAACGCGAAAAATTATCTAAATTAAATAAAACACTCAAAACTGACAAATTAAAGCCAACTCATGGTAATACAGTAGAAAAAAATACATCTTTCTAACATAAAACGACCTCGACACAAAACTTATCAATTTGAATCACTTCCAGGCTGTTCGCATGCGGGCGAGGAGCAATCATAAGAAACATAACAGAAAACATTGGAATCCTTCCCATCAACCTAGGTCCCGCCAAGCTTGAAAAAACTACACACACATTCATACACTACTATAATCTCAAACCTCTTCTAGACCAGTATGATAGTCTAAACACACAATACAAAACACTAAAATCAACAATTTCCAACAACACGCAGTATCTTCATGAACTCAATAATTACGAAAAAATATTAGAATTCATCCGAACCAGCATAGACACTAAAATTACAAACATCGGATTACATGCTAGGCACCGAAATAAGCGTGGCCTCATAGATGGATTGGGAACTATTTTCAAATCCTTAACCGGAAATTTGGACGCCGAAGACGGTAAAAGACATAATGACATGTTAACACATATGCAAGAAAATGAGCATAATTTAGAAAATCAAATTAAACAAGCGTATTCAGTAAACCATCAAATTATCACAAAGTTTAATAAAACAGTTATTGACATTCAACATAATGAAGAAATATTAAAATCAAAAATTTTACAACTTTCAGAAATAATAAATAATATGCATATCCAAGACATTCTTTATGCCAAAAATATTTACGACCAACTAATTATACTATATAACTCGGTGCTCAATATCCTACAAGATGTTGAGAACTCTATTACCTTCTGTAAATTAAGAACCCTACACCCGAGTATAATACACCCTCTTGAATTATTGTCAGAACTTAATAAAATATCTAAATTCTATCATGCACAACTGCCATTCGAACCTAGACAAGAAAATTTACTTGATTTTGAATCCTTATTAAAAATTAATTGTAAAGTGAAACCTACACAAATAATTTATTTTATTTCCACCCCAATCAACTTTGAAAAAAATTTCGAATTATTTTATTTATATCCTATTCCAACAAAATATGGTTCAGATTTTGTTACAATCATTCCAAATACAAAATATCTTCTAAAATCGGATAAGGAAATTATTCCTTTAAGTGACATGTGTGTACGAGCAAAAATATTCCAATGTCCTAATAAATATCATGCCCACTTTTCTTCAACCTGCGAGGAAGAAATATTCCAAGAGCAGACATCAAACCACTGCCATTACACAAAAATAAATTTAATAAAAAACCACATTGAAGTGATTCCAGAACTCAACAAATACCTAGCCGTCTTACCTAAGGAAGAAAATGTAGTAATTAAATGCCTACAAGAAACTAGCATCAAACCATTAGTGGGAATCTACTTAATAAACAATGAGGATAATTGTGAAATTTACTTTAAAGAACAAAAATTGGTATTTTCAAATAAAATTCAAGGACGACCATTACTATTACCTAAATTAAACTTCAAAATTCAAACACAACATATTACAAACTTCTCCATTAACCTAAATCCATTAAAACTCAATGATATCTCCTTTAACCCAATGGTCCCTATAAAAGAAGAATCCATCAACATTCATATTCCCAGTATTTGGTCTCTGTTGCTGTATATCATGATTGCAATCACCGCCGGCTACTTTTCCATAAAATGGATAAGAACAAAAAGAGCTGCACGATCCTGCTCAAGAAGGACACCACCCGAAATTCAGCCAGAGGACATCGAACTTCAACTTCCAGGGGGAGCTCAATTCTAAGGAGGGAGGAGTTATAGTGTTCCACTCATCACCAAACTGCTGACATAGACACCTTCCCCCGAACGTGACATTAGTAATATGTAAAGTTATTTAGTATGTAGATGTAATAATGTTAGGCAGTTCAGATTCAGACTTAGAAGTAGAAACACATGTAATTGTAATACTTAAATAAATCTTTTTTAAAAACTAAGTTGGTGGTTTGAGAAAGTTAAGTTATATATATATATATATATATATATATATATATATATATATATATATATATATATATATATTTGTCTTCACGGAACTTCGAGTCCCGCGGCGCCTGTGCTCAGGGAACTACCAGGTCCGAGTGGAAGTTTGAGACGGACCTTAAACTGCCATCTTTAAAACCTAATTTTCCAGCGATTCCTGGCTTTCACAATGATGATTTTATATCAAACTTATAATGTTTTATCGCTCTTTGAATAACCATTCTTAGTTTGTTCAAATTTTATTTAGTTCAGCGAAAAATGACATTTCAATTTTGACTGAAACTTCCTCGAAATAAACAGTGGCCATTTAAGGAACTAAAATACTGCATACATATATTTAGCAACAGATGGCTCTGGTACTACAAAAGATAAAATATTTTGAGACGAGAGAAAATTTATTTAGGAACAAAACGTTACCTACTATAATCATTTTATGCATTGTTTATTAAGGCGAAAGCAACGCTTGAATGAAGGGAAAAACGAAAAATGACTGTTAATTTTAATAACAAATATAACAATAAAATCAAATATAATAAATTATGCTTATTTGTAGTTACAGAGTCAAAATTAATAATAATAATAATCAAAATTCCATTTTCATAAAACAATAATGAATATTATAACAATTCATTTCTTAACATAACTACAAATTAAGTAGAAAAAATAAATTGTGTCATCAAAATAAGGACAAAAGATTAATAATCATCACTTTATTAGTTTGTCGAATTGAAAGCAAATTAAAAAGAGATAGAAATATAGGTTTTATGTTTTAATGTATGGAGATCCGTTCAACTTAGAATTGGTAGTTCTTTGAGCGTAGGCACTGCGGGACTTCACTTCCGTGTAGATACACTATTATTGCTTGTTGTCTATACCTATATTACTTACGAATATTTTCAATTTAGTTTAGCACTAGTTTATAAAATGATACTATAAATAAGATAAAATTTAGGAATTAATTTGAGATTGAACCCATACAATAAAGTCATTATGTCGAACAAATTTCTAAGTGAATTTTGAATAAAAAAAGCTCAATTAAATTAATTAAGTACACATTGTTTGTTTCTTTGAAGATGAAAAAAGTAAAATTTTATATTCACAGTATCTTTTTGGGTTGTGTGACCTCTGTGAATTTTGAAGAAACAAATTATTTTAAAAAAAACTATAATTAATTATTATAAATAAAATAAATATATCACCACTGCACTCTGCCTAAGCAGATCTCGGTAAGTGATATATTTTTACTCGTGACGTGCGGTTACCAGCCATCAAATCACGGCCCCCAAAGATATTAGTGGCGGGGAAGCCACAGGGGTCGAGTCGATACCACTGAGCCACCTATCCCATTATTATTACTTCCGATAATAATAAAAACTATATATAAATGTATAATATTATAATGCTATGAGTAAATATCACAAAATAAAAATTATGGCGCCTTCTGTGTTGTCGGCATGGCCAGAATAGCTAAAATGTTAGAGGACACGTTATCGATTGATCGTTGGTCGTTGCACGAAACAATGTATCTTGCAACAATGTTATATGGCGTTCACTAGTAAAACACTTCTATAAAATCAATGTAAAATAACATTGGGGCCAATATAGTTAAGTTTTATAATACATATGGTATATTTCGCAGTTTCCGTTTGTCTATTATAGTAGATTTAATTTTTTTCAATTTCTATTAATATTTAATGTTTTATAAACATGATTTATATGCCATTACATGAAACAAATAATACTAAAAATCATTTTAAATGTTACTCTGTAGTTGACAACCATATATTATTTTCAGACTTCTTTTGTTTGTTATTGGTTCGTTACATTTAAGGTTATTAAATATCCGTGTTGACAAAGGATGAATATAAGTTTCTAGATTTAAATTTTTTGTATTTCTATTTTAGTTTCCGAAGAATTATTTTATAAAAAATTAATTTTATTCACAACTTCACTATTTATTTTCTGAGAAACTATACAATATAAGATTTTTGAACACCTGGTAACATAGAAATACCTGTTATTAATCATGCATATTATGTTTGTGATTCTATATCAAAAATTACAAGCTGTATTATGGAAACAAAGTACCATATTTTCGACAGAAAATAATTCAATATCTACCAAGCCCTAGTAACGAGGCGGGTGGGTACGGATCCCAGGCGGATGGAGTGGGGGATACATTTCGGTCCACGCGCTATCCTGGTTGAACGCGGTCAATGTAACATTCTTATTGTTGTTGTTGGTAGAAAATAGAATCACCTCACCGTAAATTTAATCATGTCTAGCAGACACGGAAATAAAAGCAGATTGTTTCAATCCAAATACAGGCTAAGAAAGAAGGGCGAAGCTTTCAATTATTGGAGAAATTTAAAATAAAATTTAGTTATTAACTTGATATTTTATTACGCCATTTACCCATTTCTGAATTTGGCACTCTGCTAGTGTCAAGGCTAGAGAAGATCTCGGTAATTGATATATTTTTGCGGAAGAAGTGCGATTACCAGTCGTCAATTCAGGACTTTTATTTTTTTATTGAACAAAATATTCATTCCTGCTCTCTTAAATTGCTAAAAGAAAATTAAAATTAGAAACTGGAAATGATAGTGACGGTAATTCATCATCAATTCCGAAGAGTACATCAATATTTCCTGACTGTGACTATATAAATAGTGCTGGCAGTGACACGGACACACTTTCTGATTTATCTATTACTAAGGATGAATTAGAAGAGTTTGTTGGAGCTGTCATAGAAGGAAGAAGAATATTTGATGCAAACTATTTATTTCAACAATTTTATGAAATTATTCATCATGATCCTTTTGACTGCAATTTTAGTAATATGACGCTAGTTAAAGAATTGAGACATGAATATTACTGAGAGTTGAATTTCAAATGTAAAATGTGTAATCAAAAGGCATTTATATATTCAGAAAAAAAAACTATGCAATCTAAAGCTAAACATTAATTTAGATGTAGTACGCGGTACAATATGCACTGGCCAAGGATTTGAGCAATTATCGGAACAAAGTGCCGTTATAAATATGTCTGGATTAAAATAAAATTTATAATTATATAGGATGTCCCATTTTAAACGATCCACTCAAATATCTCGTTTTCTACGGGGGAAAACATAAAACTTTTGATTGAAAAAATTATTTCAGTTTTAAAAAATTTATGATATTGAATAATTTTTTATTCGATTTTTTTTAAACTGTAGAGAAAAATTATAAGAGGAAAAAATATATGCTTTTATTTCATTAAAAAATCATTTTATTAAATTAATTATTTTTAGTTTATTTTATTTTTGTTGTTTATTTATTTTATTTTCCTGTAACCCTGAAAAAGTCTGTTTAAATGCCTAAAAAATGTAAAAAACTGAAAAAATTAAGGCAAGGAAATATATTTTTCAAACAAAAGTTTCATGTTTTTTCCCGTAGAATATGATTATCGAAAAGAAAATATAAGTTTCTATTTAAAAAATGGAGTTGACCTTGAAATGACTGAATATTAGTTCCTAGATCAAATTTGAGTTCCCATGGCGATTTCCCCCATTGAGATCTACAACTTTTATAGAAGTAATTTTTTTTATAGGAGACTTCTCTGACGAGATATTTGAGTGGTTCGTTTAAAATGGGACACTTGTATATGTGTATATTAAAGTACAGACTTTTTATCCTTGATAACTTTTGTATTGTTAAGAATATTCGTTTACGAATAATTCGTAAACGAATTCCGGTAGTATAATTAATTATTTTGCTCTTGAATTAAAAAAGGTTTATTTTCATTCATTTATGGTGTAGTCATAAAATTTAAAATTCACTTAAATTTATGTTTTAAATGTGAAAGCGTATGCACCAAAAAGAAATGAAATAAAATATATAAAGTATTCGTATATTCAAATTAACTGTAAAAAGTTACGCTTATAAAGCAAAAGTAGATTTAGAATCCAGTCACCCAGTGCACTGATGCAACGTTTGAAGTATTTACTTTGGTTACTGTAAACGCGAAGAGCTAACCATTCCCTTACGGCACTACACACGGCACTCCTCTTCAGGCATGATGCGTTTCGTATCACAGTTCGGTATAGCGCGGGCGATTCCCGTAATTTAATTTATAATATAAGAACCTTACAAAAAGCAGGCCCGTCTTAAGCATATTCAGCGCCGGGGTGCGGGGTGATCAGCCTGCGCCCCGGCTCTTGTCAACCAAAAAAACGCAATTTAATTTTTAATATTTCTTTTATTTATTTCTTAAAATTCTTAAATTATAGAAATAAAACAATAAATTATCCGAATTAAAAATCAACACATTTTTTTCTCAATTTAAAAGCCCGGTAAAAATACATCAGTAATGTTTTATTTTATATTATTATTTAATAGGTACCAATTTATTCTGATTATTATTATTTATAATATATATATTTAAAAAAGGAAAAAGGATTCAATTATATAATATATTAAATAAAGAAAACGCTTCAGAATCCAATGTTTTTATTAAATATTTATTTGTGGACGTTTCGAGCATAAATATTAGCTCATCATCAGCACCTTAATATATAAATACAATAATTATAATATAAAACTAGTAAATTAATCAAAATGTCAAACTTTTAAAAAACGTAAAAATATAAAACAATATTTGTAAAATGTCAATAATAATAAAAAAGAAAAAAGATACATATGAAAAATAAAAATAGAAAAAACAAAAAATAATAAATAATTAAAATAAAATATATAAAAATTCAATTGTTCAATTCCCTACAAAAATTTGAGCATATTTTAAATTATTATACGCATCAGTTTGATAATTAATCGAGGTATCATGGTGTAAATTTATATGTAACGTTTCTAGAATAAGTCTATGCTTTTTATGATCCATAACATCAATAATTTTGGTTTCAAAAAAATTAAAAATATGTATTTATTTTTTGCTATATGTAAATCAATAAGAGAAATTAAGTTACGTCAATATCGAATATTTATATTTTGAACCTTTTAAAATAAGGATAAATGATTAAAAATTTAAATAATTTAAAAATATTCTTATAAATAGTAAAACAAATGTACGCTGTAACAGACTGCTCGTTTAAACTTATGGAATTTATTTTATCGCTATATTATGTAAAACAATAAGAGAAATTTAGTGTCGTTAATATCTAATATACACATCGCAAAAAAATAAAACGCTTTGCAAACTCCCAAAAAACGTGATCCGTGATAAGTTTTTTAGCAAAAATTAACTTGCGACCACAATTGCGTTATGTGCTTGTTTGTAAAGTTGATACTTTTTTCGTATTTTTTTTTTGTGGTAAACATCCGGTTGTAGCTAAAGCACTTCTCTAACAATGTTCGTATCGTAACAATTTGCTTACAAAATTGTACCATGGTAACATAGGTAACTAAGTAAAAATATAAAATGCTCTGGGATAATTGTACATATTTCTACGAGTAGGTAATAAATTTCTTACAATTGAATAGTAATTCTACCGGTAACGAAAAGAACAATTTCTGAAATTGTTGTCACAATCGAGGAAGATAAGATATCGCAGAACTAGATGAAATAACTTCACCAACTTGTAATTTTGTTTATATTTGTATTTATTTAATATGATTCTAACTCCGCTGTCTCTTGGTAGCCTTTGCTACCACCACTTCAGGATAATTATTGATAGTGGGAGTGTGATGAAGGGATGCCGCGTCAACAATTGTTTTAATAGATATTGCTACCATTGAAAAAATTAATCTACGAATTGGAATAAATATAAATACTATATAAATAAAAGTAGATAAGTTTTCTTTACTGCAGTTTTACTTTCCACATGCTTGTGTGACGTTAGGAAATAAAAATTATTATTTTGTTTGATTGACGTTTTTTGTTTTCTATATTATGTGCGTTCGTTGTTCCATGTCCAAAATCTTGTTCCTTTTCCATTTTTCATATTGTTTATGGTTAACTTGTCACTTTATATTTTTTAAATCACTGTATACACTTTGTACAAGAGTTTATAGGATTTAATTCTCTACTCTATTTTTCTCTTATAATAATAATAATTACTATTATTAATTACTGAATACTCTATACTTATTTTAACATATATTTCTATATTTTAATAGTAAATTAAATATTTCAACAGGTAGAGGTAACTAATGACTTATAGGATTATATATCATTGCAGGTAACTAATCTACTTTTATACCAACAATATATGCCTTAACTGCGTGTCATATTTATTATTATCCACTAAGAGAAAATTGACAGTTATTTATAATGTAGCAAATAGTATAGTGGAATTAAAATTAACACTTTGTTTGACGTGCAATAATTTTGCCGAGCAAATAGGGATAACGTTTAATACAAATAACATGTACAATTTTATCTCCATCCGAGTCCGTTATAAATATTATCAAACTTCACTGGTTTCACAATTTTGCAATGAAGTTGTTATGATATAAAATCAAGACGATTTTGTGTTACATGTTCAGATGATATTTTGTAAATTAATTACATTAAGAAACGTTTTTCAAGTAAATCTCAGCATTCAGTATACCATACATCAGCATAATTTATTCTGTTCCTGCATTTTTGTTACGAAAAATAGAATATTATGTTTAAATATATTTAAATCAAATAAATTTATGGGGTAGGTGGCTCAGTGGTATTGGGTCGGTCTGTGGATCTTGAGAACCCTGGTTCGATCCCCACAGCCGACAAACAATTTTTACCAATTTAAATCTACCCCTGTGGCTCCCTCCCCACTAATATCTTTGAGGGCCGTGATTTGCCGGCTGATAACCGCACTTCACGCGAAAAAAATATATCACTTACCGAGATCTGCTTCGGCAGAGTGATACACCCAGTAATGGGTAAAAGGCGTGATTATATATTTATATTTATTTATATAAATCAAAGATACATGTTTTCTAAATTAACTAAATGAACTAATAATGTAAAATATTAAAAAGTTCTTTTTTTCCTAGAAGCAGTCGAAAGCAATTAAAAAAGGAAGTTAACTTTGAACATAATCCGACTTTTCGACATCAAATATGTCTTCTTCAGAGACAATGTTAATTGTAATAAAATTGAATTTTTATTACAATTAGGTGAGGTAACCTGGTAAACCCAGCAAGAATAATTATAAAAATATGTATTTCCAAAATTGAAAATTCAGCAAATATAGTGATTTGCCTTACGTTAATATTTATTTTAACGATCACGTAACTGTAAAAACATATTAACGAATACATTACAAAATATTTAAAATTGGGGGCAACTGGAATATCTCGCACGGTCACAGGAGGGTTATAAATGTTTAAAAATTAATTTTAACGCTTGTAAACTTCGGATCTCCTTTTAATAATACTAATTAAAGAATAACAAATGATAAATAATATAAACATTTCTGTTCCGCTGAGTTGTTTACCTCATTTTCTGGATTTTCGTCATAACATAGTTTTCGTGTTCTTTGTGGTGTCTTATATAAATGAATTATACAATATATTTCCGTATTTAGAGAATATTGACTATTCGTCCTCTCTAATCTCTTTTCCCCATATTGTTAATAACAATACAAATTCAAATGTATCTATATTCAATATTTTTTATTACTACTTTTTACATAAACATAAAAATTTAAAAGACAATTAGGTACTTTTAACCGCGGTTACATTAGATTCATATTTTTTAATAAATAGGTCATTTCAGTGTTATTTCCGCTTTATAAAATGGTACATAGGTCACTAGACGACGAAATTATGTATATATATATATATATATATATATATATATATATATATATATATATATATATATATATATATATATATATATATATTTGGTATTATCATGGTTATTACACATTTAAATCATCATAATGTAGCGCGTCGCATTAGATGAGTACACGACCATCCAAGTAGCGGCAGGTGGGCTAATTGCGCAAAATTGACTGTGCGCGGTGAAGTGGGGTAGGATGGCCCAAGAGTGTGGGATGAATGTGTGTACGCTCGCGACTCACGAAACTTGTAAGTAGGTCGGAGATGACCTTCACCATCGGTTTTGTCAGAGGGTGGGGAGCTTGCAAACGAAATTTTAAAATATAGGGAAGGTTGGGAAGTAATTCTTATTGGAAATCAAAATTAGACTGTAAGTGTAAAGGTAAAGAAAAACTACATATTATTATGGCAACTGCTCGAGAATTGAATGAACAAATCTAAAACTATTATAGTGAGTGTATCATAAATAATGTGAAATCTATTATTTCAAACATAAAACCGCCGTAAAACAAAAAAAAATGTAATATGGCTTAAAGAGTTGTTACAATAATAATACCTTGTTCCTGTTCCTCATAGTGGAGCATAGGGTCAGAATTCCACCTGTTTCAATAATCGAAGCGCATTAAATTAAGCGCTCTAAACCGTTTGACCATAGTGGTAGTAAAAAGTTATAACAATAGCACTACAATAATTCTTCGTCATCTACGACTTCGGTTAAACGGGAGTTAATGTCCGCCTCGAACGATATATAATCATAAAATATTAATTTTGTTAAATATTTGTTTAAATAAATTTCAAAATGTTGCATATGTTTTTAAAAAAGTGTAGATGCTTGTAACGTATTGTATGTGGGAAGATAATTAATTTTTTCTGCAGCACATCTGAGATATGACACAAACTTATGTTTTTTTTAAATGAAAACCATATTTGATTTTTATCTCAAATATGTTTTTTTCTTTTTCAAAGATATAAAATTTTAAGATTTAAAAAAAATATTTTTACTAAATGATATTGGATATTTTATACTAAAAGTATGTAACTTTTATTTAAAACTTTTTTCTAATATGTAACTGTTTAGTACTTATTTTAGAAACAAAAAAAATTCAAATTAGTTTTTCGTTAATATCTAGTGATCTATAATTTTTATTATGATTTTTTTTTAAACAAATATCTGAGTTGAACTTTCAGAGGCACACAAAAATCCTATTTTGCTCTTATAGTTTTCGAGATCCCAATAGTGGCAAACGAATATGAGACAACCAATATATTGTATAAAGTAAACGTTGGAAAATATAATTTTTATATAATGTTGAAAAAAATAGTACGTATTGTAACGGCTGGATACAAATTTTATGTATCATTGTTATTACTAGAGCTGGGATTTTAGTTAAAAAAACCTACACATGTACTTTCACAATATTCTTGTTTTTAACCAACTATAATTTGATTCATGATAAATTATTTTATATAACCCTTGTTTGTTAGCACCTTTTTTCCTTAAATTCAAGAAAATTAACTATACTTATAAGTTTAGCTAATTGCAATTTTATATTACCTAATTTACTTTTATTTACATAAATATATTTTTTATTTTGTACAAATAATTAAATGTATGTACAAACGAACACAGCTAAGATAGTTGGAAGTATGGCGTAAAACCAACGCACCTCTTGGCTGTCATTCGAATCTGCTTGCACCGATTTGATGTACGATTATTGACGTTTGTTCAATACCGATTATAAAATGCCGAAAATAGAGCAATCGAGGTGTGCACATTTAACAGAGTGGTTAAAGGGAAACGAAACACATTTTCGCATAGACGGAAACACGATATTCTGCCGAATATGTTCAAAGATTGTAAGTTACACATATTAAGTAAGGTTATATTCTTTTGTAATTTACATTAACAAAAATTATTTTGTTTTACAGATATCTTGTGATCAGAAATCACAGTTAAAACATGTTGAAAGCAAAGGACACAAAAAAATATGTATAAATGGAAGCAAATGCAAATAAACGAAGAATCATCTATAAATGAAAAATCTTCTTTGTATTTGGATTTATGTAACGCATTTGTAGCTGCCAACATATCTTGGGCAAAATTGGATTGTCCACAACTTAAGAGATTCTTGGAAAAATATTGTGGAAAGACATTTCCAGATAGAACAACTATCTACAAATTATTTACCAAAATGTTACAATGAAGTATACTTTAACTACCTATATTATTTATAGTTATACATGAATTTGTTGAATCTGCTTTTCAGATCATAGAAAATATTCGTAATGATATAGGAAACTGTGATAAATGGATTTGTGCAGATGACACCAACGATGCTATTGATGGATATATCTCAAATTTAATTGTAGGAAAAGTTTTTCTTGATGGGCGGAGTATTCCACATTTTCTTTCGTCCAAAGTACTAGGAAAAAATAATGCGACAATAGCGCGATTTATTATTGATTCCCTTTGTAAGTAAATCTTAAATAATAAAAAAATCAATAATTTAAATAGGTTTTTTATCTTCCGTTTCAGCTATTTTAAGGCCAGACGGAATCAATCATGATCGAATATTTTATTTCGATGCAGCAATATATATGCTTAAATGTGCCACGAGAAAAAAAAATTCCAAGATAATTCATTTCACTTGTTTGGCACATGCACTAAATCGTGTCGCCGTTTTTTATTCTCATAATTTAAGAACATAAAACAGGTTTGATTTCTAGCCTACTGATGTAATTTTGTAAAAAATATAACCAACTATATTTCAGCTGGTAATGGAGTGCGATGTTGAACGATCTTTTTCACTCTACAAAAATATTTTGACTGACAAAGGTCATAGTTTAAACCCTGAGAATATAGAAACAAATTTGATATGCTACAGTAATAATAAAAATAAAAACAGCTAATGCAACATTATATCCATTAATTTATTGTAATATTTAGTTATGACAAAAGAATAATCTTAAAATATGTTTATGAATAAAAATGGTAGATATTATAATATAAATATTTTGTATTTATTTTATAATTTTTTTTTAACGTAATTTCACTTTATTGTAGCTAATATAAGGAAAAACGTATCTATTTTACTGGTTTTGTGTGAAAAAGTAATTTTTTTCAATATGTATTGAAAGAAAAAATTTAAATAAAATAATTAAAACAAAAAATAAATTTAATTTTATAAAAATTTTAATAAGATGTTACAAAACATATTGTCTGACAAATTCCTTGGATATGTTGACTATTAAAAATCATTACTTCGTGTCATAAGTGTAATTTCTAAAATCAGTCAATTTTAATGTTAAAAAATTGTATATACAAAAATTATGTGTAATGTTCCCTCTGAGATAATCCGCAAACTCTGCAATTCACGCTTGTATGTGGTTTTACCTATTTTGAACAAAAAACTTATATAAACCTATATTACAGGATATCTACTATACCGACTTGTCACAATAAATTTTCAAGGCGCCCTCGGACTTCAAAGTTCCTTATACAGTTCATATAGATAATATCTCGAATATATATAAAAAGAACAAAAAAATCCTGTCATTATACTCTTAAGTAAACTATAAAGCATTAAATTATAATAGAATTATTTACAAAACTTCAAAAATAAAGCCGGGTCTTAAACTTCCGGACCTCACAGTTCCGCCGGGACACGTATTTATATATATATATATATATATATATATATATATATATATATATATATATATATATATATATATATATATATATATATATATATATCCAAATGTTGATATTTATTTAAAAATTTAAATATCAGATACATATATATAAAAATTTGGATATTTATATAAATATGGTTATATTTTTTTTATTTTGATGTGTTGCAGAGTGTTTCTAAAATAATAATAGCCTCAATACTTTTAAATATCTTTTATTAGATTGAAAAATTATAAACAAATATTATTGACATTGACAATTCTATTTATATTATTATATTCTATAGCAACATATTTGCTTTAGGATAAGAATATAGTTATATTATTATTAGTATATACCAGCTATCACGATTACGTCATAATAACGTTCGATTAATTTGCTGCGAAGTTCACGTCAGCCTTTTTAGAGCGATGCCCCTGATGGTGACTGAAGAGTCGATACTTACAAAGTGTATTATTTTATAATATTTTTTTTTTAAATATTAGTTAATTCGTTTAAGGGTAAGTGCATTAATTAATTAATTATATTTTTATGAATGTGGATAACTGATTTAATTTATATTTTTTATACATAATACAGATGTCGAGGAAATCGAAAGTACCTCCAAAACTGATGTTGGATAAGATAATGGAATATTCAACAGAAGTGAAAGAATCTTTAAACAAAAGTTCTGCTAATATTTGATTTCAAATAAGCAAAAAAATTTATGGTGTGGTTTCATCGAAGGCTGTTCATACTTTCGTGAAACAAAACAAACTAAATTGTAGGAACGCATTAGGTTTGGAAACAAAAATATGTTCAAATATATGAATCTAATTCCGATCAAGAAACTGAAATATTTAATTTAAAAATTGCATCTAATAAATGGGATGATATAAAACCAATTAGAGTAAATGGTCAGGAGAGATATCGTTTACAAGCTGGATGGACAGATGTTATAAATGATGAGATAGAATCGGTGGGTTATACATGTATATGGACTTTTAAAAATCACAAAATATCGCCTTATGGTGAACATTACTTAAAATTTACAGCCGAATGCAAAGAATGTACCGCAGAATTAAATGCGTTCGGCGAAGAAACCAAATGGGATAATAGTTTAACCGTCATATGCAAATTATATAATTTGGATGTGTCTAAACATACTAATACAAAAAAAAGAAATTTAACAGGTAGAAACCGCGCTGAATTAGGACATATTTTACGTGCAGGCCAGTTAGCAGTAAATTGGCGACGACAGGAAGCAAATACAAAAATGTAATTAGGAGACAAGGAGCCTAGAACGTTATATTCACTACAAACATTAAGAACGTGTAAGTCACAAGCAAGTAACGTAACAGCAAACTTAAGCAAATGTTCAATACAGAGTTTACAGATTTTAAAATATACACAGGCCTATTCACATAGCATGCATACTTTGTCTTGTGACAAATTTGTTTTACATTATTGGACTCCAGAGCAACTGCAAGTGTATAACTCATATTGTAAATCAAATATAAGTGAACTTGTAATAGACGCAACAGACTCCATAGGTCGGAAAGGAAATCGCCTGTACAGCAATACTTCTGGACATATATTTTTGTATAGCAGAGTAATACATTTAAATAAACCTAATGGGCAAATACCCGTCTGCCAAATGCTATCAGAAGCTTACGATACAATAACAATATCGTGTTGGCATATTAAGTAATGGCAACACTAGATCCCGTCCTATAGTAATTAATAAAAATAAATTCTTATTATCACAAACTTGTGCCTTTGATTGCATTGTACAAATATTTGTAGCAGCTTTTGCGGACAACGTTTTATATAAAACCGCATATGAAACAGGTGACGATGGTGATACAGCAATGATTAATTTAATAAAGTGTTTTTTGAGGTCTGGTCCTAAACAAAATGCTTACAAAATAAGAGGGGATATTATAATAAGTTTGGATTGTATTCAAAAACACACCTTAGTAGATGGAACAGTAAAGATAGATTGCAGTGCAAATGTTGTAACTATCATGACTAAATTATTCAGTGAATATCCGTCGGTTACAGAAAAATCGTTTTGTTCTCTTGACACATGTTCGCGGGATATTGTGCATCGATGCATTGATATATTGCCGATTAATGTTGACATTTTAAAATTAGGTTATAAAAATATATCTGAATCCATTTTTTCTGGTATGGAAAAAATACTAAATGTGTTATAACAACTAATAATAAAGTATGTAACAATAGCATCGTTTTTTAAAGAAAGATTTGTGATCATATAATTATTGAAACAACAGATTGCGGTCCAACTTTACTATCGGAATACCAATTTGGATTAAAATGTATGAAAAAACTTTTATATTAAGAGAGTTATGTAACTACATACCACCTGTTTCAAAAAGTATCAGTGCTACGGGACACTATACAGCATATTGCCGCCGTATAGATTCAAATTGAGAATTATTTGATGATTTAAAAAATTAAGTATTGTGTGTTGGTAATGATACTAGAGTTAATCCGCATGTTATATTATATACTATTTAAAAAATATATTATATATTTCAGTTTTATTTTTATTTCATTTATAGAATTGTGATATTTGTTTTTTGTGTCATATTACTTTTACTTATCTATGATTTAAGAATTATGTTATCGAAAAGTGTGTTTTTTTAATAAAATTTATTTTAAATATTTTCTTGTTTTATGAATTTGTTGGCATGTTAATACCTAATTCAATTTTTATTATATAATATGGAATTATCATATTTTGAAACAGACATACTTGTGTTCTTTTTTGTACTGTTTATATTTTACTGCATTCTTGTTTTTAATTTTGATATTGGTCGTCATTTACTTACGATATTACATTTTAATTGTTTCTGTAAGCGTATATATTAAAAAATAATGATAGAATGCTACAAATTCTGCCAAAAAACATATATAATTTGGTTTCATAATATTTTGCTGGACAGCTATGACTGTTTGTGTGCTAATTTGAGAAAAATACAAATAAGGATAGTAATTTCTTTACAATTTTAGCATGATATTGTAAGCAAATAATTAAAATTAATTAGTTTTCAATTACGGTATAACGATTAATAACGAATATTTGCTGGTAAAAATTTTATTTGAATAAATAATAAATTTTAGCATAGCGTGTATGTTACAGAAGTTAGATAAGTTCAATACAAATAACATTAATTGCTAGTTGCATCACTGCCAGTTTCAAGTTAAGCTCATTCTAAAAATGACAAAATCATGAACTTGTAATTAATTCCGTTTATGTAAAATTTAAATAACAAAATAGTATGTACTTATTTGAGTGACTGAATAAAACCATTTTTTACTTTTAAGCTACAGCAGTGTAACTGGGCATTGGAGAAATTTTAAAAATAATTTAAGAAGCACTAACAAAGCACTAACCGATGACACCAATGTGATATCTTGTAAGATAATTTTAGAATCACTAAAAAGCACCAACAAAGCATTAACCGATGACATAGTTATTTATTTATTTTTAAACACGTTAGCTGGCGTGAACTTGGCAGCTAATTAATCGAACGTTATTTATGACGTCACCGTGATATCTTCTACAAAATTTTCAGAAGCACTAAAGAGCACTAACGAAACACTAACCGATGACATAAAATTTATTCATTTATTTTGAAAACCGTCAGCTGGCGTGAACTTGGCAGCTAATAAGTCGATCGTTATTTATGACGTCGCCTTGATATTTTAAATATAATTTTTAGAAGCACTAAAGAGCACTAACTAAGCACTAACCGATGATATGATATATATATATATATATATATATATATATATATATATATATATATATATACTATGTGTATACTATGTAACTTGACTATATATATATATATATATATATATATATATATATATATATATATATATATATATATTCATTTATTTAAAAAACCGTCAGTTGGCGTGAACTTAGCAGCAGATTAATCGAACGTTATTTATGGCGTCATAAGTGATGTCTGTTATAATTTTTAAAGGCACTAACGAGCACTAACGAAGCACTAACCGAATATATAGTTTATTTCGTTAGTGCTTAAATTTGTTTGCCAACTTCACGCACCTCTCACAATTAATGGAATGGATGACAAAATATTTCCTAAACTCATTTTAACCCGCTTGAAACACCTAGATATGAACGAAAACAACAAACCCGAACATAACTGGTTTTCACAATTTAAACAACTTTTATTGAACCTGGAAGTCTCAGAGCTCTGGAACCAAAACTCTAATAACAGAGTAATTCAAAATATGATTGAAATAGCGACAAATAATATAAGAAACAGAGATATTAAGAAGCTTGAAACCACTAAATACAACCTATTTTACAAACAAATTAAATATGACTCAACCATAGAACCATATTTAAATATGAAAGTGCCAATTGCCAAGTCTCGCATCGTTGCAAGTTTAAGACTATTCTGTAAGAAATTAATTACCTTTTACGTAAATCGCTTCAAGTATCACTGGGACGCGACAGCTAAATGAAAAATATGCAACTCTGATAAAAATGAAGATCTTTAGCACTTTCTGATTGAATTTCAGATGAGTTTCTTTACTACATAGTTTGCATTTTACATCACCGTGTTATTCTGCAAAATTTATTATGGAGAAAAATCTTCCATCCAATAGAGCACTGTTTGTCTCTTAAATCTTCATTTTGAGATTGTTCGCTATTGCTAAGACAATGATCTAAACTCTGTCTTATTTTATTTTGATAATGGAAACTAATACATTATATAATATTTAACATACCATTCTGGTTCCTTTGTCGAACAAGATTTCATCACTGTTTGAACTTTTTAAATTTTATTCCTACTGCATCGTTTTTATTGTCTTTGTTGTAGAAATATTGAAATATTCTTTGATTATTCTTTTCTGCTTATTTAAATTGCTTGGCGTAAATTCTGAATCTTTATCACTATCATTGGCAAATGGATCAGTTTCAGTTTCACTGCCCGATCCCGATATATACAAATCTTCATGGAGATTAAGTTTTGGATTCTATAATAGATACATAAATTTCGTAACTAAATACACAATAAGCACGTATTTGTACTAGTTTACACCAAACTATTTAATATTACTTTACTATGTAACTTGACTCGTTGACTCGGAAAACAGCAAAAAAGGTAAATATCTTAATCTTATCTATATTAAAATAAATTATCCTTATCTTTTCGCTCAATGCGACAATGTATATACATCAAAAGACGAGACAACATTGACAACAGACAGATTCATTATTGTTAAGGAATAATGTAGAAGGGGATATTGGTCATGATAATAATAAAAAAGTATTACATTAATTTAATAAGATTTAAAGTGATGGAAATATCATAAAAGCAAAGTAATTGTAAAAAGAAATTATATTTTGTAATTAATTACTTTTAAAGAATATTCTCAATTATTTTTGAAGAATAAGTAATTTCAGTCACAGTATCATTACATATTTTGAGAAAGTATTGTAAATACCATATTCTAATGATTAAAGTAATTAATTATTGCCCAGCTCTACATGCAACACCCTGTACAAACTACGAATGAGCCCTTAAAATATCAAATACATTTCTTTAGAAGTTGACTAAATTTAGACATTTTAAGTTGTTTGGCAAAAAAATTTAATGCGTTACTTTACTGTAAGTGAAACAACTCAACAAGGCACTTAAAGTTGACGGACAGATGGTAGAATTTTATTACGGAAGTCATGATGAGAGCTACAAAATTGAAATTATTCTTTCAAATATGGTTCTCAAGTTACTTGGAAAAGTTCGTATATAACAAACATGTATTTCTATGGTAAGATAACGATACCAATATACTAACATACATAATTCATATTATTTACTTATTTATAATACATTATTCTAATTATCGCTGATCATATGTGACCAAGTCAAAGTTAATTAAAATCGAACGGTTATTACAAATAAGATTAGTTTAAGAATAAAGCAGAACTTAAAATTTTACTGACGAATATTTAACAAAACGGTAGGGCTATACTACTCTGTTTTGCTGTGTTCAAGGCATCACGATCAGCTGATTCTTGTAGCTTTGTTTATATGTGCAAATGAATGCGTTTCTATTTTGAAGTTGCCGTTGAATATTGAATACTGCAAATTGTTCTAAAATGTATTACTTAAACAGTATTTGTTTTGTGTGTTTAAGGAACAAGAGTAAATTAAATGCAGTATTGCACAAAGAAACACAAATAGAAATTATATATGCTCTACCAGAACTTGTAAGTAGATTTAGAATTTTAGTGCTTTATTTAATTAGTTATTAAACAAAATTTTAAATTATTTAACGTGAATCTGTGCAGATATACCAACAGGAAGTAAAATATCTGGCGGTATAATCAAACAGTTAATACCTTTTGTTCGTATTTTATGTAAATTATGTATTAATCCACCGTATATTAAATTAGATGATGTCATCTTACTGTAACCGTCTGGTACTTTTCCATTGGCGATAAGAGAAGTGTTAAAAAGGCATGTAACGAAGATAAGGCACTCACTTTGCTATTGTCTTGAGACAGCTTCACTCAGAAGCATATTTACTTACTGTATCAATTATATTAATTAATAAATATTTTGTATCACAAATAAAGAGTTTTTTTAAAACGTTTACGCAAGGCTACGATACAAAATTTGTACATAATAAAAAAACTTCTATAAAATTAAGAAACCGTTCAAAATTTAAGTCAGGACTTACTTTTGTTTCTGTAACTGATTTGAAAACATTAAAAACAATTGCTAGTACCACAAGCTTTGTTTTTGGATATTTTAAGAGCACGGTTTTAACACCTAAAACACGCAAAAACACTGCTCTTAAAGCAGGTAAAAACAAAGCTTGTGCTACCAGCTAATATGTTTTATTGTATTCTGTCAAAAATGACTTTTGGTTTAATATTAATTTGTACCATTGAGTTGTATACAATAATGAAGTGGAAGCTCCAAAACTAGTTCCCTATAATATCATGGGATAACAACAATCTCTTTCTAAACAGTGATCACCAAACGGTGGTATTGTGTAAGAGTGGATATAAACATGTTTCCATGTAGCCAATACAGAATTTTATGTTTAAAACATTTTTATATAATAATTACATTGTTGTTATTATTGAGAAGATGGATTATTCGACTGTAACAGTTGATATAATAATTGATAGGTATGTAGTCAAAATTTTGTTTATTAAAATGGAAGCTTCTTAACTGAAGAATTTTATCCATTCTTTGTATTGTATAAAACTCAATGGCTGGTACCACAAACTTTGTTTTTGGGTGTTTTAAGAACAAGGTTTTAACATGTTACAGATATAGATTACTTTTGTGAGACTTAGGCAAGTGTTTAGTTTTATATTTTATTATTACAGCTAGTTTCATCAAGTGAACATTCAAAGACAATTAATTTTGTCTTTGTTGTTTTTGATTTAAATTGCTATTTCGTAGCTTTTGCTTTTTTCGGTAGATGGCATTGCTGGTTCGACAGAACTTCTCATGTTATTTTCCTGTTAGTTAGAGATTTTATTCTCTGCTGGCACAGTTGTTCGTTATACAGCTCCTTCATGTGAACTTTGTTCTAGGTGAAGGAGTGAGTTATACCATACTGATGAGCTCTAATAAGAGCGAAACGCGTCTATGGTTACTAACTGTGCTGGCCAGCCTCTGACGATGACCTCATAAGTTGACTTGGAGGCTGAATTTTGTCTTAGACAAGTGTTTAGTTTTATATTTTATTATTAAAGCTAGTTTCACCAAGTGAGCATTCAAAGACAATTAATTTTGCCTTTTTTGTTTTTTCTAAATTATAATCTTGCGAAATAATTTTCTACGAAATTGTTTCATGCATTAATATCAGTGCGTGTATCTTGTCTGTGTTGTGTTAAAATTTTGAATGTTGGAAATTTGCCCTACATCAATTAATAGTTGTAGATATGTTCATTATTATCAGGTCGTGTAATAGGATTCGAACCGTTCATATTTCTAGCTACAGTTAATGTGGTCAGTAATTTTATTCGCGATCCATATTCCAGAATTGGGAAACACCTTTTCCAAATACCAAGCACATGTTCTATAATTATTCTTCTACGAATATGGGATTTGTTATATAACCTTTGTGTCTTTGTGATTATTTAAAAATAGGGTTAACTATTAACTTCTAAAAGGGTATTCACTATCGCTTTAAGTTTAAATGTTTTGATATACATATTATTTCATTTCAAAGCTGACACAATTATTTCTGAATTTAATTAATTAATAATTTTAATACGATATGTAAACAAAATTTACAAGATACACTTACTTATTATATGGATAATCCAATCTATATTATATTAAATATAACACATGCAAAGTTGTATTTTTTCTTAGCCTGAATCTTTGGAAACAGCTATTTATATATCAATTATTAAAATGTGATCCTTTTTATCACTAGGCGTGAGATTATTCGTCGAGGCGTACCCGAGATGAGCAACACGCCGTGTGATAAAAAGTTACATTTCACCACGTGTTTTTTAATTCAATGAATTGCAATGAGTTGCATTTCCACTTTATTATAGGAAAAGGGATCTATCAGCCAGACTGAAAGTTTCATGGTACGAATATTTTTATTATTTTTATTTTTTTTATTATTATAATTATAATGGGTGTTTCGGTAGCTGTGACCATTAACACCCAGGTACATTAGAGGTTTTTACAATAGATAGTCTTAAGATACTTGACGTTTTATATTTGTTTGAATATGTTAATTTTTTGTAGGAATGACAAGGTTTTTTCCAATTGGTCGGGGTCGTTGCCTAGGGCTTCTGTGAGGGTGTTTGGGATGTTCAGTTCACGACGGTCGTTGGCAAATTTTACACAGTCAACTATGATATGTTTCACAGTTAGCTGAGTATTGCACAGGTTACATATTGGGAGGTTTTCTTTATCCAGGATATGTTTGTGAGCGGCTGTAGTATGTCCAATTCCTAGTCGTGCTATGACAACTTGTTTTCTTCTGTCTTCTGGGATCCACCATTTAGAGGTCGTTTCTTTTATTTCCCTCATTTTATTTGTTGTGATATCTTGCCATTGCTTCTCCCGGATTAGTGATGTTGCGGTTTTAATTTCTGCGTGGAAGTCTTCTTTTGGGATTGTGATGTTCAATCGGTCTTCCTCTATTGCGATTTTAGCTGCTAGGTCTGCCTTTTCATTTCCTGACAATCCTACATGGCTTGGAACCCACATGAGAACAATTTTGTTGCCTTTTGTTATTGTTTCATGGATGAGTTCTTGGATTTGTTTAGTCATAGCTTTCTTGGTGAACATTTTTTTGATCTCTTGGATTACACTAAGTGAGTCTGAGCATATTAGGTACTTGTTTTCTCTTACATTGTTGTTTATGTAGTTTAGTGCCTGTAAAATGCTGTAACTCTCTGCAGAGAAGTTACTATAGTATCCCGGTAAATGGAATTTGAGGGTAGTGTCTTGGATTACGGCGGCTCCTCCAACTTTGTTATTTATTTTTGATCCGTCGGTAAATATGGTGCAGTGGTTCTTGTATTTGTTCATTTCTGCCCTAAATGCTTGTCGGTAGAGCTCAGGGTGTGTATCAGCTTTTGGATATAGTGTGAGGTTAGTATTTGTTTTTGGGAGTTTTTTATTCCAGGGTGGGGTACAGTGTGGGTGGTTTGTAAGGATAATTGGGAATTTTAATTTCAGTTGATTTAGTTGGTCATTGATTGATTTTTGAAGGGGTGTTTGGTTGCGGATGTATGTTTTGTTGTTATGCTGTAGGAACATGTTGCTATATAGAGGGATATTTGGGTGGCTGGCTAGGGTGGTAATATAATTTAAGATTATTTTATTTCGTCTCAGAGGTAGGGGAAGTTCGTTGGCGTCGCCCAGTATGCTTTGAATTGGGCTTGTTCTAAATGCTCCACATATTATTCTTAGTGCCGTGTTCTGTATTGTGTTTATTGTTTTTAGGTGTGACTGTTTTGCTGTGGAGTAGGCGATGCATCCGTAGTCAATTTTTGAAAGATTTGTGGCTTTATACAGGTTTAGAAGTGTTGTTTTGTGAGCTCCCCATTTTTGGTTCGCGAGAATTTTAATTAGGTTGATTCGTTGTGAACATTCTTTTCTCAGATTATCGATGTGTGTTCTCCAGGTTAGTTTCCTGTCAAACGTTACTCCTAAGAATTTTATGCTGGTCTCGTATTTAATTTGTTCGTTGTATAATTTTAGTTTTGGATGTTTGTGGTATTTTGTTAATCGGCAGAAGTGTACTGCCTTAGTTTTTGCGGGGGAAAAAGTAAATCCTGTTTTTTGGGACCATTCTTCCAGGTTGTGGATTGAGGATAGTAGATTGTTCTTTATTTTCTGCATGTCTTTGCCACGTTGAAGTATTACTATGTCGTCCGCGAAAATTGCCATTTTGGTTGTTTCTTTGACAAATGATGAGATTTGGTTCATGGCAATCAAGAAGAGTGTTACACTCAAAATCTCCCCTTGAGGTATGCCGTTTTCTTGTTGTTTTCCTTCTGATATGCAGTTGTTTGTTTTAACTTTAAAAGAGCGATTTGAGAGAAAGTTAATTATATAATTGATCATATGTCCTTGGATATTATATTTCAATAGACTATCTATGATGTACCTTCTCCATGTTGTGTCGTAGGCTTTTTTAATATCAAAGAATACTGCAACAAGGTGTTGTTTATTCATAAAAGCGTGTTGGATTTCTTCTTCCAATAGAATAATGTGGTCGTTTGTTGATCTGCCTTCTCTGAATCCCGACTGGGCTTTGTTGAGGATATGTTTGCTTTCAAGAAACCAAAGCAGTCGTTTATTGACTAATTTTTGTAAAAGCTTGCTTAGACAATTTGACAAGGATATTGGTCTATAGTTCAGTGGGTCGATTTTACTCTTTCTTGGATTTGGGATTGGCACTGTCCATACTTCGCTAAATTGTTCTGGGTACGTGTTGTTTAGCCATATGTAGTTATAGATATTTAGCAGATGGTTGAGGGTTTTTTCAGTGAAGTTCTTTATCATAATTAGGGGAATTCTATCTGGCCCTGGGCTTGCATTTGGGTTGAGTTCTGAGATGCCGTTAATTAGTTCTTCTTTGCTGAATACTTTGTTTATAGGGTTTTCGTCATCTTGGTTTATGGTTGGGTTAGCCGTTTCTATTCTTTGTTTGTATTGTCTGAATTCGAGGTTGTAGTTTTCATCGCTTGAGTTTTCGCTGAAGCATTCCGCTATGGTATCTGTAATTTCTTGCGGTTCTGTGATGGTTTTGTTGTTGTGTATTAGTGCTGTTATATTGTTCGTGTTTTTTTAATTATTTATTTTCCGAATTTTCTCCCATATTTTTTGGCATGGGGTGCTTGGAGAGATAGATGTTACAAAGCGTTGCCATGATTCCTTTTTGCTTCTGATTATAGTTCGCTTTGCAATCGCTTTTGTTTTTTTCAGAGTGATGAGATTATCAAGTGTTCGATTTTTTCTATAGCTGTTCAGTGCTTTTTTGTTAGTTTTTATTGCTAGTTGGCACTCTTTGTTCCACCAAGGTACGGAGTATTTTTTTGGGGTTTTTATTTTCATTTCGAAGGAGCTCTCTGCTGCTTTGTTTACGTCATTAATGAAAGCATTTACTATTTCGTTAATATTAAGATTTTCGTCTATGTATTGCTTGCTTCTTGTGATTTCATCTAGTTTTTCTCTGAAAATATGCATTTTTTACGGGTTTTACTATCCAGGAACTGTATTCTGGTGTTGGTTCGTTGTTTGTTACATTAATTGTGGAGATCTTTATTGGAAAATGGTCACTGTTGTATAGGTGCGGCATTACTTCCCAGGATAGATCATATGCTAGTCTTGGTGTGCATATTGTTAGGTCTATGCTTGAGAAATTTTCAGTCCTTGCGCAAAAATGCGTTGGGGAACCATCGTTCAGTAAAACTATATTGTTATCGTTGATGGTTTGTTCAATTTGGTTGCCTCTTCTGTCGCTGTGATTTGACCCCCATATTTGGTTGTGTCCGTTGAAGTCTCCAGTGATAATAAACGGAGACGGAAGTTGCTGTATTAGTGCCTCTATATCCAGTTTATTTATATTTTGGTTGGGTGGTAGGTAAATGTTGCATAATGTTATTTTTAAGGGAGAGAATGTTGATACAGCTATGGCTTCAAGGTCAGTTTGAATATTGAGCTCTTCTGAATGGTTTAGATTTGAAGTGAATATGGCTACACCTCCGCTGGCGTTTCTATCATTTATTCGGTCTCTTCGAAAAGCTGTGAAATTTTTTTATATTTGCTTGTTGATGTGGGTGGAGTCTAGTTTCTTGGAGACATATGTAGTTTGCTTGTGTGTCTTGCATAAGTTTTTGGATTTCGCCAAGATGGGCGTGGAATCCATTGCAGTTCCACTGGGATATGATCATGCTGATTGGTCTAATGATTCTTGACTGGCGAGAATGGCGTCTTCTATTTCTTTTTTTTGCTTGTGTTTTAGACGGGTGATTGTTCTTGAGAATCGAGTTTTTGTTTGTGTGTGTTTAATATGGCCGTGCAATTAGACTAGCATATTTATCGTTCCTTGTATGTTGTCTGTGTAATTTCTTACCAGGTTTATTTGGTCCTGTTCACCTTTTCCGTCGTTTAGAAATTTTTGTAGTTGTTCAAATGATAGAGGGAACTTTCTATTCTTCATTTTCTCTTTCAGTATTTCTATTTGTATATCTGAATTTTCTTTTTTGACTATCTTTTTTGATTGGTCTGTTTTTCCCGATTTTCCTGTTTTTCCTGTTTCTTTGTCAGTGTTAGCTGATGAGTCGCTTTGGGTATTTTGCTCTGCTGAATCGGATAAAGATCTTTCTGATGCTGTGCGTTTGTTTAATGCTGGTATTTCGTTTATTTCGTCGTTTTGTGTCGGGTACGTTTTAGGTGTGGTGGGGGGGGTATGTATTTTGGTTTTATAAATTTTTCTTGTATTGATTGGGTTAGTTGTGGGAATGATAGATTTATTGCTTCCGTTGACTGGATTTGGTGAGTGTCTTCCGTTTGAGTGTCTGGTGGACTGGTGTTTTTTTGGGTGAGGTCGATTGTTTGGTTAGTTGTACTAGTGGTGGGAGTTTGGCTTGTTTGCATAGTGTTTGTTGTTATAGGCAGTTTTTCTGGGTGTGGTGAATTACATTCTCTTGTTTTATGTCCTTGCATTTTACATATGAAGCACGCCATGTTTTCTTCGGTTATAAATATTCTGTAGCTTGTACTTTCATAGTCTATTATTATTGATTCCGGAAGGTTCGTGTTTTCTACCGGGGAAATGTAGACTTGTCTGCGGAAACTGAGAACGTGGGAGTATTCTGAGTTTTGGATACTTGCTCGGAGGAACATGATAGATGATACTAGTTTTAGTCCGTGTTTTTAAGTTCATTTTCTATTGTTGAGTGTGGAATAGATGGACAGACATTGGATAAAATTATACGTTTTGTCGGTGAAATTAATCTTCGGATATTTAATTTGTGATTTGATATTGAGATTGTATTTTGTATAATTTGATCTACTAAGTTTTTATTGTTTAAATATATACAAACTCTATTACTAGAAATTCTTGATGCGAATATGACATTTTTTGCTCCGATAATGTTTCCAACTTCGACTACATATTCTTCGATTTTAGTTCCATCTATTGAATTTATTATAACTGCTTGTTCTTTGGTTGGGAAGGACGCTGTAATTGCTTGTTTAGTTCGTTGTTTAATCACGTTTGAGAATGTTGGCGGGTTGGCGTTTGTAGTCATTTTGCCCCGTGGGGCTATCTGTTGTTGGGTAGGGAAGTTAATAAATTTATTTTGTTAGCTTTAGCTAGATATCTACTCTTGATTTTTATTTATGGTATAATTATTTTTATTTTTAGGTTAGTTTAGGGTTTTTTTTATTACTGTGGATTTGTGGGTATAGTAAGGTATAGGATATTATAATATATTTGAGCTCTTAGGGGAATTCTAATCACAATTAAATTAATTTAATGTAAATAAATATTTATGATACATAAGTATAGCAGATAGATGAATAATGTTCAATACATAAATATAATTACAATAATATCACGATAATAATCAAAATAATTATAAATACTTAGAAAAAGATTATTAAAGAAACATGTACCTAGAACGGATGGCTCAATTTGTTTTTATTGTTATCAATTAAGCAATCACAATTAAAATTGTCATGGGTACCACACCTAGTCCTACGGGTTCGAAAAATTATATATGAATGAAGAAAAACCGGAAATATCATCGATTTCATAATTTCAAATAGAAATTTTTAAATATTTAAATTTCCCATAAAATTCTGAATTCAATAATGTACCAGATTTAATTTCGATGCAGAATATTTTGCTATGCATGTTAAGAGGAGAGTTTAGTCAAATAGGTTTACAACCTATGTCCTGTGTATATTTATTGCATATTGTATCTAATGGGCAGCTGAAAGTGTGTTTTGTATGTGTAAATAATGCCATCTTACATTAAGGGGGGAGTACACTTTGATTTTTCAAAAAAAAAAGCATTTTTTTTTCTTGCTTAAAATGTTCCTTGGGATGTATACTTTAATTTAGAAAAGACTCCAAGTCCGATAGAATATTACTTACCGCTTTACGAAGCGATTTCCTAAAAAATGTACCGGAAATAATGCAAGTACTAAATCTGGAAATCGGCCCGACGTGCTACAACTTCTGCCTGGCTGCTGACGCCGAACGTACGAGCAAGGCGGAGATGCAGTTTGGCGACCCGAAAACACAAGGACTTCTTGAATGACAACGCAGAAGGCCAAATGTATGGAGCCGGCATCGCCGATTGAAGGTAAATATCACTTTTCCACGAGAAAAATGAAATTTTATCTTTAAACGCGTTTATCTCGAAACGGGGTTTTTCAAACTGGCGTGGGAAATAACTCTAACCAGTTATCATCAAATTTGGATATCGCCTAGGTTTTCTTGTTCAGAATTAAATTCTGCTTAGAAATACGTATCCACATTTTCGATTTTGTCAAAAATGGATTTTTAATCCACGATTTTGTAAGCATTTTTAGGGTGAAAAAATGGACTTTTTTTTCCTAAGGCCACAACTTTTGAAAAAATTAATTTAAAAAAAATCGGAATACGTATTTCTAACCCAAATTTCATTACTAATCAGGATTTTGTTCGATTTATGTTCCAGGATCACATGGGAAGGAGTATTTTCCCACGCCGTTTTCCGACTTCCGCGCGAGGCCGCCCGCGCGACCTGGTGCACCGGCCGCGGGGGGCCGCCAATCGAGTTAAAAAAAATACAAATTTTAGTTCGAAGGATGAGTAATAAATGGGTTATAACATATTTGCACTCCCTGAGTGTTTTATTGCTTAAAAAAAATAACGAAAATGCCTTACTTTTTGGACGTTCAAAGTGTACTACCCCCTTAAAATAAAACTATTTATTAGTTACACAATTCATTTTTATTCTTAAAAACTTCAAAATAAAACTAGAGTAATTTCATCTCTGTGTAATTATATAAATTTTGTAAAATGAATATTGTTTAATTTTATATAAATTCTATGATCGTATGATCAATTACAATCAAATTAATAGTTTTAATTTAATATTTGTATAATTATTATAACACTTTGACATTTTGACGACAAGGTATAATAATATTGTAACGTTTGTGGGTTGCAACATGTTTTATTTAAACCAAAACAATCTTTATAACAACAAATAATAATAATTGTAATAATAAAAATAAA
Source organism: Pterostichus niger (assembly GCA_947425015.1). NCBI lineage: Eukaryota > Metazoa > Arthropoda > Insecta > Coleoptera > Carabidae > Pterostichus > Pterostichus niger. Next base: position 6,095,815 of record OX380347.1, read on the forward strand.
AGTTTACACTCTGTTTATAACTATTATAACCGATACCAAATGTTACACACTAACACTTATCATGACGTTAAACAATACTCGAACAATAAACTTGCCGAGCAATATTTATTTAAGACGATCAATTTATTTTCAACTACACTGTATGGTAGCTTTGGACGAACTAACTGCTTTGGATGGATTGACTGCTTCAGACGGCTTTCCAAGAAGCGCTACCTTTTTATCTCCTTACTTGTTACCAGAAGTTTCTATCGACTTCTCGATTGCGAACACGTGAGATGATGTCAGACCGACCAGTACAGACTTGTCCGTTCCGTTCGTTAGTATATGTTTCATTATTTTTTTTTTTTAAATGATTGGAAGACCTAGATTCATTCGGCAATTAACGGGAGATGGAAATGTATCACATAAACTATCGCTCCATGTTTTTTTTAAATATATTTTTGAATTTTACAGGATAACGATTTTTTTTTTATTTGAGGATATTATAATGAGTGTTTTGGTAACTATGACCTTTAACACCCAGGTACATTGGTTTTGTTACATTTTGTTACTATAAATGGTTACATTTTATTTGATTGATGCTAGATATTGTTGTAAACATTAATTGTTTGAATTAATTTTAGGGTCTTGTCTAACGTGTCGGGGTCGTTACCTAGGGCTTATTTGAGGGAGTTTGGGATGTTCATCTGACGGCGTTCGTTGGCGTATTTTGGGCCATTTCACTGTTATTTGTAGGTTGCATAGATCGCACATTGGTGGATTTTCACGATCTAGAATGATTTTGTGAGTGGTGGTGGTGTGGCCGATTCTCAATCGCGTGATAACTACTTTCTTCTCTCTTCTGGCGTCCACCATCTGGCAGTTGTGTGTTTGATTTCCCTAATTTTATTTTCTGTTGCTGTTTTGTCTTGCCACTGCTTGTCCCAATGTTTTTTTATTGCCATTTTAAATTCTGATTTGAGGTCTTCTTTTGGGACTGGCACGTTTAGTTGGATTTCTTCTGTCGCGTTTTTCGCTTCACGGTCTGCCTTTTCATTTTCGATTATACCTATATGGCTAGGGAGCTACATGAGTACTATTTCGTTGCCTTTATTTACGATAATGTTTATTAGGTCTTGGGTTTGCATTATTATCGTTTTTCTGGAGTACATATTGCTTATTTCTTTGATTGCGCTGAGGGAGTCTGTGCATCTTAGATATTTATTTGCTATTTCGATGTTGTTTATATGCTTTATTGTTTCTGATATACTGAAGTTTTCTGCTGAGAAGTTGCTATAGTGTCGCGGGAGATGAAATTTGCGGATGGAATCTTGAGTGATTACTGCTCCGCCCGTTTTGTTGTTTGTTTTAGAACCGTCTGTGTAAATGTCTTTGACGTGTTTGAATTTGTTCTTCTCTGATATGAATGCTTGGCGGTAGAGCTCTGGGTGGGTATCTTCTTTTTTAAATTGGGTGAGAGTAGTATCTGTTTTTGGTAGCTTTTTGTTCCACGGTGGGGTATTTGATGAGAGGGTTGGGTAAATGTCTGGAAATTGTGCGTTAAGTTGGTTTAGGAGGTGATTAATAGTTTTTTGTAAGGGTGTCTGATTTTGGATATATACTTTTTCGTTATGGTGAATGAACATGTTGTTATAAAGTGGGATGTTTGGGCGGCTGGCTAAGTTCATAATGTAGTTTAGGGTTATTTGAATACGTCTCTGGGCATGTGTAAGTTCGTTTGCATCGCATAGGATGCAAGCGCAGTACGGCTTGTTCTGAATGTGCAGCATATTATTCTCAATGACGTATTTGGGATTGAATTTAGAGATAGTAGCTTTGAACAGGTTGATGAGTGTTGATTTGTGGGCTCCCCTTTTTTGACTGGCAAGATTTTTTATTAAATTGATTCTTTGTGTACATTCTTTCTTCAGGTTACCGATATGCGTTTTCCAGGTTAGTTTCTTTTCAAAAGTTACACCTAAAAACTTTATGTTGTTTACGTAATTGATGTTTTCGGCATATAATTTGAGCTCAGGGTGTTCTAGGTGTTTTTTTAATCGGCTGAAGTGTACTGCTTTGGTTTTTGACGGGGAGAATGTAAATCCTGTGCTTTGTGACCATTTTTCTAAGTTGTTTATGGATAACTGTAGATTATTCTTAATTTTTTGTGTATCGATACCTCGTTGGAATATTACTATATCGTCGGAGAAGATTACAATTTTTATTAGTTCGTTGACGTATGTTGGAATTTGATTCATTGCGATCAGAAAGAGTGTTACACTTAGTATCTCGCCTAGCGGAACGCCATTTTCTTGTTGTTTTTGTACCGATACGCAGTTGTTTGTTTTTACTTTAAATGACCGATTTGAAAGAAAGTTTATTATGTAATTTATCATGTGTCCTTTGATGTTGAGTTGTAGGAGGGCTTCTATGATGTATTGTCTCCATGTTGTGTCATATGCTTTTTTAATGTCAAAGAAAACTGCGATTAGATGTTGTTTGTTCATAAATGCTCGTTGTATTTCTTCTTTCTGAATCCGGATTGTACTGTGCTGAGCATCTGTTTACTTTCCATGTACCAACGCAGTCGCTTATTTACTAGTTTTTGTAAGAGTTTGCTTAGGCAGTTTGACAATGAGATTGGTCTGTAGTTTAATAGGTCGACTTTACTTTTTTTTTGGTTTTGGAATCGGTACTGTCCATACTTCGCTCCACTGTTCTGGGTATGTATTGTTTAGCCATATGAAGTTGTAAATGTCTAGAAGATGCATGACTGTTGATTCAGGGAAGTTTTTTATCATCGCTGGAGTGATTTTGTCTGGTCTGGGGCTCGAGTTAGGCTTCAGATCTTGGAAGCTGTCAAGTAGTTATTTTTTGCTGAATGAACTGTTTATACAGGATTCGTCATCGTCATCTATGATGGACATTTGGTTTTCTGATAGTGTAGTTTTCGTTGCTTGAATCTTCACGGAACGTTTCCGCTATAATATCTTTTATTTCTTGTGGAGATATGATAGTTTTGTTATTATGTATAAGCGCTGTTATATTGTTTGGGTTTCTTTTGTTTTTTATTTTCCGTATTTTCTCCCATATTTTCTGGCAAGGAGTACTTGGAGATATTGAAGATACGAATCGTTGCCATGATTCCTTTTTGATTTTTGTGATGGTTCGCTTGGCGATAGCTTTAGTTCTTTTAACATTGATGAGGTTTTTTAGTGTTCTATTTTTCCTATAGTCGTTTAGGACTTTTTTATTATTTTTTACTGCTATATAGCATTCCTTGTTCCACCAGGGGACTGATGGTTTTTTGAATGATTTGGTTTTTGTTTCAAAGGAACTTTCTGCTGCTTTATTTATGTCGCTTATGAAGGAGTTTGTTATTTCATTGATATTTTTTTGTTCGTCGATATATTTTTTTTTCTGGCATAATTTCATCCAGTCTGTTTTTGAAGATATTCAATTTGTCGGGTTTTATTGTCCAGGAACTGTATGAGGGGTCTGGTTCAGTATCTGTTATGGAAATTTTTATGGGAAAGTGATCACTGTTGTATAGGAATGGAATTACTTCCCAATGTAGGTCATAGGCTAGTCTTGGTTCACAAATTGTTAGTTCTATGCTGGAAAAGTTTCCACTCCTTGTGCAGAAATGGGTGGGGGAGCCATCGTTCAGTAACACTATGTTGTTGTCGTTTATGGTCTGTTCGACTTGTTTGCCTCTTCTGTCACTGTGAATGGATCCCCATATGTTGTTGTGGGCGTTAAAATCTCCATTGAATATAAATGGTGCTGGAAGTTGTTGTATTAATTGCTCGATGTCTTCTTTCTTTATATTTTGGTTTGGTGGAAAATATATATTTAATTTAGAGGGCGAGAAAGTTGATATTGCTATAGCTTCTAGATTGGTTTGGATATTGAGTTCTTCTGTGGGGTTTAGGTTTGATGCAAATATGGCTACGCCCCCGCTTGCGTTTCTGTCATTTATTCGATCTTTTCTGAAAACTGAGTAGTTTTTTAGCTTTGATTGTTGGTGTGGGTGGAATCTGGTTTCTTGTAGACAATTAAAGTTCGGTTGTGTATCTTGAATTAGTTTTTGAATTTCACCTAGATGAGCATGGAATCCGTTACAGTTCCACTGAGTTATAATCATGGTATTTTGTTTACTGGCTCTTGACTGGAGTAGGTAGCGTCTTTTATTTCTCTCTTTGCTTGAATTTTTAGCCGCGCGGTTAATCTTGTAAATCGTGATTTAGTCTTTGAGTGTTTAAGTTGGCTGTGTAGTTGGACTATCATGTTTATCAACCCTTGAATGTCTTTTGTGTAGTTTCTCGCTAGGCTTATTTGGTCCTGTTCAGCTTTTCCTTCTTCTAGGAATTTTTCTAGTTGGGTAAATGTTAGTTGGTATGTTTTGTTTAATATTTTTTCTTTTAAAGAGTCTATTTGTATGTCTGAATTTTCTTTTTTTGCTTTCTTTTTTGTTTGGTCTGTTTTTTTATTTCCTGTTTCTATGTCAGTGTTTAACGAGGAGTCACTGGAGACATTTAGTTTCTCTACTGTGCCAGATGAGGAAATTTCTGATGCTAAACGTTTGTTGTTTTGTAATAGTGTATCGCTAGAGTCATCTTTCTCCTTTCTGTATATATTCGGGGTGGGGGGAGTGTATTTTGGGATAATAAATTCTTGTTGGGTTACTTGTGATGCTTGTAATACTGGTTCCGTATTTGGAGCTATTTCCATTGTTTTCGATTCTGGGTGTTTTTTTTAATTTTCGGGAATTGTTTGATTTGAATTTATAGGAGTGGGGCTGTCGATTTGGTTTATTGTTGTTCGTTTTTGGTTGGAAACTTGTTTTGATAGAATTATTCTTTTTGTTGGGGTTTGCTATTGAGATTGTATGGCGAATAACTTGGTCGACTAGGTTTGTGTTGTGAAGGTAAATACAAATTCTATTGTTTGATATTCTTGACGCAAAAATAACATTTTTTGGAGTTACAATATTTCCGATCGCAATTACATATTCTTCGATTTTAGTTCCATTTATTGAGTTTATTATAATTGCCTGTTCTTTGGTTGGGAAGGACGCTGTAGCTACTTGTTTTGGTTGTTTAGTCGCAATTGCGAACGTTCGCGAGTTTTGACTTGGATTCATTTTGCCCCGTGGGGCTATCTGGGTAGGGAAGTTATCAGATTTAGTTTTGTTTATATTTGTTAGATGACTTTTGACTATTTGGTATGGATATTTATAGGTTAGTTGGGATGTTTTTTATTTCGGACGGGTTTTGCAGAAGGGATGAAATAGTATAGTACAATATGTTAGAGCTCTATCTTTTTTGGTGCCGTTGGTTGACATCTGAAGGCTGCAGCTCTTTTTTTGCCTGAACACTAATGTTCGATTTGTAGCACTATCGTTCTCGGTTTTACCACGTTGCCGATTGCGCATGGAACCGATTTATTTCTTTATTTTGTATATTTTTCAATAATTAATAAGAGAATTTAAATATTATTTTAATTCAGAATATATGTACGAGCAACCATAAAGCACAACCCTTAGTTCTCAGCAGCCGAATCTATTGTAACAGAATCTAATTGAACATAATCTGCATCAGCCGATTCCGCATTTTCCGAAGATTTTATATTTGGCGCTTTCCCCTAAACATCCGATACCTCAAAAACCGAAAAGTGAGCGTGACTGCATTTATGTCCGCATCAGTCGAAAGTAGTCGGAACCGATAGTAGTTCCAGCCGAATGCTGAGTGTGGAACCTTACCGGTAGATGACAATATAAAATAGTTTTTGGCGCTCCTCACTAGATATCAAACTGAGCATTTACCGACACTTCATTATCTGTAATAATTAAAGAATACGGTGTTTAGGTCTTCTATTGAATTAAACAATTTACGTCATCGTTTTGGGAAATTTAAATTTCTCTATGAATTTTGAAATGTGTATTATTTTAACGGTATTTGATTGATTTTGTTATTGTTAATACACATTTGAAATCATGTTTACAATGAATTATATTTGGAAATATTACTTTTTTACATTAATTTTTGGTAAAAATATTTTTATTTTACGTATGTCAGTCTTATGTTATTTTGTGCAACCGTGTATATTTATTATAAAAAGTTATCGTTGGGTGCATTATTTAAATATTTAGAACAATCTCAGATCCGCAAAATATGTGGAAAACAAGAAAATAAGTTAATGACAGATGTACGAACCTTTTTGATCTGTGTCTACAATCAAGTAGTATAACTATCTTCATTGACTAAACTGGTGTACATAGTAGCAGAAGCAAATGAATATAATTAACGTATAAGCACAGGACGAATACAATAAATAAATATTTGAAGATAAAAAATTCTACATAGTGAATAAAAATAATTACGTACTTTTTTACAATCTATATACAGAATCAGAAAGAAAACAATTTTATTTTCAAATAATTAAAATTAATTATATTTGGTAAAACATATCCTTATTATAATAATGAATTGTTAAAATAAAGCGAAAATGCGAAAGCTAAAGGAATATTAAATAAAGCAAAATTACGGAAACAGGAAACAAAAGAATGATCTTTATAAAAACTGATTTTCTAATAAATGTAAAATGTAACAAAAAGAACTGAATGTTAAATAAAAACGTGACAACAAAACGCGCGACGCATGCTTGCACAGCAGCCAGCCATGTCCACGGTAGAGAATATTCTGTCATGCGCACTGGAAATTTGATTTATACTATGCTATAAGTTTCGGAGGCCCTGTCTTATATAGAAACTATTGTTCAACTTAATACAATGACTCAAAGTATTACTAATTTACCTTACATAGTAAATACTAGTACATCTGGTACATTATTTTAAAAATACGGAAACAGTTATATTTATTAATAATTAAGACTATCATCTTATCCTCTATTTCTTTGATATCTTAAACACGTGTATAAGTTATATTGTATACTTTTCGAGAATTTTTTGTCAAATTTAAATTTTAATATTATGCTCATAGTATGCTGTGGCACTTCTAAATAAATATTTTATTTCTCTATTTTACGATATGAAACACATGCTCAATAATATTGAAATAACGTGACAAATTACGTAATAATTATTCTTTAACAGTTTTCAATGGACAATATTTACGAAAATTGATAAAGTCATTATAATATTAATCAAGATATGTTAATAATAATAACCTAACTTAATTACAAATTTAACATGAATTTCTGAAACAAAAAGCAATTACAATATATTTTCAAATTGCGTGAAATTAGTTTATTTGATTAAAATTATTTATATTTTATTAACAAATATGAATTATAATGATTTTATAAAGTTTCATAAATAAAATCAATAGAAAACTACTGATAAATAGTAATTAGGTAATTTCTTAAGTTATTCCAATTTTAATGTGCCAGTTAAAATTTGTAAATCCAATTAAAAAGATTATATGTAAAAAGCAAAATTTAAATTTTTGTGTGCTTCTAGTCATCTATGCAATTTTGTAGGTAAACACAAAATATCTAAATAATACTTAATTAACTTTAGTGAACACTCAACATTAATATTATTTTATATTGATAATACTTACATCATACTTAATTATTTTAAAAACTAATTGTGAAATATAAAAACAATTCGAATTTGCAGCTTTGACATTTGGTTGACAAAATGATAAACGTTTTGCATGGAGTGAGCTCAAGATTATTTTACGAGAAAATCTCTTTACAGATCTACTAACAGAATTGCCATATTTGTAAATTTGTAAAGGGGCGATATTTATTAACTAAGTTATAAATTTACGAATGTACAAATTCATAGAATTGTGAACAAAATAGACACAAGTTACATGGTTTTTTTAGCATCCAAAATGTATAAATGATTAGTTTTTGTGTCGATAATTTACAAAAACAATATTTAAAATTGTTTTCACTGTGACTGTACATTTCACTTTAGCGTCAAAATATGATATACCGAATACACGGAGTTAAAGCGCATTCCTGTCGAGGGTTTATTTTCATTTGCGGGCCTATAATATGGTTAAAAGAAAAGTAGCATTAACATTCTCGTACTAATACTAGCTTCATTGCATAGTGATATTACCGAGCTTTTTTTTTTGCAGACAATTTTGAATCCAGAGATACCTGTATACATTTGTTCCTCGTGCTACACAACACTTCGTTCTTTTTCCACGTTCAAGAAAAAATGTTTGGACAATTATAGTCGTTTGAATGATTATATAACAGCATTTCAGTGAATTACAAATCACAGTAATTAATTATGAACAACTGATGTCATTGAAAGAACATCATAACCTGAAAATTGAGTTAATCGATATCAAAGAAGAATCTCTTGCGTCTGAAGACAGCACACACCGAGAGTTTTACCAGCAACTTGTCAAGAGCGAATCAGTATCCGATGATATACAAGATGGCGGTTCAATTGTTCTCAGTGAGGATAACAATGTGTTAGATAAGGAAAACTATAAGAACACTACAGTAGAAGATTACATCGTCGTGCAAGACAAATTGGTTTTCCAGGATGATGAAAATGAAGATGCACTGCACTCAGAAGAACAACATGATTTCAAAATTGCAGCAGAAAATAATATTGACATCAAGGACGAATAGCTTGCATCTGAATACAGCGCTGGCCAAGAACACGACCAGCAACTTGTCTGTACACGCAGCGAGTCTATATCTGATGATGAACAAGATGGTGGTTCAAGTAATACTAGTGAGCATAACAATGCATTGAATAAGAATGAAGCTAATTCCAACACCGACACAGACAGTCAGGAGTTTCAATGTTTACTGTGTAAAGAAGTGTTTACAGATAAACTACCATTCGATACCCATTTGAGAAATCATATTAACAATATAACGGGTTTGGAATGTTTAATTTGTAATAAAAAAATGTGGAGAACTAAACTCTTGAAAGAACATATAAAATCACAATTAGGTATTAAAGATTATGAATCTTTAATTTGCAAAAAGAAATTTACACACAGCGATAATTTGAAAATGCATATAAAAATACATGAAGATAGAAGAAATTATGAATGTTCAATTTGCAAAAAGAAATTTACACTAAGCAGTAATTTGAAAAAACATTTAAACATACATGAAGGTAGAAGAGATTACGAATGTTTAATTTGCAAAAAGAAATTTACACGAAGCGATAATTTTAAAATACACATAAAAATACATGATGGTAGAAAAGATTATGAATGTTCAATTTGCAAAAAGAAATTTATGCAAAGTATTCATCTGAAAAAACATATCAAAACGCATGAAAGTAGAAGAGATTATGAATGTTCAATTTGCAAAAAGAAATTTATGCGAAGCAGTCATCTGAAATTGCATACAAAAAGACAAGAAGGCAGAAGGTAGAAAAGAATATAAATATAACTTAGTAACGAATCATTGCTGAAGCTTGTTCACGTACGTTTACATTTACTAAATAATTTTAATTTGTACCCGAACTATGTATGTTTATAGCCACGAAATCGCCCTTCGTATTTCAGGGCTTATGTCCTCTGTTTATTGTAATTATATTTGTTTTCTTCCAATTTGTTTTATGTATGATTGCGTAATTTTCCTCTTTCTTCTTTAAATTATCTTAGAATATCCTCTTCTGCAATTTTAATGGTTTTATATGAAATTGGTAATATAATATTAAATAGATGTACCTGAAATGTAACTATTCCAGAAAATCAAATCAATATCTTAAAAAGATTTATGCCAGTATTATATGTACCACTCCAATTACTTCCTGCCCATCCCAAAGACCTTTTTCTAATTTACGCCAATAAAATATACTTGCGTAAGTAAGGTCGCAAAAATTATGCACTGTTAACTGTCGTATCGTAAAGACAGATGCATGCGTTGGATCTTGCTTCAATAGTTGATTAATTTATAAATCGAAACAAGACTAGATATCAACTTACCTTATAGGTACGTACTCTAAGTTGATATTTATTTATTTAGTTTCTTGCTTAAATTATGAATACGCTTTTTGTGATTTTAGTTGTAAGAGGTACGGATACATATTATATTTCTTTGTTTTCTGTGTATACCTCTTAAAAGGAAATAATATAAAAAATAAAGAAAACAATTTAAGTTTCTAGATTCACCCTTCTTCTCAACGATGTAAATTCAATGTAATCTGAGTGATGTTGAAATCTTTTATATTTACTGTGTACCTTATGCTTAAATTTTATTAATATAATTAATTCCGCTGCATACCAGCATTGATAAGGTTTCCTATTCATATATTTTTTCATCACAAAGCTTATTAAATGATCGGTCATTCAATGAATTGCTTATAATCTTATTGATTGCTTTAATAACGTAATGGAGCGATGTATGCAGACGTTCATTCAAATTTCTTGCATCCAAATGCTGTCGATGAATATACAATGTACAGCGAGTACAATTGGTACTGCTTGTTTCAAATGCGATAGGATGCCCTTATGATGCCCTGTCATTGCTGGAGCACCATCAGTAGCAGCAGATAAAATATTTCAAATAGGAATTTTTTTTTTTATTGAAAAAACTTTTGCATGGTATTAAATATAATTTCTCCCTTTGTATCCAGATTCCAAATTTCAGCAAATAATAACTCTTGATGAATTTTTTCTTCGTTTATAAATCGTACGTATGATAAGAGTAGAGCTTCGTTATTTGGTAGAGTTGATTCATCGAGTTGGATGGAAAATTTGCAAGTCTTTAAGTAATCACATAATGCTATCCCAAAGTCTGTTGTCATTTCATCTATTCTTCTTTCCACTGAAATATTACTGAGAGGAATTTTTTGATGATATCCGACGGTATCTTATGATGAAGAACAGTTTTTAATATCTCTTTGACTGCCGGTAAAATTAATTCCTCGTCAATTGTGTGTGGATTTCTTGATTTTGCGATTAACAATGAAACGTTATAGGAGGCTCGTAGTCCATCATCATCTTGTTTAGAAGACAATGCAAAAATGTTTGATATAATAATAATATATTTATTTATACTGCACAATTACAGAAAAACTTCCAATTACAAGAGCACAGTTTTAAAGATACATAACTTATATAGTTGGCTGTTTTAAATATTGCTTTCTCAGTTCTTGAAAATAGGATAAATCTTTGTTCTTCTTAACAGCATGCATTTGATTCAAATGCTCTTGTAGTCTTGTAGGTTTCATAGCTTCATTTGAAAAAACTTTTCGGTAAATTATACACTGATAAGGATTGGTTTGTGGGAGAGTACGTAAATCCATGTTTTAAATACTCAATACTGTATTGGCGGCATTTCTTTTTAGATGTAGAAGTAGATTAATACATTTTCAAATACAAATTAACTTCTCAACAGATTTATAGATAGTTATAAAAGTTATGTTTATAATGACTTCTAACACTTATCATTCACGACTATTTATCACGGCAAACACATAAAAATAATAAAACATTCCTAGAGCTATCGCTTTTATAGATTTGATTTTGTGCACGCATTAACTTGTATGTTTGCGATGCCGGCGCACTTTCTCCGTAAACAAGTCATTTCAACCTCCCATATTCTTGTCGAAACATGTTAAATTGCATGAACATCGTGTGTTTGCTTACCAACTTGCAAGGACTAGTCAATCTATCTATTCTCAACTAATTCAAATTAGGTATAGGTATACCTGATGCTAATTTTAAAATGCGTATTAACGCAGTAACAATAAGACAATTAACATAGCTAGATAAAATATTTGTTCATGAAAACTGTTTTATTATATTAAAAAATATATAAGTATAAAAAATATGAAATATAATAAATTTAATTTATTTATTTATTTGACCACTTCTCTTGCCTGCTTCAACGCTCCCAATTTGCCCCTGGATCCGCTACCGCCCCCATGGCAGGCTCCAACGTTGACTGCGGGATGGTGCCGCCTCCGTTGGAAATCACTGATTTAGACCTAGAACATTTAGAAATAGAAATGATATTTAAACCGCTTCCATGCCAGGGTTGGCAGATTTGGGCGATAGAAACATTTATTTAAATGTAATTAAATAATTTCTGTATCAATGTTTTAGTATTGAAGGCCACCTATAATTTAATTTTCTTACTACCTACTTCGTATATATTTTGTCTCTTAACAATGTATCTTGCCGGTTAGTTAGCCGGTGGTCCTAAAATGCAATGGATGCTTTAAATTTATGTAACGACATTTAATATCAAATTTTTTTATTTTATTAAATTTAATTTGCAGTGTACCTATATCTATTAGTACTACAGAATGATCTTTTTCGACATTACGTCAAATTAAAACGTACTTACGGAACATAATTGGAAAGAACAGGTTCAATGGCTGAGCAAATTTAAATATACATAGGGACATAGATGTGGATCGAAATGAAATTATTTAAAATTTGCAAAGGATGGGAAAAAGAAAAATAGATTTTGATTTATAATGTCCTAATATTTTATTTATATTAAAGTAAAATATTTATATTTAAAGAACCGAATTATAATAAATTTACTGGTCTTTTACAAACACCTAAGCCCCCACCAAATATATTTTCTCAGTTCGCCACTGATATTAACTGTATTTTAGTTTAGTCTTTGCTACAAATCCACAACTTACGGCCGAGACAAAATAAAAATATTCTACATTTCCGATTTGAGATCTATTGTTAGTCTTGTACTAAAAATGTGTATAAACATTACATTTGTAATAAAACCGCTAATCAAGATCCCCAGAAAACAATCAAATGTAATATAATGGTTGTAAAAGGGTAACACACTTATCATGCGTCCAACTCTCTTCTGATGACGTAAGTCGTTTGACTCGTATTAACGCAAAGGCACTTCATATTTTGTGTGATCAATGTCAAATTGAAACTGACTCAGTTGCTTCCATAAAAAAACTTTTAATTGATTTGCAATCGCAATTTTCAAATTTACAGACTGAAATCGTTAATTTAAAACAACAAGTCAATTGTAACAATGCTGTTATTTCTAATGAATGCAATGTTGTAAATAAAGTTATACATGTTATGGGGTTGCGTGTAGCTTTTGTATTTTGTGATCAGAACAGATACGCCTTAGTAACTTTCATAAACATTTATTTATTTAATTAATAGTTTTTAAAAGTACAATATTATTGCCGAATATTCCTGCGTGTGTCCTCTGCACCACGGCTAGACGGAGGTCCGTTGGATGGACTCGGCTGCGGTTGACGTCGTGGTACTGCGGGTCCAGGGTGCTGTACGGCGTCAGATGATAGCGGTGAGACGGGCTGCACTGGCGTGGACAGTTGGCGGAGATTCTCCCATAGATAGGTCCGGCTAGTGAGCGTCTGGTTTCTGTGCTGTCCTCGAAGGCGGTGATTGCGCGATAGCGACGGACAGCTGGAAACTCTGGCCTTGCGGCTGAGCAGAGTGCGTGCCTAAGTATGAATTATCTGGCCCTGCGGCTAAGCAGAGTGCCTTAGGTGTGAATCCTCTGGCCTTGCGGCTACGCAGAGGATGAGAGTGCCAAAGACTCTCAGCCTTGCGGCTGAGCAGAGGTGTGAATCCTCTGGCCTTGCGGCTGAGCAGAAGATGAGAGTGGTTGAGGGTGCCAATTGACTCTGACTGATTTGTTCAGGGAACGCTCTTTTATACCCGATCACTGACGCGACTGGTGGGAGTCGCTCACGTGATTGGCCGAACTCTGATTGTTGCGACTAGTGAGATACATTCATGTGATTGGCTTGAGATGTGCGACTGGTGGGAAGCGTTCATGTGATTGGCTTGAGATATGCGACTGGTGGGGGACGTTCATGTGATTGGCTGAACTCTGGTTGTTGCGACTGGTGAGGTACGTTCATGCAATTGGCTGAGATGTTCGACTGGTGGGGGACGTTCATGTGATTGACTGAGATGTGCGACTGGTGGGGGACGTTCATGTGATTGGCTGAGGTGTGCGACTGTTGAGGGACGGTCATGTGATTGGCTGAGGCTGAGACCGCCACAATGTATCAATGAGAGACAGAATCGTTCTAAAAATATCATTATCTCTGGAATTCCAAATAAAAACGAATCTTAAGAAAAAAACAAAATTAAATAAATGCTTGGCGTTTTAACGTCAACGATTGGTATAAAACGTCCAACGTTGTCGTTTTGACAGATAATACGCCAAGCATTTATTTATTTTTTGTTCAATTCCATGGTTGTCTGTTATTTCAACACAACTTTCGACATTTTAATATTTAATTTCTGTCGTTACAAAGCGTGTAATAGAAATTATGTTTATTGATTTAGATGCAGAAATTTATGTCCTAAAATTTGAAGCTTTTTTGCATAAAATAATTAGGGAAGCCAATAATTGAACATTTGAAAAATAGCATTGAAAACGCTATGGTGCACAATTCGATTTACCACCCTGTATATATATATATATATATATATATATATATATATATATATATATATATATATATATATATATATATATATATATACATATATATATATATATATATATATATATATATATATATATATACATATATATATATATATATATATATATATATATATATATATATATATATATATATATATATATATATATATATATATATATATATATATATAGGTTGTGCTTCGCGGTACTATGGAGCCCGAAGTCATAATAGGTAACCGAAGTTTGAACCCCAAAATAAGTTCGGAGCCCGGGTTCCAAACTTTGATATGTTTTTAACAAATATCTGTTTAATTCGTATTTAATGATGAATAAAACGATGCCAGACGAAATCGTTGTGGTATTCTTAACCTAAATTTAAAAAAAGTACTAATTCGCATTACGTTTAGTTGTTTAAATATTTGTAACCACGGGGTTCCAAACTTTTTTTCGTGGCAGCACTGGGCCAGGAATCTAAGGAACTATTATGCGAGTATATATTTCTTATGACTTCTTGATGATAGATGTCAGTTATGGTATATTTTGGTTAAAATAAAAAACCAATTACACGAAAGCGTTTAACGATTTCTACACATTGGAATACATAAATTATAACATTAAATAATACTATGCCAAAAAAAGAAATATTTGTGGGACTTTGATTCGATTTGATAGTTATAGTTTTTAATTTTATAAAATATTAGAATATAGTTTCAGTGTTTCCAATGCCGTCTTAAGGATAAATGAAGTCATGGGCACTAACAGTTAAGGAGACTTTTTTATTAATTGGATATTTGAAATAAGGAATATTATTAGTTGAAATTGGGGGAATGATACAGATAGAGTATATGTACATACATACACAGGTCAAAATTGTTCATTTTTAGATCGAAATTATATTTAAGATTTTAAGGAAAAAACTTAGTTTCACTTCGTTGATGAGCTTTATACAACAATAGGTACCATAACTTTATTGACTTTTTTTAAATTTGCATTTATTTGATAAACGATAGTATTTATCACAAATAAATAAATAAAAAATATATATATCATCACGCCTTTTTATCCATTATTGGGTGTGGCACTCTGCCTAAGCAGATCTCGGTAAGTGATATATTTTTTCGCGTGAAGTGCGGTTACCAGCCGTCGAATAACCGTCTTCAAAGATATTAGTGGATATTACAAAATACGTAATAATTGAAATGAACCATAAAACGATTAACTACAATCTCTATTTCAGATATTTTTCTCTATGACCATATAAGAATTCTAAATAAAGATAATTTCTATTTAATAATCTGGTTAGCCCGTTTTTCTCAGAAAAATTGAATATTGTTTCATAAATAACATATACTTGATTCTGACATGTATTATATTTTCATATGTATAATACAGTTAGAAGCTTTAATGTTGATTAAATATTATTTATTTTATTTACTTACAAATTCAAACTTATATGATTAGATACTTCCGAACTCAAAAACATTATCGTAAAGCGGTCTGTATTATTATTTATAAGTATTGTAATGTCGGGGAAGTACTGTGTTGCGCAGCGGATTTTTTTAGTATTGTTATAAGGTTTCACATGTATTTCAGTTCGCTATTTTGTGTGAGGAGGTTCTCCTGACGATGAGGCCCGAAGCGTGCGCTACCTGCGCTTATTTATAAATACGGCCCTGATACCGCGGCTCTGGAATTGTGTCGCACAAAATATTCTCAGCTGTAGGCTTGATGTTCACGGAGACCAGTATTCGAATAAAGTTTACAGTTGTTATATATGTTGCTTATGAATATCTTCTCACTGATTTAAACCTTTATGGGCCGGTTTTATAAACAAATATATTCCCCACTTAAAATTTAGTAGCCTAGTAAATTTACTTTAGTAGAAATTTGGGTTTTATAAAGCTCACTTTTTAGTTGCTAAGTAAATCTTCTCCTAAATGAAGTGGAAAATTGCCTAGTATTAAATTTTAACGGATGATATTTTTCAACGTATCGGGATACCCCTGCCAGGGGCGGATCCAGACTTCGAATTACGGGGGTGGGTCATGGAGTGAATTTTGTCTCGAGGGGGGGGGGGCTATTGCCCATCTTCTAAACATAAAAAACATTTGTATTTGCTCATATTATATTCCTGCTTTAAATAATTAAATCACACTAAATCGTCTTTGGAATCGTATTAAATCACATTAAATCACCTTTGGAATCACATTAATTCACATTGAATAACATTAAATAATCTTTAGAATATACTTAGATAACAAAAAATTGTTTTCCTCAAAAATTTCCCCTAAGAACGCCAATACTTTTTAAATCATAAAGTTTCAATATCTAATCGGTTCATCGATAGAATACAAAATTTATTGAATTAGAAGTTAATTTTCTAAGTGCAAATGTCGGTAGTCACATACTTGACTAGGTCTTAAATAGAATACCTCTCCCATCTGCGGGTCGAAATAATATCCCCACAAAATATTGGTTTTTGGCTATTTATTAGAATAATAAATCAAACAATAGTTCTTAATTATCTTAGAATTGTAAGTTCTTAGCTAATATTTTCTATTTAATTTGTTTAACAAATTGAGTTATCGTAAATAATGACATCATTATTATGTATTAGGGCCAATTAACTATTAGAACCAACATTAAAAAAATCCTTGCTTAGGGGGGGGGGGGTTATGACCCCCATGACCCCCCCCGCTGGATCCGCCCCTGACCCCTGCAAAGATATGAAATACTATTTTAATGTCCTTGATGTACGTTATGATTTGAAATTTAATGCCTGTGTGTAATCGTACTAAATAAAGTTCTAATTTATATTGAGAGTGTTTTTAAATAGATCATTATTTCTTCTATCTATTGTGAACATGTTTGACGTTAGTGATGTTATGTCAAATTCTTCGTAATATGTTTCATATATAACGACATTATCCTTTGATACTGGTCATGCAAAAAGCATTCGACCTCCTCGAGTTTTTGGAGATATAATTTAGCAATTCTACTTATATAATGATATAAAAATTAAAATAAGGTTCAGATAGTTTTATTTTTTCTTTTTATAAAGAAGTCACCCTGACTTCTAGTACTATATACTGTTTTCGTATATTGCACACTATCAACAATGTATTGCGGCATTAAATTCAACTTTTTTTTTTATGCACAAAAACTAAGCAGTTGAACTTGATAAACGTTTTAACATTGAACCAGCCTAATATTTGCAACATACTTCGAATTCTAGTGTATTTGTTACATTTTAATATAATTCGCATTCCTCGGCTTTGAAGAAACTGTAATCTATTTATGTCAGTTTGTTTGCACATATATAAAATTATAGAAACATAAGTGATATGAATGAGAATGATAGTGTTGTAAATTAATTTTCTCGTTTCAATAGATAAATAATTACCAATTCTATTTCAAAATCCTACTTCTTTGGCAATTTTTTTTCACAAATAATTAATGTAATCTTCGAAATTCAATTTTCTGTAATGTTTAAGGTTACGTTATTATTTTTTCCGATACCTTAGCAACGAGAGAAGAACTACTAGATATTTATAAAAAATCAGATATAATTATTAAATTTACGATAAAATTTTAAATAATTGCAAATAACCGTCACTTGGTTACCTGATGCAAAATTTGTTTTATAAAACGGTAACAGAATTTAACTGACCATTTAATTTAAGTTTCACTTTGTTAAGTGAGGATTAAATTTTTCATTATAAAACCGGGCATAAGCATATTTATTTCATACATAAACATAACTATAGCTGATGCAACATTTTAAATGTAAAAATCAGAGCTTGATAGCATATTGAGTAGTTATTGTTTTAATTATAGAAAAGTTTTAAATCATCCCATTATAACGAGACACACGCGAAATTGTATAATTTTCATATTTTATCAGATCAATTTACTTGAAATTTTTTATTTAGTTTCTACAAATATTAACATATAGGTATTAAAAGTTATAGTAGTTATTAACAAATACATAGACATAATATTAATAAATTTGTGCTATTTGAGTTCATCATAAAATATATAATATCTCGAATTTATATTGACATAGCTTATAGGTATTACTTTTTATGACAGAAGACATTCTGTACAAATTAGGCGAGTGAGATAATTGTATATTATTGACAATAGACGGGTCGCGAATTTTATTCCTATGTAGTATATTTTTTACCTTTATACAAAACCATAGTGTGATAATTATAATTGACACTCTTCAGTACCTAATGTAATTTTTTTTTTAATTTTTCAGTATTTAAACCTCAAAATAGATTAAACTAAGCGAACGTATAAGTAGTAAACGAGCAACTTTTTAATGTCGAGTACACACTAAATAATATTGAAAATAAAGCGATTAACAAATTATGATTAAAACAATTAACAAAGTTACAATGACTTGTCATAATTATTAAAAATTAATCAGAATTATGCCATTCACAATTCCATAAAATAAATAACAAGTAAAATTAACTTAAACTAATAGATATGGTTTCATTATGAATGTACGAATTAGTGTGGAAAGTTTTTCGACAGAAGATACTCTATGGGACAGGGGCTTCTGTCCCCTGTACACACGCTGTTGGATAAACAGAATAAAAGCGGGGTGGACACATTACACATTTTCACAAGTACTGCCCTGTACAATGTGCTAATGTTGGGGGGATGCGGTGGCGGAAGCAAACATTCCATGGCGATCCACAAGACGAGTTCGCACGGTGTTGACAGCTGTATAGTTTTTACTCAAAGCATCGTTGCCATTGTCAGATATGACAAACAAAATGAACAAAAATCCAAGTTGAATTTCTTTTTCAAGAACGCTGTGAATTCAAAATGTAATATTCATAAAAATTTCAGTACTAAAATGGACCAAATAATGTAACAATGAAAATGAAATATAATTGTTCATCACGGGAACAGCTTGAATAATTTTTATGATACATAGTTTTAACATATATTTTTGCGTCTGAGATTCTGTTACCAACGGTCAAAACATAGCTACCATAGTGCTATTTATCTGTTGTCTAATATATTATTATTATAATAATATAGATAAATGGATAAATTTTTATGTCATTAGAATAGATTCTTTACAAATAGATTGGCGGGCTAATTTTCTAGTTAAAATTATATTAACAAAGTAATTAAATAAATACATGTGTTTAATTATGGACTAATTTACAATATTTTTTGTACATTCATAACCAGAATAATATACACATAACCATATAAGTATTATAGCTAACATAAAAATAATGTTTCATAGAAACAAGCATTGCCTTACCATTTTCAATATACATAATTAAAAAGACAAAGTATTTACAGTGAAGAAGAATATGACGTTTGCCTTTTGTTTGTTAAGATTTGTGAGTAGTAATAAGTATAAGTCGGTGTCTTGGCTATTTTTAATAATGTACCTATTTGTTTAAATAAAATATTCTGAGATAATTATAAATATAATATATTATTATAAAACTTCATAACTGATTCATTATAATTATCTCGTGACGGTCAATCATTTTGAATCACTCTGTATTACTATTACTCGGAAGTTATCTGAAGTTAAACAAATTATTATTTAACATAGGGAAAAACCTTTCAGAATTCATATATATAAATAAAAGGGGCTTCTGGTTTAAATTCTGTATATATATATAAAATTCAAAAACTCGACGTTTCGGTACTTTAAACAAATACCTTCATCAGGACAGAAATACAAATAAAATAACATAAATGACATATAAATAAAAATGACAAGTAAAAAGACAAAAATATGTAATTTAAAAAAAATAAAAAATTATAAATTGTGAAACAATGGAAGCCAAGCCTTATTTAATTCCAAACCATCACAATTATTAATATTATTTTCCTCCTTATAAATTTCAATAGCTTCTCTTATAAGTCTTCCGGTGAAACTTGTAGGTCTCGCTAAAATTTTGGTTTCTTCAAAGTTAATTTTATGTAAAAATTCTAATGCATGATGAGCAATTGAAGATTTATTTTGTTAATTTAGACGAATGGCTCTCTTGTGTTCTAATAATCTTGTATGAACAGTTCTACCTGTTTGACCAATGTATACTCTGCCACATTCGCATGGAGTTCTGTAAATACCAGACGATTGTAACGGGATTATATCTTTAACAGAATTCAGTAAATTTTTTAATTTCATATGCGGATAAAAAGAAACTTTAATATTTTTCTTATTGAGAATTCTTCCTATTTTATCTGTTACATTTTTTACAAAAGGTAAAGAAGAATAATTTTTTTTCTCAAGATCAGGTAAGATATTTTCAGTAACTTTTTCTTTTTTAGGACGTAAAACTTTCTTGATTAAAAGTTTATTATAACCATTCATTTCAAAAATATTTACAAGCAATTTATATTCCTCTTGAAGTTTATCAGACTGACAAATGATGTTTGCTCTATTGAAGAGACATTTAATACTACTAAATTTCTGTGCAGGATGGTGGTGTGAAGAAAAATTAAGATACAAATTTGTATGGGTAGGTTTTCTATATACAGAATGGAGAATAGTGCCATCAATCTTCCTTTCCAATAAAACATCTAGAAAAGGTAATTTACCATTGATTTCAATTTCCATAGTAAACTGAATATTTTTATGAATATTATTCAAATGTAGTAAAAAATTATTTAAATTGTCTTGTCCATGGGGCCAAACAGCAAATACATCATCCACATAACGAAGCCAAAGAGACGGTTTCAAAGTAGAGGAAGACATTCTTCAAAATACTCCATGTAATAGTTCGCAATTGATGGAGATATAGGAGAACCCATTGCTACACCATCAACTTGTTTATAATAAACATTATTGAAAATAAAGAAACTAGAAGTTAAACAATGTTTGAATAATTTAATCATATCAGAAGGAAAATGACGTTCTAAAAGTTTGACAGTATCTTGAATAGGAATTTTGGTAAATAAAGAAGAAACATCAAAACTAACAAGAATATCAGTAGAAGATAAATGTAGGTTTTTTAATATTTCAACAAAATGTAGAGAGTTCTTGATAAAAGAAGGAGAGTCACCAATATAGGGGCGGAGTTGAGAATCAAGAAACTTGGATAATTCATAAGTACAAGAATGTACGAATAGTGTGGCAATTTTTGCGACAGCAGATAGTCAATGGGACAGGGGCCACTGTCCCTTGTACACACGCTGTTGGATAAACAGAATAAAAGCGGGGTGGACACATTACACATTTTCACAAGTACTGCCCTGTACAATGTGCTAATGTTGGGGGGATGCGGTGGCGGAAGCAAACATTCTACGGCGAACCACATGGCGAGGTCGCACGGTGTTGACAGCTGTATAGTTTAAACTCAAAGCATCGTTGCCATTGTCAGATAAGACAAACAAAATGAACAAAAATCCAAGTTGAATTTCTTTTTCAAGAACGCTATGAATTCAAAATGTAATTCATAAAAATTACAGTACAAAAATGGACCAAATAATACAATAATGACCTCTTATGATCTCTTTTAAAATGTAAATGAACCATAATTGTTCATCAGGAACAGCTTGAATAATTTTTATGTTATGTTTATAGTTTTAACATATATTTTTGCGTCTGAGATTCTGTTACCAACTGTCAAAACAAAGCTACCATAGTGCTGTTTATCTGTTGTCTAATATATTATTGTTATAATAATACAGATAAATAGATAAATTTTATTGTCATTAGAATAGATTCTTTACAAATAGATTGGCGGGCTAATTTTCTAGTTAAAATTATCTTAACAAAGTAATTAAATAAATACATGTGTTTAAATATGAACTAATTTTCAATATTTTTTTCCCATTAATAACGAGAATAATATACACATAACTATATAAGTATTGTAGCTAACAAAAATATAAAGTTTAATAAAGACAAGCATTGCCTTACCATTTCAATATATCTAATTAAACAGACATAAATACATTTATTCGCTTATGCAAAAGCTTCTAGTTTTCAAAGTATTTACAGTGAAGAAGAATATGTCATTTGTCGTTTGTTTGTTAAGATTTGAAAGTAGTACTTACAAGTCGGTGTCTTGGCTTTTTTTTAATAATGTACCTATTTGTTTAAATAAAAGATTCTGAGTTAATTATAAATATAATATATTATTATAAACCTTCATAACTGATTCATTATAATTATCTCGTGACGGTCAATCATTTTGAATCACTCTGTATTACTATTACACAGAAATTATCTGAAGTTAAACAAATTATTATTAACACATACACACACACAAACCATTGCGAAATTTTTCTAATATTGGCCCTATTGCTATACTTTAGTATTACTTCGTATAAGAAAGTAAGTATTACTATTAGTAAAAAAATGTTTTTATTTAATTATATGTGTAATAATAAATATTTACTTATTTCGGGATTAGTTAATCCAGAGTTATTTTTTAAACCTGTGTTACCATGAGTTCGATAATAATAAACATATTTTTATTCTGGAATAACAAATTCTTTTTTCATGTATTTCACAGTTTGAGAAACTGACAAGCATTTTGAAATTGACATCTTTCATTTGAGGGAAAAAAAAATTTGTTATAAAAAAAACCGGGAAGGAAATTTAACTGATGAGAAAAATAGACCTGATAGATACTTGCAAGCAACATATTTTTTGACATTAAATTTATGATTTTTTTTTCTCCTAATCCCATAGCAAACTTAATTACCAAAACCAAAAGGTATGTAATTTTTACTTCCTAGTGCGAAGTAAATGAAGTATTGTAATCGTGAAAATTTTCAGTTCTCAGGTTTCAGCGGCAATATCCATTTTGACCATCCCTGAATCCATTTTGATTAAATATTATATACCTTCTGGTTTTCGTAATTAGGTTTGCTATGGATTAGGAAAAAAATATTTAAAAAAATATAAATTTAATGTGAATGATCAATTATGTCAATTACGTGTAATTAAAAAATCTGATGTGAACACCACATGACTTTCTTGTACGCGTATTAAACTATAGATTTTTTTATTGCACATATTTGATGTAATTTGACATTGACATGAATTTTTTATTTCTTTCTTATTTATTGTTCTAATCCATAGCAAACTTAATTACAAAAAACAAAAAATATATAATTTTTAAATTTACATATTTCGCTTATACAAAAGACTAATCTAATAATTCTTAATGTGCTAGACGCAGAATTTAATTGTCTAAAACTTTTATACGCAGTATTTATTTCTAAAATCAAAATAATACCAATTTTTTTCAAGAAATCTGTTACCAGCTTCATGTAATGTATCACTTCCGGTTAGTCCATTTTAACCAAAATCAATTATGTTATTTCTATTGATATAGTAGTCTTATATGCCAAATTTGAAAAGTTTTGGATTATATTTTAATATAGATTTTCAATAAAAGCTAATATAGGCTTGAAGTAAAATACCACTTCCGGAAGTAATATAATCATCAAAAAGGAAGTTGCAGAACTAGATGTTATAACAGTCCTAAATACAAAATTTCAACTTTCTACGGTTTACCGTTTTTGATTTATGCGAGATACATACGTATATACGTACGTACAGACGTCACGGCGAAATTAGTCAAAATGGATTCAGGGATGGTCAAAATAGATATTTTCGCTGAAATTTGGAAACCGAAAGTTTTAGAGACTTAAATTTTGCGTCTATTACAAAAAATATTAAATTAGCCTTTTGTATAAGCGAGATTATATATTTTTTGTTTTTGTAAGTTTGCAATGGATTAAAACAAAAAATTAGAATAAAATAGAAAAATTAATACCAATGTTGTTGCATTAGAGGAACATCTAGTTGTGCACCTCTCTTTGTATTTATTGAATGATTAAAGATGGGAAAGAAACAGTCATACAGGCAAAAGAAGGATAGAAGATGAATATAAAAAAGTAGAAAATTTAGCCTATTTTAGATTTTAATGTTAAACTACCTACTTTCAAATATAATCAAAAAATTTTAAAATTTGGTATATAAGACTATTATATCAATAGAAATAACATAATAGATTTTTGTTAAAATGGAATAACAAATAAAAGTGTTAGAGAAATAAATTCTGCGTCTAGCACATCAAGAATTAAATTAGGCCTTCAAATAAGCAAAATACGTAAATTTAAAAATTATATAATTTTTTGGTTTTTGTAATTAAGTATGCTATGGATTAGGAAATATCTATAGTTTAATATGTTTACAAGGAAGTCATGTGGTGTCCGCATCAGATTTTTAAAATATATATATATAATTGTTCCATATCTTAAAGAATAACAATACAATGATTAACTTTTACATATTATTCAGTCGAATGTTTTTGGTGCGACTAATAATATGTTAATACCATCAACATTTGTAGGTTGAGTAGTTCAAGTTCTACTGGGAATATTATTGTAGAGAACTAAAACGCGCGAACACAAAACAGAACCCTAATAACAGATTTCTTATTTACCCATCAAGACTGCCATCTCTCATACAATAGCATAAAAATTGGGGTCTAAACTTCATTGACATATTATGACTACAAAACTATCAATTTTTCATATCAATATATTGAAATACGAAATTATATCACTAATATACGATGCATTCTAACACTATTTATTAGTTACGTGTATAAAATCAAACATACCTACTGTATTTAACATGGGTTTTAAACTGATGTGGGAGCAAACTGCGGTATATCACATAATAATAATAATAATAATAATAAATTCTTTATTGGCAAAGTTCAGCCGAAGCTGTTCTTACACTTAACCTTACATGTAATTTACACAACAATAAAAAATCATTTCAATGAACATTATTCACACATATATCAGCACAAATTCAAATTATAAATAAACCTAAACAATATATACGTCAATATAAGGTCCAATTGTTCAAGGTCTAATTTGGCTGAACAAGAGAATTTTCTTTGTATATTTAGAAAATGTTTTAACTTCTAAAAGCTTATGTTCATCTGGAACTCGGTTGTAATGAATTGCTGCGTTATAGCTGAAACAACGTTCAAACATAGCAGTGCGGTGTGCTGGAATATCTAGCAAGAAACAAAATCTTAAGTTTCTTTCACGCATGTCTGATCTGTAACAAATTTTATTATCAAGATATTTTGGAGTTTTATTGATTAAAATTCGGTGTATTAAACACACTAAATGATGCGTTCTGCGGTTATGCATATTTAACCAACCCAAATTAGTTAATCTCGATGTCACCGAATCATATTTCCTCAAGCCCAGAACAAATCTTGTACAGCAATTTTGTACTTTCTGTATTCTTTGCATATCATTAGCTGTTAAACAAGGACCATAAACTGTATCGCAATAATTGAACAGAGATAGTACAAGAGAGTCAACCAGAATTTGTCTTTATTTTTGGGACAATACAAAACGGTTCATAAAAAGATTTTTAAGAGCCAAATATGCTTTTTTTAACTGTAAAGTAACATGTTCTGAAAAACGCAGTTCACTGTCAATAATCAAACCAAGATTTTTTGATGAATACTTTATTTCAAGAGTAACATTACCTATTCTTATATTAATATAATTATTCTCGATCAAATAACTTCGTGAAATTTTGTTTCCCAGTAACATAACAGTAGATTTGTTTCCATTTAATAATAAACAATGTGATTTTGCGAAACAACTAATATTTTCAAGATCATTATTTACCTTAAGAACTGCCTCATTATAATCACTAGGTTTAAATGGAAGATATACTTGCGTGTCATCTGCATAGATATGAAAATTTGAATTTTTTATGCATTTATACATGTCAAATGTGTAAAGAGTGAAAAATAATGGCCCGCATATAGATCCCTGCGGTACACCTTTAATTATATTTAAAGAATCAGATATTTCATTATTAACGCAAATTCTTTGAATACGGTTTGAAAAATAACTTGCAATTAATTCCAGACTATCTCCACTAAAGCCAATATATTTTAATTTAGCTAAAAGTAAATCATGATTTATTGAATCAAAAGCCCTACTGAAATCTAAAAGGATTAGTAAAATCATATTCTTATCATCCATGTAACGAAACATATCATCAGTTATCTTCAATAAAGCTGTTGTTGTGCTAAAACCAGATCTGAACCCAGACTGAAATTCTGGCAAGATGTTTAGCTCTGACACGTATTTGTAGATTTGACTGTGAATAACCTTCTCTAATAGTTTAGATAAAGTTGGAAGAATACTGATGGGTCGAACGTCATTAAATGACGATGGATTCTTACACTTCGGTAGAGGCTTTACGTGAGCGATTTTCCAAGCATTAGGAACTATTCGATTTACTAAGCATGAATTTATTAGATGGGTTAGCTGTGGTACTAGTGTTGGTAACACAAGTTCTAGCATTTTTAAATTTATACCATCAGCTCCCATCGCTTGAGATCGCAAGGAACGAAAAAATTTAAAAATTTGGTCTTCATCAATAATCTGAAATTTAAATTTAATATTAGACAATGTATTATTATTATAAAAGTCCAAAGTGTCTTGCGAAAGTTCTGGAGCATCTTGGACAGCATTGAGAAAATAAGTATTAAGTGAGTTACTATCACAAAATAAATCAGGCAAATTAATTTCAGGTTTGACATTTATGTTAAATTCTTTAAGTGAGTTCTATAGATTGGTTTTATTATTTCTTATTTTAAATTCTAAATAAGCTTGTTTTTCGAGTCTGATCGATTTTGTTACATGATTTCGTAATGATTTATAATAGTTCCAACTACTTTGTGTTTTAATCCTTTTATAATCAATAAAGGCATTATCTCGCAACTTCATCATGATTTTAATAACGTCCGTTATCCACGGAGCCGATGGTTTACGGATAACTAAAGTTTTATATGGCATATAAGTGTCAAACAGTCGCAGTATAGTGTTATTTAAAATATCTAATTTTACATTAACATCATTTGACATGTAAAAATCATACCAACGAATCTCATGCAGAGCTTTGTAGAACTGATCATAGTTTGCATTTCTATAATCTCTAACAGAAATAGTTTTTGATTTCGGCGGAGAATAATTTATATTAACATTAAAAGATAAGGCCATGTGATCAGATATGTTACTTACATCTATATTATGAATATTGGAACAAATTTCCACGCTTGATGTTAGAACTACATCAATCAGTGTTTCTGAAACACTTGTTACTCTAGTTGGCTCATTGACTAATTGTGTTAATTTAAATTCATCCATCAAAGCCGTAAAGCATCTAACTGAGTTATTATTTACATTAAGCATGTTTAGATTTATATCACCAAGGCATATTAAATGATCTACACATGGGTAAAGAAAACCTATAGAATTTTCGAGAGCATTGATAAAATCGGTCAAATTACCTGATGGAGGTCGATATAATGTTCCAATTGCTAAAATTTTGTTATGAAATTTAAATGTCATCCAATGTTGCTCTAGATTATTATTGGAAGAAATTATTTCAACATTACAAAGCGACACATACTTTTGTAAACTGACCTTAACATATACTGCTACACCACCACCTCTTGTTGGTCTGTCATTTCTGAATACTCTATAGTTTACGATATTAACTAAATCATTATTTGTTGTTCCATTCAACCAAGTTTCAGTAACACAAAATATATCAAACTCATTGAGAATCAAAAAATCCTTGAACTCTTGAAAATTAGACGTAAGTGATCTAACATTTAATTGACCTAATTTTAACATATATATATACCTAAGTATACAATTCAAAAACAAGTGAGAATACAAGAGAGAGAAAAAAGATATTTTAAGTGAAAAATAGGAATGAAAAAATGAACAAAATGTCTACTTACAACTATCAATGTACAGAAAAAAAAATAAAATTCCACCAAATAGTTTAAAGGTATCAAATATGTTGCATTTATTAATTAACGTGTGCTAGCAAGACCTTGCAACGAATTAAATTTAATTATTACAGAAGAAAGTTGCTTAAACTAGTCAAACTGACTTAAAGGTCATTTAACTCACGAAGTGAAGTTATTTTATGAATATTATCTTTATCTTTGATACATATGATTCCATCACGTGACCACACATTACTTGGTTGAAATCGTTTTTTAGCACTGTTAAGCACACTAAGTCTAGCTTGGGTAAGATCTTCCCTTATTACTATGCCAGAGTTCTTTAAAAGTTTCTTGTTACCAAAAATTTTCGCGCGGTCATTATAACGGCAGAATTTTACAATAATAGGTCGAGACTTATCCTTGTTGAGTTTTCCAATTCGGTGCGAGCGGTCGATTGCTGATATGTTGATGGGCACGTTGAGCTTTTTCTCACACAAGTCCAGGAGAACACCATCTGTAGATTCATTTGGCATCTCAGGTACGCCAAAGAATCTCAAACAGTTCCTCCGGCTGTACTGCTCCAAACGTATATATATATATATATATATATGTCTAACGATCCCTTTGGGGACATTTGAGTTCATGTATCGTTCACTTTGGGGACGAAGTGGTACCATTGAGGACGTCCCCAAAGGGCTCACTTCATGTATTGGTCAGTTCGAGGACGCAGACCGTAGCGCCACATGTGGCGGCTTGCGAAACAGCAATTATGTTTGAATCTCGGCTAATAATATCGTGTTTCATATGCAACCTCCCCGACTTGTAAGATATGAAATTGTACATTATGTGGAGTATTTTTCGCAAATTAGAAAGTCATGTTTACACTGTAACTAATTAAGAGTATCCTTTATTAGAATTATTTTTAAATTATTTTAAACATCACATTACCTGGCATCCAATTATTCTAATTGATCGGTAGTACGATAACGGTTTCAAGTTTGTTTTAACTAAAACTGGGAACAAAATTATTTACATGACAACAACTGTGTGTCACGATTTATTCTTGCCACTCTTCACGTTTTGTTTCATTTCTTTCAATTCTATATTTATTTTCATTTTTCTTCTTGGTTAAATACCTGAAATTTAATCATGGATTAAATATTTGCCGAATCAATTTTCATGACACTAAGCTTTGTTTAGATTCCCGTCCCCAGAGTAGAATTTACCTTTTAGCCGAACGTAAATTCATTTTTCCTTAGTTTTTCTTCAGTTTATTTTTTGGTTAACCACATTGTTTTGTTTTAGTTGTCATTAATTAGCGGCCATGTGCAATGAAGCTAGCGTTGTCTCAATTTAGATTCGTGTTCTTTCTTCCTTGTCTTCTCGCTCTCACTCCTATTGTCTATCTATGTTTCTGGCTCAGGCAACCCTCTTGGCCGGGTTGTGTTTCAGAAAATTCGCGATGAGGCGTCATTTGCTAGGATCATGGATTGTCACTGCATTTAATTAGATCCAATTAAAACTCCCGATTAATAATGCGCGAACTTACTTGCTATTGCTGATTCTAACAGATTCTTAATTTTTAACGCGTTTTTTTTTCATTCTAACGAAGATTGAGATTTAGATTTGATGTCGGAAAGTTGTGCTACTTTAAATATTTTTGCGAATTGCGTTTTGTGAATACCATTAGTGGGATTTAAGAAAGTAGCACTATTACTATAAATATATTTTATTTATTCATCGGATTGTTCCGGATTAAAAATTCCGCT
Organism: Pterostichus niger; assembly: GCA_947425015.1. Taxonomy (NCBI): domain Eukaryota; kingdom Metazoa; phylum Arthropoda; class Insecta; order Coleoptera; family Carabidae; genus Pterostichus; species Pterostichus niger. Next base: position 6,125,789 of record OX380347.1, read on the forward strand.
ACAGATTTCAATATTTCTCTTTGAACTAAAAGCCGCACAAGAACTCAGGTAAAACATTTTCCGTTAACTGTTAAGATAAAATCTGCCCTTTTGCTATCCAGTAACATTAGCTATTTGTTCAGTTTTGGTAACTTCCCCTTTTTTTTAATGCATTGTCGTCCCACCCTCGCATGTGGCCCTAATCGCAAACCTTTCTTTTCAGGTTTTTCCTTTTATTTTTTTTTTCTCATTCCTTTTTCTTGGCCTCATTGCCAAGGATTCAGGCTTGTGGCTCTGTCCTGTTTGCCACTCCATCGTTGATTGGTTGTCCGGACGTGGATCGTAAGGAGAGATTTTACGTATAACTTGAGGAACGATACGTGACGTCGCGATTCCACGTGGGACGGTCTTCCATATTGGAAAAGATACCCAGTTGGTAAACCGAGCCTACCCCGCTGCTACCACATCCCGCCAGCGCCTGGACGCCCAACACAGCTAAGCCAGATTTACTTACCTTTTTATGTTCTGTTTTGATTGCTCTGATTTATATATATTTTTGTTAACTTTAATTTACACATCTGCGATTACCAGATATTGTCATTTAAGTGCTGTACAGATAGCTCTTAACTCATTCAGATTTACTTGTAAAAATATCCGGTCAAGAATATTTAGTGTAGAGTCATTTATAGTGACGTTGTTGTCACCTTCAAGGTGTGTCGCTCGTGAACGTGTTAGTCATTAGGGCCTGCGACTTGGTAGTCACGTTTAGTCTGTCGCGTCGCGTAGCGCGTACCGTTGGCCAGCGAGACGTCATACGTCGATTTACGCCATTTAATTCTAGCACCGGTTTAGGTGTTGACTGTGCCGCAGTCCTAATCGCTATTGTGGGACACAGCGCCCCACCTTTTGTTTATTTCAGCACTGTTTTTTTATCCTTATCTTGATTGGGTTTCTAGTAGTTTTATCTGTTATTAAGCTATCAGTTTATTGTAATCTCCACTTAATTCGCCGAATATATCTGTTTATTTGCTTCACTCGTAGACTATTAATTCGACGCCCTTTTCGTATCCCCTTCCTGGGAAGTATCCCGATTTCTGTCGGCCGTTATACTCTCGTGGAACCGGTCGCGGCTCAGGCCGGCTGGCACCCATAATTTTTGTGATTTATCACCCTCCTCCGACTCACCCCCGTCCCCTCTGAGTCCTAGCCGTGGTTCAACCATTTCACCCGGGTTCACCCCCAGGGAACGTGGTATGTGGTACGATTGTTTCGAGATTATCTATATTACTTGCTTACCTAAAATTGGATTCATTATTTGTTTTTATAAATTTACTTAATTCTTTCGAATTTACGTAAAAATTACATCGACGCTGACGGGCGTAATCCGAGCCATTCGCAGTTAAGACATTTGCGTGCTACACCAGAGTTACCGCTCCGAAATCCGCAAAACAAACCCTGGATTCGTTTGTGACACACCAGCCGCCGTTTCAAGAACCCTGCCGCCGCGACGCCCGGCGTCGTTATTCGAAAAAGTTGAAAAACCACTTCTCGTAATCATTCATAGCACACTAGCCGCTATTTCAGGGACACCACCGTCGCGACGCTCGGCGTCGTTTTTCCAAAAAATCGCGGAATCGCTTCTTACGTCTTCACTAACCTATGCCGTAGGTCCAGCTGTCGTCCTAAATATATTATCTGTCACTTTCGGCACCCTGTTTCCTAGAAATCCCGCGTCGCGTTTGTCCAACCGTCGACAACTCGTTCTGTTCATCCCCGTACGTTTGAGCACACAACAACGATCCTATCTTGGTCACCCCGGCGTCCCGACGCTGGGCGTCGTTTTTCAGAAAAGTCGCGATATTACTTTCTACGTACTCCCGTACACCAGCTTTCTTAAATCATATTTGTTTATGTATATTTTATGTGAATAAATAAAAAAAAATCGATTTTTATTAAAATAATATTGAGTAATAACCAGACGTCCGCCATTGTTTTCAATAACGATCTTGTCTTTTATTTATTCAAACTCTCTGATCTTGGACAGCGCTATCCGACCGTTAGCGTCCGAGCAACATACACCAACATGTTGTAGGCGAGTCAACAATAACACGTTACATTGTTAATTATGAGAACTGTAACATTTAAAAAAATTCAAGCATCTGAATTTATTGTACTCATTAAACGCAAAGAAAGTATTATTTATTATTACGAATAAAGCAAATATTTTTCTTCGTCCTTCTAGTTTAAGAGAACAGAGTCCAAGAAAATACTTTTTAAGGTTAGAAAGTACAACATACTAATTTCATTATTATTGTCGTGTTGGACAAAATAAAAAATACGAACAAGAAGATATAATAATAATATGATCATGTTCCTTTCACTTATATACATAAATTTAGATATTTTAAGTGCGTTTTTTTTTGCATCGATGCGACAGGCTTGTGACTAGAATTCATGTATAGCAAACGTACCTTTCTAACCTATTAAATTAAAAATAATTTCTAGGTGTAACAGTGTAACACCGTAACATCGTAACAACACTGCGTTCCGCCCGTTGTCGGTTTTCGACGCCGCATCAAAGGAATGTTACGCGGCCTTGATACGCTTCTCTTTGCGTGTCTGGACGTGTACCGTAACATCACAGCGTTCAGCTGTCATTTGTAGCACAGAATATGGAGTGGACGCAAGAAAAAAACTTTTTTTTTATCGAAACGTATAGAAAATATGAAATACTTTTATTTCACTATTCGATTAAACAAATTAACTACAGTATAAATGGAACGGCTAAATGTTCGCGACTGTGTTACGCGGCGATATTACGTTACGAAGTTCTGTACGATGTGGCAGTGAATTACCGTACTTCGAAGTGTACGCACATTTGTTACGCAACGATGTAATGTTACGATGTTCTGTTGCGTGTCTGTACGCAGCTTAATAACTGGTTTAATAAACAATTAAAATATTATGAACACTATATTGATTAAAGATATCTGACTACATGGAATCATTTACTTCTAAAAATAATTCGTTTTATTTATAGGAAATATATGTTTCATTCAAGTCTATGTAAGAAGTTTGAATTTATGTATATATTCTGTTTCAAGTGGATTTCTACCAAATCAGCACATACACTCACAAAAATAGAATATAAGATTGATAAGAAAACCTATTAACCTTTACAGAAATAAGAACATCTTCAATCAGTATCTTCGAATTAAATAAAATTTGACTTCTGTTGATGAAGAATTTGTAACATGCTTGTTTACTTTAGTTATGTTTTGTTATTTATTTGAAAATTTTGTCCGGACGAAGGTGCACGTTCAGTAAACCGAAAGATCGATTTAAAATAAAAATGTATAGAATGTAAAACCAAAACTGATATTATTTAAATATGACTTCTGAAAGTTTATATCATATCAAGATAATTTAAATGATTTATATTATGAACATATATCAAAATATTATGATAGAAATATTTCAAACAGTATTTATTAAATAAATCATTTATAACCAAAGATTTATTCGTTACTGACGATAAAATTAAAATATATTGTGCAAGGTAAAATGTAGTTACAATTAAAATGATTTTATTTACTGCTTAAAATATTTATTTTCAGCAGAAATCTCTCGAATTATGTTTGTTCTGCCAATGACAACACGATTTGGAATTTAAAATATACACCATCTTTACACTGTAAACAAACTAAAGTTTATTGTACACAAATAAATAAATAAGTTACAACGGAACAAAAATGAAACAACTTTTTTAATTAACAACTAAAATAATCGTAAGATTTTCTTCGCACAACTTATACCTTAAACAAACAAAACGAATTATATTTAAAATTATCATTGTAAGTTATAAGTTTTGAGAAGATTTTCTTCTGATTATTTTGGCTGATAATATAATAAATTGACGTTAATTTGTACTAAATTAATATAATCACATTACAATATCATTTGGTAAATAATACAGAATATAATGTTTATGCAGTTGCTGATTATCGTGCGAAACATTCGACAAAAACATTATATTACATTGTTATATGTCATTATATTTTGTATTATTTACTTTCGTAGATTAGTGGACATGAAATTATTTAATTTTTGTGTCCTGCAATTGTTAGCTACGTACATACACGTACATTTTATATTGTAAATCCTCCTTCGGATTGTGGAGTACAAAAATTTTGTAATTTTGGAGACAATTTTTACTTCCTTGTACGAAGTAAAGGAAGTATTGTAATCGCGAAAATTTTCGGTTCTCAGATTTCAACGGAAATAGGTGTTTTGGCCCTCCCTGAATCCATTTTGACTAATTTCGTCATGCCGTCTGTACGTACGTATCTCGCATAACTCAAAAACGGTAAGCCGTAGAAAATTGAAACTTTATATTTAGGACTGTTATAACATCTAGTTGTGCACCTCCCTTTTTGGTCATTATACAACTACCGGAAGTGGTACTTTACTTGAAGCCTATAATAGATTTTCATGAAAAACTATATTCAAATATAATTTAAAACTTTCCAAATTTGGTATATAAGACTACTATATCAATGGAAATAACATAATAGATTTTGGTTAAAATAGACTAACCGGAAGTGGCACATTACATGAAGCTGCTAACAGTTTTCCTTGAAAAAAATGGTATTATTTTAATTTTAGAAAGGAATGCTGCAAATAAAAGTTTTAGAGAATTAAATTCTGCGTCTAGCACATTAAGAATTTTTAAATAGCTTTTTGCATAAACGAGATATCTAAATTTAAATATTATATATTTTTTGATTTTAAAAAAAATTAAGTTTGCTATGGATTAGAACAAAAAATAAGATTTAATGTCAAAGATGTGCAATTAAAAAAATATCTATAGTTTAATACGTGTACAAGGAAGTCATGTGGTGTCCACATCAGATATTTTTCCTTTTGGATCTAGAGTTTCAGTAAATATATTATAAAATTAATATAATTTATATATTGTATTTAGTGCCTGTTTGATGTAATATTTATTTTTTTTGCATAAATTAATACAATATTAACTGTAATTTTTTATATGTATAATTACATGTTTACCTTTGTTCCCTCTACCACTAAGGTTGTAATCCGATCTTGAATCATCATATGGTTCAGGTTCTGATTGTGGCGAACAAAAAATTTACAAAGGCGTGACGATATATAATTTATTTAACACGCATATTTTGACTATAACAGAACACAAGTAAATATTTAATATTTTGAAGCAAACTGTTTGTAAATCAGCAAATAACCATTAGCGATGCCGCGCGAATGTTGTATTCACTTTTATATATAATTTATTTAATAAATAAATTCCACATTAGATAATTATATTATGACCCTCAGTATGCGTGTAGTAAACGTGCAAGGGTGGGGGGTAATTTAAGCTGTAAAAAAATTGTCCATAGGCTGTAAGGACATAAATTCTGGCTTGTCTGTACGCAACGACTCATACTCATACAATGGCCTTCAACTATGTTTGCAACAGACTCAATCGCTCGTCGAGAAAATAAAATTCACGTATGTCGTACATTTTAGAGCCTTCATCAAATATATTCAAGGAGGCTACGCATTACTTTTATAAAAAAAATAAACTCCTTAATAATTATTTAAACCAAACTTTAGCAACTACGGAAATTAAAATTTGTAGATTGAATTTGGTGTACTTAATTATTTTCTGTTAAATCTACACTTTGTTTATTAGTTTATATAGAATATATAACTAATTTTAATTAATAGTTTCATTAAAATTAAATGATTTATTTCAAATTAGTTGGACAATACGCCAAGATATTTAGCTAATATATTTGATTATTAACAATACTATGATTAAAATCAATGATTTTTATATTAGTTCATATAGAATACATATAAACAAATATGGAATAAGTATTGATAAACTAAGTATTGTAATAGTCTTACTCAAATAAAATCAAATCAGTTGAATAATACGTCCATAGACATGAAGCTACTCGTAATATATTTAGTTATTAGTCAATACTATTATTAAAATCGATATTTTTTTTATTAGTTCACATACAATACTTATACATAAGCAAATATGGATTAAGTGTTGAAAACCAAATTATTGCAACAGTTTCACTAAAAATAAACGATTTATGTCAAATCAATTGTATAATTCGCCCAGACATTTAGTTAATATATTTGATTATTAGTCAATACTATTATTAAAATCGATGATCTTTTGATTAGTTCTCATAGAATATACATAAACAAATATGTATTAAGTATTGATAAATAAATTATTGTATTAGTTTCACTATAATAAAACGATTTATTTCAAATTAGTTGGAGAGTTGGATAATTCGCCCAGACATTTAAGTAATATATATGATTATTAGTCAATACTATTATTAAAATCGATAATTTTTTTATTAGTTCATATAGAATATACATAAACAAATATGTGTTAAGTATTGATAAATAAATTATTGTATTAGTTTCACTAAAATAAAACGATTTATTTCAAATCAGTTGAATAATACGCCCAGACATTAAGGTAATATATTTAGAGCTAATATTATTAAGTTGTGTGATTATTAAAGGTAATCATACCTGTAGTTTTTGACTAAAGTTAATTTATATTATGACAGAAAAATTCTGATGACGCCTGGATTCGAACCAGGGACCTTCCGCATACCGGGCAGAGATGCTAACCGCTACACCACGTCACCTGTGTTCGAAATATGGCATCAACTGAATTTTTCTGTCACAGTGTCTAAGCGTAGCTTCGTTCCGAGAGACTCCTATATAGGCATTGACAACCAGGTTAGTCTACAGTGACACAGTTTTTGATTATGAGGGAATCATACCCAAGCTTAGAGCTAATATTATTAAGTTGTGTGATTATTAAAGGTAATCATACCTGTAGTTTTTGACTAAAGTTAATTTATATTATGACAGAAAAATTCTGATGACGCCTGGATTCGAACCAGGGACCTTCCGCATACCGGGCAGAGATGCTAACCGCTACACCACGTCAACTGTGTTCGAAATATGGCATCAACTGAATTTTTCTGTCACAGTGTCTAAGCGTAGCTTCGTTCCGAGAGACTCCTATATAGGCATTGACAACCGGGTTCGTCTACAGTTGGATAATATGCTAAGACATATAATTAATATACGAGTATATGATTATTAGCCAATACTGTTATTAAAATCGAAAACTGTTTTATAAGTTAGGTGCGGAAAAGGCAGGAAAATTGGTATTTTTGTTCAAATATTGTATCTGTAAAACAACTTGATGAATAATAGAAAGATATTGTCCCGCGTGATGGTCGCGCGGGTTGAGGGCCTGACTCGCAATCATAAGGTCGTGGGTTCGAGTCCCGCTCGTCGCGACCATACAAAGGACATATCGGCATATGACCTTAGTAGTTGGTCCGATATATAAATAAAAAAAAAAATAGAAAGATAAATGAGAGTTACATTTCTCATAATAAATGTATGATTTATATTTTTTTATGATTTCATTGAATGGATATGTAGTTTTGTTTAATATTAATTCATTTAATGAATAAATATTGAAAATTCCTTCTTATATTTTACAAAAAAAAAACCTTAAAATGTGTTTTGAACAACTGAATTTATATTTTATTTATTTATTTTGATATAGACACTTGTTTTGTTCTGTACCGGAAATATAATTAAATTAATACAAAAAAATATATATATACATAATAAAAAAATGGACCTACAGCGAAGGTTAGTGAACACGTAAGATACGATTCCGCTATTTTTTTAAAAATATAAATTTTTATTGAAATTTTTGCTAGCCGGGATTTTAATTTCCCAATTATAATACGAATTTAGAACTAAACCGAGCAACAATGTGGTTTTGTCATTCTAGCAATATCTTTAACTGAATGTGTTTGTTAAAACTTAGTGGTATATGTTAGATGTTTTATTTATATATAATTTAGATTATTTCGTTCTTAACAAAGTCGGAAAATCTGGCAGTCTCATTTCATTTCAGATAAGTGATTAAATCGCTGACGTACCAAATTTTAACAGTAATTAAATTAGAGCTAGTTTTTTATGATAGTTTTGCGGTTTTGAGGGCATATTTTTTTTTTTTAATTTATGTGTAAAAGTAAAGCTTATAATTTTAACTAACATAATTTGTATAAAAAATATAGGTACACAATCAATGAAATATCTTATAAACTATTAACCAATATAGATAAGAATTAAATTAAAAAACTGAGACATTATGAAAAGATTAATTTCAACAAATTTAGTTTGAGAAAAATAAATATTCATTAATTATATCAATTACAACTATACTGAATTATAAATATTAAAACAATGTACGTATGTGACTCTCTGCTCAAAATTTGCTTTCTGATTGTTAAGAAAACCACAATAATTGACCGGCAACTTCAGAAGAAAGAGCCGATATATTTGTCTTTGAATTTTATCTGTTAGAGGACTCGGATAAACAAGTTTATGATACATGCAGTGATGCAGACGAGACGACAAATTTCTCGAATTTTGTCTCGTCGTTACTATTTAATGTCACGACGCCACTTGTGAGGTGGAATAATTGCGAAGATACGATGTTTTCCTAGATAACCACAGTTTGACCTGTATGAGGTTTTGTGACCAAGCATCGCGACGCTTTCTATGAGCCTCATTCGGGGCGCCCGCGATTGCAAAGTTGAGAGATTTATTCTGTGTCCATCATACCACAATAAAATCTTGCGGCTTTACACCGTTACAGCATACACCGACTTCAACGCCGTCCAATGTCGTCACTCGCCTTCGCGATGACCGACGTCGTTTTTTAGATTTCACCAGATCCGGGATCCGAGTACCTCCACGAGTCGTTGGACATTTATTCGACGTCGTGACGCCTACCGTTGGAACACTCAACTCCGATCAGTACCCTCCAAGTTGCACCTTAAACGACTCCCGACGTCTCCGGCGTTACGAAACCAACATCACAACAGAATCTTGACCATAACCAGCTTTGTATTTATTTGAAACCTGGGCCACAACACCCGCAGTATTCGTTACAGTATATAATAATAAATAAACATAAGAAATAAAGAAACATTAATCACTAAAAAGAATAAACAAACAAAATTTATAATAAAATAAATATGTATACCATCACATCATTTACCTATAGCCTGCGTTTGGTAGAATGGTTCACTTAGCAATCTAAGTGAGCCATTCTACCAATTTTTAATTAAAATTTAATTTTTCTACATTCTTTACTTGCATAGTATTTTATTACGTTAATGAAAAAGTATTAAATATTTATGGTAATAATTAAATTTTTGTGGGCAACTTGACACTATGAGGTCCAGGGCATCAATCTTATTAGTCCCTATGTAGATCCGCCCGTGTATAGGGGTAATGTTAAAAAAAAACCAGATATTTCTCCTCAATTCGGTACTGAATATTCTGCGCGATTATTATTCTAGCGTATCGCAAGAGGAACGTTTCATAGCGGCTAGAGCTTTATTTACTCACCGGGCTACGGTTTCAGACACCTAGACGCAGAGGCGCACTGGCCCATTAGTTCTGATTTAAATATTTTTGTTTAAGTGCGGTGAATATTGCTTTAAGGACGAAATTCGAATGTTTGACTACAGTAACGCAGATCACGACTAGTAATACAGAATGATTCAAAATAATTGATCGTCACGAGACTTGACGAAGCTTGCTTTTCGAACACAGCCTTAAGACGTATAAGTGACTAGCTTATAGCTCCCGAGTGTGATAAATACATGTACCTAACTGTATTTTTTTATATTTTACGACAAATCATACATTGTCGACAGGCGGATTCGCTCTGCCACCGCGCCTGTTGTTCATGTGATAGATAAACTATTTTTAATCACTAATATTAGTTATTTAAAAAAAATATTTTTTTTATTACATACCTCGTGTCGTTACGATTCGACCCATAGTCCAACTATGGCTTACAATGATATCGGCAACAGACTCGCTGCACACCGAGAAATAAATATTTACGTATGCGGTAATAATTATAATAAAATATCAATATAATCCAATCTTAGGATTGGATAGATATTTTATAATTTCCTACAGTCTGCTTCAAAATATTAAATATTTCATCATTTACTTGTGTTCTATATAGTTCAAAATATATGTATTAGATGTTTAAAATATAAAATTTCAATTACTGTTGTTAAAATAAAGCTAAAATATCAATACAGTTCAGTGCGAGGTGTTTAAAATATGAAATATTTTTAAAAATCCTCTTAATCCCCGACATGAATATAGTTAAGATGAGAGAAATAACGGAGAAAGCAGTAATAAACAATTAAAACTTTAAGTAAATGTATTTAACATGAGTCGACGTTTCGACAGTAAACCTGTCTTCTTCAGGACAATGTTAATAAATATATAATGTATTAACAAATAAATAATTAAAAATTCCGCAAAATGTTGTCATTACATAAAATATATCTAAAAATTCGTATACTTATATTACCAAACCACTTACTTAGACATTACCAGTCCAAGAGAGCTACAATGAATCCAGTTCAAGGACTATAATAAATCCTCGTTACCATAGCTTGTTAAGTAATAAAACGTACATGATTTCTGATATTTATAGATTAAAAAAACTAAATATTTTATTTGATTTTTTTACTGATTTACGCCGGCATATGAAATTTGTACGTCATAAGGATCGTAGCGTCAATAATTATGGTATATGTTGTGTTATTAAAATCGGCTTCGTCTCGTATGATAAACTTCACGGCTAGTAGCATTATAGTTGACGTTACGATCTTATAACATACATAACTATTATTTTTTTTGAAGAACATTACTTTAATATGGGCATAGGATATAGTGTTGAAAGTAAGAAATTTTCATTAATTGTTATGCTTCTTCTGCCTTTTTGTCTTATCTAGGAATAACAGGTATTACAAATATATTATTACTTTAATATAAACATTGAAAAAAGGAAATATTTGTTTGATTTAAAATTATTTTCAAAATATAAACTTTAATAAGCATTTTTTATTCTTACATATATTAATATTCTTCAGAATATATAAAAATATAAATGGATACGATTTCGAATTATTTGAAATTACCTAAAATATATTTTAATTAATATTTTTATAATTAAGCATAAATTTGTAAAATTCATAACAAAAATAACAAATACTTTCCCAACATTATTGTTTCAAAGTTCGTATTTTCACAGTTTAAATATATAAATTGATAATTGAACATTCGTATAGTTATTTAATATCAATGTGGCAACACTGATTATTTACTGAATCTGCACGGTTCTTCACTAAATTCCCGACAGTCAATCAGGTCAATCACACCTTCATACTTCAGTGCAACGTAGTAGTGAAATAAGAACGTAGTTGCTTTTTGCAGTGAAATATAAATAATTATTTCAATAATTCAATACTTATTAATCTGAAATGAATTCAAGAACGTCTAAAATTATGGCTATGGTCGGAAACATAAAGTAAGTTATTATAAATATATTTGATATGTAAAATAAATTAATTTCTTTAATTTTTTGTACTATTATACTAATAATTTTATTCATTATTATGTCATTATTCGTGGTATTATCTTAACAAATACAACACGAGGTTTCATTTTGAGCTTGGGTATATTTTTTTTTACAAATTAACACTTGTATTCTTCATATTAATTTGACAAAGGCCGTATCTCCATGTCAAAATAAAATGGCGAATAAATGTATTCTTCGACAGGGCCGTAGCCAGAAGTAAATATTAGGCAGGGCTCATTTTCTTCTTACCATTTATCTTTTTCTCAATAATGCATATGTAAGATAGGTATTGCATATAAATATTGTATATCTGTTTTAATATTTATTAAGATATGGAAAACATAATTAACATAAGATAATTAAATACATTAACGATAAACAAATCTTTGGTCTTCGGTAACGAAAAAGTACTCAACTATTTAAAATACAACGGAAAAAGTTCAAAAAAGTGTAATTTCCTTCGTGTTTTATTGTGGAATTTTATCATTTTATCTTGAGAAATTGGTTATAATAGTCCGTATGAATACAAGAGACAAAATTCACCAGTGATGACTTGTCACCTGTAAAGAAGCTGCTAGATCGTATGGTGTGTTTTTCGAAACATATTTTTACATTTTACTTTTACATTAATACCTACACTATCTTTTTAACTTGAAAAAATCGGTGGTATAATTTTTTTAATTATTATTTAGAGGTGGAAAAATAAATTTAAGTTGTATATCTGATCTTGTACTTAGATAATTAAATTGTTAAAACATTTATTACACCGACGTTTCGACTAATATATCCAGCCGTCAAATTATGATTTAGTGTACACTACAACGAAATGTTTTAAATTTTAAATATTAAGACTCACTTGATAATAACTAAAATATTAGTCGAAGCATTGTTATAATTAATGCTTTAACAAATTAATTATCTAAATACGAGCCAGATATCCACCTAAAAGTCGGTTTTTCCATCTCCGGAAAAAGTTCCGGATAAATATAAAAATATCGCATCAAAAAAGACATTCAATATAATTGTTACGATTTATGCTATAATTTTGATGCGATATTTTTTCATTTATCCCGCCGATAGTTATTCGTAAAAATCCAGAGATGTAACAACCGAACCTAAAATGAAAAATTTATTTATGTTTGTATATTTATATTTTTACCAAGGCTCAGCCCCTCTCCCCCCGGCTACGTCCCTGTTCTCCGATTCCGAAAAGTACGTCTTTCGAGCTAAGAATAAAGTTATTCTAATGAATAAATATGATTATTCGACAAATTATTTATTCAGTAGATTTTTAACGAATAACAAACAAATAGATGTAAAATAATAATTTGCGTCATTATTTGCATTGATTTAGTGCCTGAATATAAATATTAAAATATTAATATGATTATTTTATTTGCTGATATTGAAGATAATGAACTATTTGAATTTGTGATTATACTGTTGCTCGTGAACGTCCGTGGCTATCCAGTGTTGTAAGTGATGAATTTTTCAAAAGTTCGTTTAAAAAGAAACACATAAAGATAACTAATAAGGTAATACGTACTTTATTTATTATAATAACAAATTTTACTACAAATCACACTATACAACATCTAAAATTCTAACGTTTGACGTTTTTCACGTTTGAAAATGTATGAACATAGTAACTATGAAGATTTATTTACATTGCAGTATAATCGCTTATTATTTATATTCACTAGTGAGTACAATCAGTAAAGTTTGATATTCATTGGCGTCATTCCAAACAAATTTGTGATTCTATTGGTTGTTAGACATGCGTGTTGAATTCTCGACTATATTCATGCCACTTGTTATATTACTACTGATTATTTTATGACTATAAAAAAATATTGACGTTTAGATGTAAAGATTTGCATAGTATTTACTAATTTAAGAAGTCTGTATCTAACAGATTCATTTTTTAATTATCGATCTATTCCAGAGTGTTATATTACGTTTAATATAATTTGACATGTTTTTAGGTGGCAGAACATAACAAATTCAAATCGAACTTGTAACGAAATAATAATCGGTCATGATGTACAAAATGGAGATAGCACTACTATGAATCAATCAGAAATACGAATAACCAGAAATAATAGCCCAAGTAAGGATATTATTAATAAATTTCTTGTCTGTTAATATTTTTTAATTATAGGAAGTTTATTATATAATACTGATTTGAATAAAATTGATTCGGACGATACTGATGCAGATCCAGACTTTCAATTGAGTTCTGAGGAAGAAGATCTTGTACAATTAGGTGAAATTATTCTTGTGGAGTAACATTAACATGTCTATTTATAATTATGATTTACTTAGGTCCATCTGAAAGTGGTATAAAAAATGTTAGAAGATCTTTATTTAATTCCGATTTTGAGCAAGCAAATTCTATTCCTGCAGTTGAAAAAAACTGTTGTAAGTACTGTTTTACAAGTATCCAGATTTCAGAGGTCACTATTTTGGAATAGCAAGAATTTTAAAGTTAAGAGATCGAAAATTGAACTTTTCAAGCGCATTGGATATAAAACGTTATATTTTTTGTTTGTTTTTAAAATATTTTTTGTAGGTTACTAGATAATGGCAGAAAAGTAATTTTGTTTGAATTTAATTTAATTGAATAAAATTTCTAAACACTTAGACATACAGCAAATTGTGCCAAATAAAAATGATTATGTATATCCACTATGTAGCCAGTGGCGTAGTTCAATAATTTTTTTTATAGGTTCTTTATGATACCTAAATGAATTCATACTTTTAATATCCAAGAAAAATCATAAATATTTACCACACTTCATCGATGCCTATGCTATTTATGATGTTAATAAATTTTACTACTGATATTCCTTGAATTTCACTTAATATGTTGTGATTACTATTACATCTTGGATTCATGAAGTAATTGTTACAGTAATACTTAATTCTGTTACACTAACATTTGAAAATAAAAAATTCTAGAAACTATTAGATGAACAATATAGAATTCAGAAGAAAATATAATAATTATAAGCGATATTTCAAAATATTGGTTTTAAAACATTATAAGTTTATGTCTTATCTCAAAAAAGAGCTAAGAAAATTAAAATATTTTTCTGTATATCGAATTGTTTACAAAATATTTCATATATTAAAATTCAACGGATTCAGTTTTCTGTCATTATCCAGCTCAGTGCTTTTTAAACTCGTTTCACTTGACACACACTTCTCGAAAACAGTATAAGATAGAAAAATTGTCAGAACTACCGTCACCAAAATCCTATGCCATTTGATTTGTAAACGTTATGAACAAAACAAAAAATTGGGAAAATTTACATCTTCATCGATATCTAGTACATATTTGGAAGAAAACAAAAACATGTTGAGGCTACGTTAGAGGGTGCAATATATGGTTTAGTCGTTGAGCTCGAAACGAATAAATAACGACACAATTCAGCTCGAAAAGGCAAAAATGTCGGTACTATTTGTATCTAAAAATATTATTTGGGCGGACAGGTCCATAAATTTACTTATTTTTGTCTAATTTGACCGATATCATATCTGTTACTATACGTGAGATTCTAATGGTGACACTTTAACATGGATATTCTGTACTTCGGGTATATACTATAAGACGTACAGATCATGGAACAAAAAGATTTTTTAAAATTTACTAAATTAAATTGAACATTTTTAGGGCCACTTGATTCGCGCAGTTTATTGCTTGAGCTGCTGAATTTAACTAAATTAAATTATTAATTACACATCAGACATTTATTTTGTATTGTGTAAACAATTACTTGTAAGAAGATTTAAATAATAATCAATCAGTCGTTAACAAAATGTTACTTTTAAATACGATGCATTTGTTTTTGTAATTTAAAAAAAATTATTTTTGTTCCATGATCAGTACGTCTTATAGTATATACCCTTAATTTTTTGTCCCGAAATACAGATACATCCTCTATAACATAAATTTGACAAATTTTGTATTTTTATGTGATGTATATTTTTTTTACTAACGTATTATTTTAGGCAAATATTGGACAACTCCAGAAAAGCATTCTGTTAGATAATATTTTACAAATAATATAATAGAACAGGAGGTACCAACTATTCCAGAGTGTAGCCAATTAAAAGAACAATGTACGGCGTTACAACATAGAAGTGCTGTACAAATTAAAGCTTTTATTTTTAATGAAATAAAAAGAAATAAAAGAAGCAGTGTATAAAAATATTGTAAAACACTGTATTATCTTTATACACAACGTTAGTATTTAATAAGATAATTGTATTTAATTTTATATTAATAAACTCAATTAAAAGATACTTAAAATTTAAAGAAACTCAGAAATGAAATGCGCAAAAATAGTATATGAAACATTTTAAAAAGTGGTTTTAATTCACTTGTATGGATTTAACTTACTTCCTATGGCCATAATTATTTTTTAAAATGTAACTTTTTTAAACTCGTTTCATAACATCTATTGTGAGATGTTAAAAAGTAGATACAATGAAGAAAATAAAAAGTGTGAGCTAGTTGTCGAATGATTTTTACAGATTTTTGACAAGTAGATTATAGTCTAAAAGCTGTTTTTGAGCGCTTGCCATTTTAGTTCTTGACAATATAACACATTTAATAAATTATAAATCAAATTTAAAAAACTTTTATTAATATTAAAAATGTAGTACAAGATTAACACCGCAGTTTTGTAGTACTTATATTATTATAAATCATTTGAAAAATTACGGTAAATTTACATACAAGAGAGATAAATGTTGTTTAAATTTTGTAATCATTTGTATAATATATATTATACTGTGACATAAAATAAAACTATCGTATGAAAGCACCCTATTCTGAGAGATGTCAACGGCAACCAACAGGTGTTATTTGTTGTTTTGGCGGGCGTTGAGCCGTTGTGGTGAACTGCGTAATGCGTAAATAAAACAAAACTGTTGCTTGCATGTGCAAGTACATGTAATATTTAATTGTATTTGTAGCCATTGATTAAGGTAAGCTTAAATTTATCACATTATTTATAGTTAACGTAACGCACTTAAAAAATAAACCAAAAAAATTACAAGAAGCCATTAAAACTTCTTCACAACCATCATACGAATTTAACAAATATGAAGTGGAAATCGTGAGAGAATATGGTAAATATGTTAGCCTGTATATTTCTTAAATTATAATGGCCTGTATTCATGTCCCACTTTTAATAATAATTTTTTATTACATTTTATTGGTGGTTTTCTTTCTGAACTGTAGTTGCAGTATTCTCAATGCAGTTTTGTTTTAGTATTTTATCAGCATACAGGTCAATGATTTTATCATTTATTGTATCTTTAGATGACATATTAAAGGCTGAAAAGTACTGTAAGAAAATGGAGGAAGACTCGTTACTAGATTCTTCAGATCAATCACTTGGAAAGGGTAAGAGAAGAAGAATTATGTACAACCAAGAAGATTTTGCTTATAGTTCTGACTCTGCTAGTGATGAGACGTGTTTCGAGTTCGAGTTCACGGAGCCGAGAAATGATGAATGTATCGATAAAGAAAATTGAAATACATCATTAATAACACACAAGTATATTTCAACATAAAAGTTTTTCTTCTATGGTAATACATTTCTATTTATAGCAATTCGGAAAAAGATAACAATATAAAGAGAAAAAAAAAGAATTAATAACATTGTTAGTACTCAACAAGACATTGAGAACAGCGAGATGCAAAGATTCAACGAAAATACACAAAAACATAAGTATATTTGAACTTGAAACGTTTCGAAATTTTTAATGACATTTTTTTTTCAGTAATGTGTCATATAAGTCCAAAAACAAACTTTCACCGATAGCTAAAATACGTCCGAGTACCCGAGAACATCATACTACGGATAAAGAGTGTAGTGAGAACGAAATTTCGCAGTCTTTACTACAACTCCGGTATGTTATACGTTGAAATATATGTTTTTTTTAGTATTACAGAAATTTTATTGCAGTAATTCAACAATAAGAGAAAACTAGAAAAAATTTAAATATCCTCTGTCACCAAAATCTCAAATAATAATGAATAATGCTTCGTCAGAACACAACACCTCGATTGAGGTATTATTAAATCAGCGGTACGTTCAGAATTAAATAGATTTCTTCATTGTTTTTTCTGTTTTGTTGTTTGTAATTTAATCAACAAGAAAGTACCACTGCCTTCCGACAGTACTCAGAATAGCCCAAAATGTTCTAAAAAAGGCAGACAACCGATGTGTGATATTACTAACTATAATTTGTTAACCAGACGCGAAGTCTGTGTTGATGAAAATGCAAGAGAAAGAAATCTATCTAATTTTCCCCCCAAAACAGGTATTATTTTTGTAATAATTTATGCCTGTCTATTCATTTTATTTTCCTCAGTAAATTGGTCGTTGGAGGATGTCATAATAAATCAAATAAAAATATTGGAAAAATTAAAAGAACAGGATAAATTTTTAAGATACTTAACTGCAAAATTTAATGTAATCGAGGAGGATGATATATACGAATTTCCTTTACGAAACTTGGAGGATGTTGAAACATTTGAACAATACGTAGCCAACGAAGATAATTTTAAACAAACTGTAGTGTATTTACAACCAATATACTTCATATTTAATTATTTCAGTATTTTCAGGTTTCATATTTAAAGGCATATACATCAAAAGGATATAAATAAATCTGTGTATGGTGTTTTGAATAAGATTATGACTATTAATTTGGCAAAAGACTATAATTTTTGTGGCACCCAGCCTAAAAGGAGATTCAAAGATACTGCAATGGAAAATATTGCTTATTGTGAGGAATATTTTAAAGTATATCATTGGTTTCATTGTAACATTGTATTTTCTTATACATTTTAGATACTTCGAAAACAACACACCGAGACTTGACTCGAGAAATATTCAAGGAATATTCTATGAAAGGGTTAAAATATGCTCCACAACGTTCCAGCCGTTCCAAAAATAAGTAATTTCGTTTTGTATTTGTTTTGCATATTTAAAAATATTAATTGTATAATTTTGTGCTGTGAATGTAGTTTTGTTTTTGTTTTATATATTTATATAATTTTGTGCTGTGAATGTAGTTTTGTGTTTATATTATGTATACATATTTAATGTTCAATAAATAATAAAATGAAATATTTGTCTTTTATCCCCAAATTTTACGTCGTTGAGTAGCCGATAATCGACGTTCCAATCACATTGACATTTGCCGTTACAACTACGTCGACAGTCAACGTTTAAAATTCGTCGATAGTTGACGTCTTAAATTCGTTGATAGCCAACGTCGTCGACATTTTACGTCGATTCGACCCACGCATAATCGTCACTTTATCGTCATGAATCGACGGATGTAGATCCGTCGAAATCGCGTCACCTGGTTGCTTGGGATAGTACATTGAAAACTTCAATCTACGTCTACAGTTATATTCTAGACGATTATTGTTTCTTATAAATACTACCACTACAATTCTATTGTTATATTGGTTAGACAAGTGTATTGAATTGAAAACCTCAATAAAAATTGATAGTATAGATAATGGAGTCATGTTTTTTACTTCGTGTTTGTTATGGACTTTATACAATATTTCAATGCGTTGTATTTTTGTTCGTATTTGCCAGAGTTCTTTCTTTAAAATTATATGATATATTATGTCATATTTAGTTAATAAATAAAAGGTAAACAAAGTAATTTTGGATATTGGTTCAATTTAAAAAATCATGTTATGTCATATCTAGAAAATGTGTCTTTAGAAAAAATATTTGTGTACACTACTGGATTCATCTTAAAGGTGTCTAACTTTTCCTGATATGCAACTGTTTAGGAATTATTTGAGAAAGAAAAGAATGCCTAAAATCAGTTTTTCGCTATTATCCAGTATCTTATGGGAATTTTTTGGCAACCAAAGGCACATCTGAGATGCTCCCCAAAGACGCCCATTTAACTGTCCTCGTAGTACCTATAGATATCGAGATCACAATGGTAACCCACCTAACTTGGGACACCCGGTATATATAGTACGAAAAAATATTACTCTTTATTTTAGAAACAATTTTATTAATTCCATCAAAACTGCTAGTTTTAACAAAGTTTATGAAGATTAAGAGCCTGGTCTAGTATCAGAATAATTCGATAATAAATTTGCATTAATCGGAGATTTCATACTTACAATTTGTTGATTTTCAATAATTTTACAATGATATCTGCTGACATGTGTGGATATATGAAAGTATAGCGTTAAAAATGTGCTCTAATCTTAATAAACAGATTTTTATATTTTGTAGTTACATTGTTAGTTAATTTAAGGTAAATGTAATGTTTTAGTATTTACTTTTTAAGTATAATTAAATAACAACATGCTACACGAATATCATTACAATTACGGTGGTTGCATACACAGTTAAGCGGAGACACAAACCAGTGACAGGCATGTATCGTTCTCAAAGGGACCGATATATAAACAAGATACAGCGTCCCCAAAGGGATCGTTAGACATATATATATATATATATATATATATATATATATATATATATATATATATATATAGATATACCGGGTGGAACATCATACCTGTGTACATAGGCGATTAACATGAAAAAATAGTTTTTCCGGTTGCATTGCTCCCCAAATTATTTCAGGCAAAAATGCTTCAAATAAATGTTGTAGAGCATAACATTCTGCATCTAAGTCAATAAACAGAATTACATTTACATGCGTTTTAACGACAGAAATTAAATAAAAATTTATTTATAATTACGTTGAAAATACCAAATAGCCATGGAATTGAAACAAAAATAGATAAATGCTTGACGCTTGACAGATGATTAATGAAATTGATTACGTAGAGTTAGAGATTTATTAGCTGCGAAATTTCTAAATAGGCAAATTCCAAGCGTTACAACAAAACGCGCGTATATTAAAAAATTTGAATCCACGGCAAGTGTTGCGTTGGAAAATAGTACAGATAAATTTAATTTTGAATATTTTTAAAGAGATTTACAAACAAATCATATCTTTATTTAAAGGAAATAATAATAGTCGCACTAATTTAGAAGTCGAACAAAGTTTTGGAATTTATGAATTTTAATCCTGAATTAAGTTTAAGAATAATAGCATAGGATTGTGAGATTACTCATTCTACAGTATTGCGAATTAAAAAAAAAACATAAATACCACCCTTATATGATGCAATGCCATCAAGACATTTCGCCCATTGACGAAGAAAGTAGGAAAGTGTTTTGTGAAGATATGCAAGAACGAGCAAATCGGGATCGTAATTGTCTTGCATCTATTTGCTTTACCGATGAGTGTACCTTTACACTTATTAATGAACCAAACGTTCAAAATGATAGGCACTGGGCTTAAGAAAATCCAAGATTAAATGTTACCACCAGAATGCAATATCCTCAAAAAAATCATATTTGGAGAGTCATTTTTAATAGCAATATTATTGGACCATTTGAGATCGTTGGCAACTTAAATTCTGAAACTTACTTAGACCTCTTGATAACGAGATTGGCCCTGCATTAGACGGCGTAGTATGAGGCGCCGATTGAGACAAAATACAATGTTCTGCATGATATATAGAATTGCATTAAATATATAAAGTTTTCTGAAATATATTCATTTTTACCAAATATATAGAAAATTTTCTATATACCTATAACTGAAAATTTTATATATATTACGTACAAATGTATATATATATATATATATATATATATATATATATATATATACCGGGTGGAACATCATACCTGTGTACATCGGCGATTAACATATAAAAAAACAGTTTTTCCGTGCGCATTGCTTCCCAAATTTTTTTAGGCAAAAATGCTTCAAATAAATGTTGTAGAGTATAACATTCTGCATCAAGTCATTAAACAGAATTACATGCGTTGTAACGACAGAAATTAAATAAAAAAATATGAAAAATTACTTTGAATATATCAAATAGCCATGGAAGTGAAACAAAACTAGATAAATGCTTGACTTTTTCTGTCTATTTGATATTTTACCCCCGACAAATTAATCATACAATAAAATTTCTACAAAAAGCTCCATACCTATTATTACGATTTAATAATAAATAAACAATTGTACATTTCAATGAAACGTTTATTTCTTATATTGTCATGTCAAAATTATAACCTATCTATTACAATTCAAATATCAAACAATAATTCTCTCAATAAAATAATCACTACAATTTATTATTATAATAAATATTCAAATAAACCTCCGTTTTCAGCCAAGCAATAACCAAGTATATAGAAGGAATGTCTTTCATTAGCGAGTTGCCTATTTGTGATTAAGGCGCACTCATCCACGATAGCTTCTCTCAAAGGATTAATATTTTGGTGGAGTTGCTTATAAATTTTACATTTATGATGACCACATAAAAAAGTCGCAAGGTGTTAAATCAGGATATCTGGCCGGCCAGATGATCAGCACATCGTACATAATATACCCTTTAATTTTTTGCTCTAAGTTGTAAAACACCCTGTATATATATATATATATATATATATATATATATATATATATATATATATATATATATATATATGTACAGGATGTTTCTATACCTCTGCACGTAACTTGAATGACATATATAGTTTGATATACTGATTATAGAACAAAAATATATTTTTTTGTAATTAGCAAAAAATAGGGTATTTTATTCTTAGCGAATATTTTTAGTGTCACTGGCTTAATATTACAGTTAATTATTTATAGGTATACAAACATCCTGTATAACATAAACATAAAAATTATAGTATTAAAAATTACTCATACTTTCTTTTTCGTTCAATTACAGGATGAGTAGATACAGCTTACGAATCCTGTACAACGCTTTACTGATGTGTTACATATAAAATTTTACCTGCAACTTATATAAACAAATAATACATATTTTAAATTAAATTAAATTTAAAAAAATGTTACTTACATATTCAGTCAGTATTTTATATTGCTAATTAACTAGACACTCACGTTTCTTTCATTACCTGCCTAGGCAGGCAATATGTTATTTTCCTGGCTAGGCATGCAAAGCGAAGCTTTCGTGAGTCTTCAAGCTAAGGCAAATGTTTTTTTTTCTGTCAGTTTCAGGTAATAGTATATTGCACAATAAGCATGGAATGCTACACATTTCATACGAGTATTATATGGGCATTCCATGCGAGTTGTACACTATACTTTTTCTACGACCACGGTATTATAGCCCTATTAATATGCAAATTGAATTTTATAAATCTGTGCGTAATGAATTAAATAATCGTAAAGCCCAGGGTGAAACTGATATTAAAATAAAATATTTCAATGGTATTCCTAAAATTATTAAAACGGAAAACTAAATATGTCCAACAGCTATCCTCTTACGTTTAATTGTTTTTATCAAAATACCAGGGGTCTCAATTCTAAAACACATTCATTTTATGTTAATTGTTGTGCTGAATTACTTGACATTATCATGATTACTGAAACTTGGCTTACTAGTTCTTGTAATACCGAGGACCTTTTTCCTTCATGTTATAACGTTATACGCTGTGACAGATATTTTGCTCTAGTTGGTCGATCTATTGGTGGCGGTGTATTGTCAGCTCTGGAAAAAAATAATTAATTATACAATTTTAGATATTACTAGCCTTAGAGATATTAATCCGATAATAGATATTATTGCCTGCAAATGTTATTTCAGTAACCTTTCTTTTGTTATTTGTTTAATCTACATTCCTCCTGATATTAATAGCAATGATTTAAACATTTTCACGGATGCATTACAGATTTTTCTTATCGATGAATCAGTTTTTCTTGTAGGAGATTTTAATGTACCAAATTTTAATTCGAACGTAAATTGTCCAAAATCTTCTTGTTTTCTCAATTTTTCCAACTCATTGGACTTAATTCAATACAACAATGTTAATAATATTAATCTAAATAAGTTAGATTTAGTTTTATCAAATTTAGATGCATCTCTTAAAATTGTGAAATCTGAAAGTCCTTTAGTACGTGAAGACGATTTGCATCCTGCAATTACTGTTAACATTGAATTTATCAGTACTACTAAACCTGTGAACTTTCCATCTTCCAATAATATTGCCTATCATTTTAAGACAGCCAATTTTAATCAATTATATAATGATATCTGCAATGTTGATTGGTCATTTTTAGAAGAATATCAAAATGTTGATCACGCAATTGAAAAATTTTATGATACTCTATACTCAACTCTCGATAACTCAGTTCCAAAATATAAATATATGCAATCCAAATATCCATCCCACAAAAGAAATTAAATATAATCTGAAATGTAAACAGTACTATAGACGAAAGTGGCTCAAATACAAAAAGATCCAGCATCACAATGAATTTAAAAGACTTCGAATTTTAATTAAAAAACAGGTACATGATGCTTATAATTCTTACATTCGTTCTGTTGAAGAAAATATAAAATCAAATCCAGCTGATCTGTGGAAATTTATTCGATTGAAACAAGGCACTACTAGAATCCCTGGAAAACTTGCGGATGACAATAATACGTATGAATCTCCACAAGAAATAGTCAATGCGTTTGCGACATATTTTTCTAATTTCTTCATTCAAAGCTCATCCTGTGATTACTCCAATGATTCTTCTAATCACTTGTGATTTGCAATGACCCCAGTTAATGAAAATATTCTTATTTCTAAAATGGCATCTTTGTCTAATAAAACTACAGCTGGAGAAGATCACATTCCTAGCTATGTTGTTAAAGATTGCAGGTTTTTTCTTGCTACACCGCTCTGCTATATTATCAATTTAGCCATTAAAACAAATACTTTCCCAGAACGCTGGAAGAGGTCTAGAGTTGTACCAGTTTTCAAGAAAGGTGATAAATTCTCTATAAAAAATTATCGACCTATTTCTATACTCAACAATTTTGCAAAAATCTTTGAAATGTTAATCTATGATACAATTTATAAGCATACTAGATCCATTATTTCACTAAATCAGCATGGTTTTATGCAAGGACGCTCAACCCCAACCAATCTCGCTTGTTTCTCACAATATGTTTCTGAAGTCCTAGATGTACGCGGCCAAGTTGATGTTATTTATACAGATCTTTCGCGAGCGTTTGACTCCATTGATCATGGTCTTCTTCTGTCCAAAATAAGTACTTTCGGTGCAGCTCCAAGTTTACTAAAACTAATTAATTCTTATCTCATGGACCGCGTATGTTATCTATATTATAATGGTTTTGTCTCAAAAGAATTCATTGCATCATCAGGTGTTCCCCAGGGTTCGAACCTAGGGCCCTTATTATTCATTTTATTTTACAACATGAATAATACCCCAATAGTTAGAAATCGATCGGTTAAAGATTTGGGAGTCACTTTCTGCTTAAACTTTAATCACTCTGAACATATAAATAATGTTTGCACGTCTGCAAATAAAACGCTAGGCTTTTTAATGAGAACATCTAAAATGTTTAATGATATTACGTTACTAAAAACTTTATATTTTGCATATGTTGCTAGTAAATTAGAATATGCTAGTTTCATTTGGTATCCATACTATGAATACCAACGTTTAGCTTTGGATCGAATTCACCGTAGGTTTTAAAATACTTATCATATAAAGAAGATAAAGTTTATCCTATTAGAGGTATCGATCAAAATTCTTTACTAGAACGTCATTCTGTAGCTTCTTTGACAGATCGAAGAGACTCATTTGCTGCTAGGTTTGCATGGATGCTGCCACAACAAAATTGATGCGCCGCAATTACTATCCCGTATCCCACTTCATGTACCACGATCGGGGTCGAGACAACATAGAACATTCCACCTACCAACCTCAAACACGGATGTTTTGCAACGTTCAACAATTTTTATAATGTGTCATAAAGCAGAATTTGTTTATAATGATATATTTTTGTAATTATTAGTTTGTTTTTCTTTAAATCTTACTTTAAATTGTATTTGTCCTGTAATTGGATTTTTCTGTTGGACAATAAATTACTTATTATTATTATTATTATTATTATTATTAACGTATTTTTCAATAATAAAGATGTCCCAATTGTAATATTCCAGAATGACATTTCAAAGTTAGCATCCTAGGAAGTAGCAGTAACAACAAAACCAATATTAAATAAAATAATACCTGAAATAGATCTTCAAAAATCGACAACTATTAGCGTGGACAATCAAAACAACTTCAATCATAACCTTCAAACTTCATGTCCACCGAAAATGATTTTTAATAATTGTAACAATATTACATTCAATATCACTAATAATAAATAACTAAATAAGTGATTCAATACATATTTCTGTTTATAATATTATAGTAAAATAAAACAAATTTTTCAACCATTCTCAATTTATTATTGACAGCTGTAATAAGCCATACGGCCGAAGCGCGCCAATTTTAAATTTGAAACAATTTATCATGAAGTCGTTTTTGATAAAAACTTCGATTTAAACACTTTCTTAAACAACATAAACTCACAATATCCCAGCATCAAATTTACTCATGAGTTAGAACAAGATAATACCTTACCGTTTTTGGATTTAAAAATAATCAGAAGCAATAACAAAATAGAATTTGATATATACAGAAAACCTACCAATACTGAAAATTTTATTCACGCAACGTCAGACACACCTTCAAATATAAAATAACAGCTTTCCAGTCCATGATACACAGATTGTTAAACATACCACTCACCAAAGAAAAATACGAAATCGAATTAAAATACATTTTCCACCTAGCAGAAATTAACGGTTATGATAAATCTGTGGTCACCAAAACATATACCAAACTCAAATCAAAACATTCCATCTTGAACAGTACTACATTAAGGAATGAACCCAACAATATTAATTACCGTAAATTTATATACCACAAAAGTACACATCATAAATTTTCTAACCTCTTTAAGAAATACAATATCACCTTAGCCTTCAACAATAAATCAAAAATCAAAAACCTAATAAAAAACGATTCCACCACAAATAATCAACTTGACTCCTCAGGCATTTACTCCATCCAATGTAACAAATGTGAAAATACCTACATTGGACAAACAAAAAGGAAAATACTAACTAGATTTAAGGAACACATGTACCATTTAAAAAACAAAAACATTTTCAACTCCGCCATCGCATTACACCAACATAATACAGGACATAACTTCAGCATAGAAAATGTAAAATGTTTGAAAACAAGCAAAAATGCAAGCAACCTAAACATGTTAGAAGCCATAGAAATGAAAAAATGTTCAAAACCTTTGTTAAATACAGATTTAACTCCATTAGAAAATGATTTACTCCAATTTGTAAAACCGAAAAGGTTACCTGTACACAGGTAAACTTGTTTACGAGCTAATATATTAAGACAGGCATAAATTGTAAAATTGTTTACCTACACTGTAGAAAATTAATCCATCTGGATACCGTTATGCAAATCATCCCTTCCATCAACCACTGTTCATAGAACCTCCACTACAATATAAATACACCATGCACATACAAAATTTTATGTATTATACAACTGATGATGATTGCATCGCAATCGAAATGTACATCTTGTGAAAAATAAACATTGTGAAGAAAAGTAAAACTATATATTTTTTCAAACCAACATAATTAATCTTCACGTAACTCGATCTATATTTTTAGTGTAAACATGACTTCTTGGTCAAGTGAGTTTAACAAATACATAAAATAAAAAACCAGAATCAAGTGCATAAGAACCGACATTTACTTCTTGAAACAGTGCAAACTCAACAAAGTGTTTCCTAAGTTCATAAAAATAAAAACAAGCAATCATAACAAAGATTTAACTAAAATCATTAACAACTGTAAATTGAAGTGGCTACAAGTTGAAATCGGGTATTTATACAATAAACTCAGTGCCCTAGAAGTAGAAACATACAACTTACACCTCAAACTAGCCAAACAGTTCACGATAGAGTGGGATCATCGAGACAGACAAACAAACGAAATCGCGAACTCGAAATGCAAAACCAAATCGATTATAATAAACAAAAAACTCAAACATCTGATTTCACATAAACCGAAGTCTCCTCAGAACAACATCAACATAGTGTACAATAAATCCAATATCAAATTCACAACGGAAGAAATTAATTTATTAAATAAAGGACTAAAACACAGTGTTTCCCCATTAAAACTACCCATAGAAGAGATCCTGACAGATGTGGAAAGTGCCATTTCCCGCCAGCCCTTTAAAATACAGTGCAACATAAGAGAAGAAACAAAAAACATAATCAAAAACGAATTGCAAAGAAAACAGCGAGCCAACAAATCAAGTGAATACCAAACAACTAAAAGTTTGAAAAATAAAGATTGCATGTATTTAAAAGCCGATAAAGGGAACGCCATAGTCATCGTCAACAAATCGGATTACCAGTCCCACGTTAAACACACATTAGAAACAGGTCCCTATGAGAAAGTACCCAAGAATCCGATAAAAGCGTACATTACAAAAGTGAACAAAACCCTAGACAAATGCCATAATCTTATTAGTAAAGACATCAAGAGAAAACTAAAATTACCGAATCCCAACTTAGCTAAATTACAATGCCTTCCGAAAATACACAAGCCAGGTAACAATTATCGACCCATCGTTTCAAACCTTAATTGCCCAACATACCCATTAGCGAAATGGCTAGTTAAATCCTTTACTGAACTAAATTTCCAAAACAAAATCACCGTCAAGAACTCCAAACACCTTACCGAAATACTTCGTGACATCAGAACACATGAAGATGACCTCTTTGTTTCATTTGACGTAACATCACTATTCCCAAATGTCCCTATTCCAGAAACTCTTGAAATCCTAAAAACTGAATTAATCAAAAAAGACCTAAACCATAACATAGTAGACGAATACATCCTTTTAACCAAAACGTGCATGGAGCTAAACACATTTAGGTTCAATGGCGAGTTTTTCAAACAAACTTTTGGTACAGTCATGGGTAATCCCGTCTCCCCTTTTCTAGCCAACTTATTTTTGAACCACCTAGAAAATAATCTAAAAAATAGTTCAGACCGGTTTCCAAAAACATGGCTTAGGTATGTAGATGACGTGTTTGCTATCATAGATAAAAACTTCGATTTAAACACTTTCTTAAAAAACATAAACTCACAATATCCCAGCATCAAATTTACTCATGAGTTAGAACAAGATAATACCTTACCGTTTTTGGATTTAAAAATAATCAGAAGCAATAACAAAATAGAATTTGATATATACAGAAAACCTACCAATACTGAAAATTTTATTCACGCAACGTCAGACACACCCTTCAAATATAAAATAACAGCTTTCCAGTCCATGATACACAGATTGTTAAACATACCACTCACCAAAGAAAAATACGAAATCGAATTAAAATACATTTTCCACCTAGCAGAAATTAACGGTTATGATAAATCTGTGGTCACCAAAACATATACCAAACTCAAATCAAAACATTCCATCTTGAACAGTACTACATTAAGGAATGAACCCAACAATATTAATTACCGTAAATTTATATACCACAAAAGTACACATCATAAATTTTCTAACCTCTTTAAGAAATACAATATCACCTTAGCCTTCAACAATAAATCAAAAATCAAAAACCTAATAAAAAACGATTCCACCACAAATAATCAACTTGACTCCTCAGGCATTTACTCCATCCAATGTAACAAATGTGAAAATACCTACATTGGACAAACAAAAAGGAAAATACTAACTAGATTTAAGGAACACATGTACCATTTAAAAAACAAAAACATTTTCAACTCCGCCATCGCATTACACCAACATAATACAGGACATAACTTCAGCATAGAAAATGTAAAATGTTTGAAAACAAGCAAAAATGCAAGCAACCTAAACATGTTAGAAGCCATAGAAATGAAAAAATGTTCAAAACCTTTGTTAAATACAGATTTAACTCCATTAGAAAATGATTTACTCCAATTTGTAAAACCGAAAAGGTTACCTGTACACAGGTAAACTTGTTTACGAGCTAATATATTAAGACAGGCATAAATTGTAAAATTGTTTACCTACACTGTAGAAAATTAATCCATCTGGATACCGTTATGCAAATCATCCCTTCCATCAACCACTGTTCATAGAACCTCCACTACAATATAAATACACCATGCACATACAAAATTTTATGTATTATACAACTGATGATGATTGCATCGCAATCGAAATGTACATCTTGTGAAAAATAAACATTGTGAAGAAAAGTAAAACTACATATTTTTTCAAACCAACATAATTAATCTTCACGTAACTCGATCTATATTTTTAGTGTAAACATGACTTCTTGGTAAAGTGAGTTTAACAAATACATAAAATAAAAAACCAGAATCAAGTGCATAAGAACCGACATTTACTTCTTGAAACAGTGCAAACTCAACAAAGTGTTTCCTAAGTTCATAAAAATAAAAACAAGCAATCATAACAAAGATTTAACTAAAATCATTAACAACTGTAAATTGAAGTGGCTACAAGTTGAAATCGGGTATTTATACAATAAACTCAGTGCCCTAGAAGTAGAAACATACAACTTACACCTCAAACTAGCCAAACAGTTCACGATAGAGTGGGATCATCGAGACAGACAAACAAACGAAATCGCGAACTCGAAATGCAAAACCAAATCGATTATAATAAACAAAAAACTCAAACATCTGATTTCACATAAACCGAAGTCTCCTCAGAACAACATCAACATAGTGTACAATAAATCCAATATCAAATTCACAACGGAAGAAATTAATTTATTAAATAAAGGACTAAAACACAGTGTTTCCCCATTAAAACTACCCATAGAAGAGATCCTGACAGATGTGGAAAGTGCCATTTCCCGCCAGCCCTTTAAAATACAGTGCAACATAAGAGAAGAAACAAAAAACATAATCAAAAACGAATTGCAAAGAAAACAGCGAGCCAACAAATCAAGTGAATACCAAACAACTAAAAGTTTGAAAAATAAAGATTGCATGTATTTAAAAGCCGATAAAGGGAACGCCATAGTCATCGTCAACAAATCGGATTACCAGTCCCACGTTAAACACACATTAGAAACAGGTCCCTATGAGAAAGTACCCAAGAATCCGATAAAAGCGTACATTACAAAAGTGAACAAAACCCTAGACAAATGCCATAATCTTATTAGTAAAGACATCAAGAGAAAACTAAAATTACCGAATCCCAACTTAGCTAAATTACATTGCCTTCCGAAAATACACAAGCCAGGTAACAATTATCGACCCATCGTTTCAAACCTTAATTGCCCAACATACCCATTAGCGAAATGGCTAGTTAAATCCTTTACTGAACTAAATTTCCAAAACAAAATCACCGTCAAGAACTCCAAACACCTTACCGAAATACTTCGTGACATCAGAACACATGAAGATGACCTCTTTGTTTCATTTGACGTAACATCACTATTCCCAAATGTCCCTATTCCAGAAACTCTTGAAATCCTAAAAACTGAATTAATCAAAAAAGACCTAAACCATAACATAGTAGACGAATACATCCTTTTAACCAAAACGTGCATGGAGCTAAACACATTTAGGTTCAATGGCGAGTTTTTCAAACAAACTTTTGGTACAGCCATGGGTAATCCCGTCTCCCCTTTTCTAGCCAACTTATTTTTGAACCACCTAGAAAATAATCTAAAAAATAGTTCAGACCGGTTTCCAAAAACATGGCTTAGGTATGTAGATGACGTGTTTGCTATCATAGATAAAAACTTCGATTTAAACACTTTCTTAAAAAACATAAACTCACAATATCCCAGCATCAAATTTACTCATGAGTTAGAACAAGATAATACCTTACCGTTTTTGGATTTAAAAATAATCAGAAGCAATAACAAAATAGAATTTGATATATACAGAAAACCTACCAATACTGAAAATTTTATTCACGCAACGTCAGACACACCCTTCAAATATAAAATAACAGCTTTCCAGTCCATGATACACAGATTGTTAAACATACCACTCACCAAAGAAAAATACGAAATCGAATTAAAATACATTTTCCACCTAGCAGAAATTAACGGTTATGATAAATCTGTGGTCACCAAAACATATACCAAACTCAAATCAAAACATTTCATCTTGAACAGTACTACATTAAGGAATGAACCCAACAATATTAATTACCGTAAATTTATATACCACAAAAGTACACATCATAAATTTTCTAACCTCTTTAAGAAATACAATATCACCTTAGCCTTCAACAATAAATCAAAAATCAAAAACCTAATAAAAAACGATTCCACCACAAATAATCAACTTGACTCCTCAGGCATTTACTCCATCCAATGTAACAAATGTGAAAATACCTACATTGGACAAACAAAAAGGAAAATACTAACTAGATTTAAGGAACACATGTACCATTTAAAAAACAAAAACATTTTCAACTCCGCCATCGCATTACACCAACATAATACAGGACATAACTTCAGCATAGAAAATGTAAAATGTTTGAAAACAAGCAAAAATGCAAGCAACCTAAACATGTTAGAAGCCATAGAAATGAAAAAATGTTCAAAACCTTTGTTAAATACAGATTTAACTCCATTAGAAAATGATTTACTCCAATTTGTAAAACCGAAAAGGTTACCTGTACACAGGTAAACTTGTTTACGAGCTAATATATTAAGACAGGCATAAATTGTAAAATTGTTTACCTACACTGTAGAAAATTAATCCATCTGGATACCGTTATGCAAATCATCCCTTCCATCAACCACTGTTCATAGAACCTCCACTACAATATAAATACACCATGCACATACAAAATTTTATGTATTATACAACTGATGATGATTGCATCGCAATCGAAATGTACATCTTGTGAAAAATAAACATTGTGAAGAAAAGTAAAACTACATATTTTTTCAAACCAACATAATTAATCTTCACGTAACTCGATCTATATTTTTAGTGTAAACATGACTTCTTGGTAAAGTGAGTTTAACAAATACATAAAATAAAAAACCAGAATCAAGTGCATAAGAACCGACATTTACTTCTTGAAACAGTGCAAACTCAACAAAGTGTTTCCTAAGTTCATAAAAATAAAAACAAGCAATCATAACAAAGATTTAACTAAAATCATTAACAACTGTAAATTGAAGTGGCTACAAGTTGAAATCGGGTATTTATACAATAAACTCAGTGCCCTAGAAGTAGAAACATACAACTTACACCTCAAACTAGCCAAACAGTTCACGATAGAGTGGGATCATCGAGACAGACAAACAAACGAAATCGCGAACTCGAAATGCAAAACCAAATCGATTATAATAAACAAAAAACTCAAACATCTGATTTCACATAAACCGAAGTCTCCTCAGAACAACATCAACATAGTGTACAATAAATCCAATATCAAATTCACAACGGAAGAAATTAATTTATTAAATAAAGGACTAAAACACAGTGTTTCCCCATTAAAACTACCCATAGAAGAGATCCTGACAGATGTGGAAAGTGCCATTTCCCGCCAGCCCTTTAAAATACAGTGCAACATAAGAGAAGAAACAAAAAACATAATCAAAAACGAATTGCAAAGAAAACAGCGAGCCAACAAATCAAGTGAATACCAAACAACTAAAAGTTTGAAAAATAAAGATTGCATGTATTTAAAAGCCGATAAAGGGAACGCCATAGTCATCGTCAACAAATCGGATTACCAGTCCCACGTTAAACACACATTAGAAACAGGTCCCTATGAGAAAGTACCCAAGAATCCGATAAAAGCGTACATTACAAAAGTGAACAAAACCCTAGACAAATGCCATAATCTTATTAGTAAAGACATCAAGAGAAAACTAAAATTACCGAATCCCAACTTAGCTAAATTACATTGCCTTCCGAAAATACACAAGCCAGGTAACAATTATCGACCCATCGTTTCAAACCTTAATTGCCCAACATACCCATTAGCGAAATGGCTAGTTAAATCCTTTACTGAACTAAATTTCCAAAACAAAATCACCGTCAAGAACTCCAAACACCTTACCGAAATACTTCGTGACATCAGAACACATGAAGATGACCTCTTTGTTTCATTTGACGTAACATCACTATTCCCAAATGTCCCTATTCCAGAAACTCTTGAAATCCTAAAAACTGAATTAATCAAAAAAGACCTAAACCATAACATAGTAGACGAATACATCCTTTTAACCAAAACGTGCATGGAGCTAAACACATTTAGGTTCAATGGCGAGTTTTTCAAACAAACTTTTGGTACAGCCATGGGTAATCCCGTCTCCCCTTTTCTAGCCAACTTATTTTTGAACCACCTAGAAAATAATCTAAAAAATAGTTCAGACCGGTTTCCAAAAACATGGCTTAGGTATGTAGATGACGTGTTTGCTATCATAGATAAAAACTTCGATTTAAACACTTTCTTAAAAAACATAAACTCACAATATCCCAGCATCAAATTTACTCATGAGTTAGAACAAGATAATACCTTACCGTTTTTGGATTTAAAAATAATCAGAAGCAATAACAAAATAGAATTTGATATATACAGAAAACCTACCAATACTGAAAATTTTATTCACGCAACGTCAGACACACCCTTCAAATATAAAATAACAGCTTTCCAGTCCATGATACACAGATTGTTAAACATACCACTCACCAAAGAAAAATACGAAATCGAATTAAAATACATTTTCCACCTAGCAGAAATTAACGGTTATGATAAATCTGTGGTCACCAAAACATATACCAAACTCAAATCAAAACATTTCATCTTGAACAGTACTACATTAAGGAATGAACCCAACAATATTAATTACCGTAAATTTATATACCACAAAAGTACACATCATAAATTTTCTAACCTCTTTAAGAAATACAATATCACCTTAGCCTTCAACAATAAATCAAAAATCAAAAACCTAATAAAAAACGATTCCACCACAAATAATCAACTTGACTCCTCAGGCATTTACTCCATCCAATGTAACAAATGTGAAAATACCTACATTGGACAAACAAAAAGGAAAATACTAACTAGATTTAAGGAACACATGTACCATTTAAAAAACAAAAACATTTTCAACTCCGCCATCGCATTA
This sequence comes from Pterostichus niger, assembly GCA_947425015.1. NCBI lineage: Eukaryota > Metazoa > Arthropoda > Insecta > Coleoptera > Carabidae > Pterostichus > Pterostichus niger. The sequence goes on from OX380347.1 coordinate 6,160,492, forward strand.
CACCAACATAATACAGGACATAACTTCAGCATAGAAAATGTAAAATGTTTGAAAACAAGCAAAAATGCAAGCAACCTAAACATGTTAGAAGCCATAGAAATGAAAAAATGTTCAAAACCTTTGTTAAATACAGATTTAACTCCATTAGAAAATGATTTACTCCAATTTGTAAAACCGAAAAGGTTACCTGTACACAGGTAAACTTGTTTACGAGCTAATATATTAAGACAGGCATAAATTGTAAAATTGTTTACCTACACTGTAGAAAATTAATCCATCTGGATACCGTTATGCAAATCATCCCTTCCATCAACCACTGTTCATAGAACCTCCACTACAATATAAATACACCATGCACATACAAAATTTTATGTATTATACAACTGATGATGATTGCATCGCAATCGAAATGTACATCTTGTGAAAAATAAACATTGTGAAGAAAAGTAAAACTACATATTTTTTCAAACCAACATAATTAATCTTCACGTAACTCGATCTATATTTTTAGTGTAAACATGACTTCTTGGTAAAGTGAGTTTAACAAATACATAAAATAAAAAACCAGAATCAAGTGCATAAGAACCGACATTTACTTCTTGAAACAGTGCAAACTCAACAAAGTGTTTCCTAAGTTCATAAAAATAAAAACAAGCAATCATAACAAAGATTTAACTAAAATCATTAACAACTGTAAATTGAAGTGGCTACAAGTTGAAATCGGGTATTTATACAATAAACTCAGTGCCCTAGAAGTAGAAACATACAACTTACACCTCAAACTAGCCAAACAGTTCACGATAGAGTGGGATCATCGAGACAGACAAACAAACGAAATCGCGAACTCGAAATGCAAAACCAAATCGATTATAATAAACAAAAAACTCAAACATCTGATTTCACATAAACCGAAGTCTCCTCAGAACAACATCAACATAGTGTACAATAAATCCAATATCAAATTCACAACGGAAGAAATTAATTTATTAAATAAAGGACTAAAACACAGTGTTTCCCCATTAAAACTACCCATAGAAGAGATCCTGACAGATGTGGAAAGTGCCATTTCCCGCCAGCCCTTTAAAATACAGTGCAACATAAGAGAAGAAACAAAAAACATAATCAAAAACGAATTGCAAAGAAAACAGCGAGCCAACAAATCAAGTGAATACCAAACAACTAAAAGTTTGAAAAATAAAGATTGCATGTATTTAAAAGCCGATAAAGGGAACGCCATAGTCATCGTCAACAAATCGGATTACCAGTCCCACGTTAAACACACATTAGAAACAGGTCCCTATGAGAAAGTACCCAAGAATCCGATAAAAGCGTACATTACAAAAGTGAACAAAACCCTAGACAAATGCCATAATCTTATTAGTAAAGACATCAAGAGAAAACTAAAATTACCGAATCCCAACTTAGCTAAATTACATTGCCTTCCGAAAATACACAAGCCAGGTAACAATTATCGACCCATCGTTTCAAACCTTAATTGCCCAACATACCCATTAGCGAAATGGCTAGTTAAATCCTTTACTGAACTAAATTTCCAAAACAAAATCACCGTCAAGAACTCCAAACACCTTACCGAAATACTTCGTGACATCAGAACACATGAAGATGACCTCTTTGTTTCATTTGACGTAACATCACTATTCCCAAATGTCCCTATTCCAGAAACTCTTGAAATCCTAAAAACTGAATTAATCAAAAAAGACCTAAACCATAACATAGTAGACGAATACATCCTTTTAACCAAAACGTGCATGGAGCTAAACACATTTAGGTTCAATGGCGAGTTTTTCAAACAAACTTTTGGTACAGCCATGGGTAATCCCGTCTCCCCTTTTCTAGCCAACTTATTTTTGAACCACCTAGAAAATAATCTAAAAAATAGTTCAGACCGGTTTCCAAAAACATGGCTTAGGTATGTAGATGACGTGTTTGCTATCATAGATAAAAACTTCGATTTAAACACTTTCTTAAAAAACATAAACTCACAATATCCCAGCATCAAATTTACTCATGAGTTAGAACAAGATAATACCTTACCGTTTTTGGATTTAAAAATAATCAGAAGCAATAACAAAATAGAATTTGATATATACAGAAAACCTACCAATACTGAAAATTTTATTCACGCAACGTCAGACACACCCTTCAAATATAAAATAACAGCTTTCCAGTCCATGATACACAGATTGTTAAACATACCACTCACCAAAGAAAAATACGAAATCGAATTAAAATACATTTTCCACCTAGCAGAAATTAACGGTTATGATAAATCTGTGGTCACCAAAACATATACCAAACTCAAATCAAAACATTTCATCTTGAACAGTACTACATTAAGGAATGAACCCAACAATATTAATTACCGTAAATTTATATACCACAAAAGTACACATCATAAATTTTCTAACCTCTTTAAGAAATACAATATCACCTTAGCCTTCAACAATAAATCAAAAATCAAAAACCTAATAAAAAACGATTCCACCACAAATAATCAACTTGACTCCTCAGGCATTTACTCCATCCAATGTAACAAATGTGAAAATACCTACATTGGACAAACAAAAAGGAAAATACTAACTAGATTTAAGGAACACATGTACCATTTAAAAAACAAAAACATTTTCAACTCCGCCATCGCATTACACCAACATAATACAGGACATAACTTCAGCATAGAAAATGTAAAATGTTTGAAAACAAGCAAAAATGCAAGCAACCTAAACATGTTAGAAGCCATAGAAATGAAAAAATGTTCAAAACCTTTGTTAAATACAGATTTAACTCCATTAGAAAATGATTTACTCCAATTTGTAAAACCGAAAAGGTTACCTGTACACAGGTAAACTTGTTTACGAGCTAATATATTAAGACAGGCATAAATTGTAAAATTGTTTACCTACACTGTAGAAAATTAATCCATCTGGATACCGTTATGCAAATCATCCCTTCCATCAACCACTGTTCATAGAACCTCCACTACAATATAAATACACCATGCACATACAAAATTTTATGTATTATACAACTGATGATGATTGCATCGCAATCGAAATGTACATCTTGTGAAAAATAAACATTGTGAAGAAAAGTAAAACTACATATTTTTTCAAACCAACATAATTAATCTTCACGTAACTCGATCTATATTTTTAGTGTAAACATGACTTCTTGGTAAAGTGAGTTTAACAAATACATAAAATAAAAAACCAGAATCAAGTGCATAAGAACCGACATTTACTTCTTGAAACAGTGCAAACTCAACAAAGTGTTTCCTAAGTTCATAAAAATAAAAACAAGCAATCATAACAAAGATTTAACTAAAATCATTAACAACTGTAAATTGAAGTGGCTACAAGTTGAAATCGGGTATTTATACAATAAACTCAGTGCCCTAGAAGTAGAAACATACAACTTACACCTCAAACTAGCCAAACAGTTCACGATAGAGTGGGATCATCGAGACAGACAAACAAACGAAATCGCGAACTCGAAATGCAAAACCAAATCGATTATAATAAACAAAAAACTCAAACATCTGATTTCACATAAACCGAAGTCTCCTCAGAACAACATCAACATAGTGTACAATAAATCCAATATCAAATTCACAACGGAAGAAATTAATTTATTAAATAAAGGACTAAAACACAGTGTTTCCCCATTAAAACTACCCATAGAAGAGATCCTGACAGATGTGGAAAGTGCCATTTCCCGCCAGCCCTTTAAAATACAGTGCAACATAAGAGAAGAAACAAAAAACATAATCAAAAACGAATTGCAAAGAAAACAGCGAGCCAACAAATCAAGTGAATACCAAACAACTAAAAGTTTGAAAAATAAAGATTGCATGTATTTAAAAGCCGATAAAGGGAACGCCATAGTCATCGTCAACAAATCGGATTACCAGTCCCACGTTAAACACACATTAGAAACAGGTCCCTATGAGAAAGTACCCAAGAATCCGATAAAAGCGTACATTACAAAAGTGAACAAAACCCTAGACAAATGCCATAATCTTATTAGTAAAGACATCAAGAGAAAACTAAAATTACCGAATCCCAACTTAGCTAAATTACATTGCCTTCCGAAAATACACAAGCCAGGTAACAATTATCGACCCATCGTTTCAAACCTTAATTGCCCAACATACCCATTAGCGAAATGGCTAGTTAAATCCTTTACTGAACTAAATATCCAAAACAAAATCACCGTCAAGAACTCCAAACACCTTACCGAAATACTTCGTGACATCAGAACACATGAAGATGACCTCTTTGTTTCATTTGACGTAACATCACTATTCCCAAATGTCCCTATTCCAGAAACTCTTGAAATCCTAAAAACTGAATTAATCAAAAAAGACCTAAACCATAACATAGTAGACGAATACATCCTTTTAACCAAAACGTGCATGGAGCTAAACACATTTAGGTTCAATGGCGAGTTTTTCAAACAAACTTTTGGTACAGCCATGGGTAATCCCGTCTCCCCTTTTCTAGCCAACTTATTTTTGAACCACCTAGAAAATAATCTAAAAAATAGTTCAGACCGGTTTCCAAAAACATGGCTTAGGTATGTAGATGACGTGTTTGCTATCATAGATAAAAACTTCGATTTAAACACTTTCTTAAAAAACATAAACTCACAATATCCCAGCATCAAATTTACTCATGAGTTAGAACAAGATAATACCTTACCGTTTTTGGATTTAAAAATAATCAGAAGCAATAACAAAATAGAATTTGATATATACAGAAAACCTACCAATACTGAAAATTTTATTCACGCAACGTCAGACACACCCTTCAAATATAAAATAACAGCTTTCCAGTCCATGATACACAGATTGTTAAACATACCACTCACCAAAGAAAAATACGAAATCGAATTAAAATACATTTTCCACCTAGCAGAAATTAACGGTTATGATAAATCTGTGGTCACCAAAACATATACCAAACTCAAATCAAAACATTCCATCTTGAACAGTACTACATTAAGGAATGAACCCAACAATATTAATTACCGTAAATTTATATACCACAAAAGTACACATCATAAATTTTCTAACCTCTTTAAGAAATACAATATCACCTTAGCCTTCAACAATAAATCAAAAATCAAAAACCTAATAAAAAACGATTCCACCACAAATAATCAACTTGACTCCTCAGGCATTTACTCCATCCAATGTAACAAATGTGAAAATACCTACATTGGACAAACAAAAAGGAAAATACTAACTAGATTTAAGGAACACATGTACCATTTAAAAAACAAAAACATTTTCAACTCCGCCATCGCATTACACCAACATAATACAGGACATAACTTCAGCATAGAAAATGTAAAATGTTTGAAAACAAGCAAAAATGCAAGCAACCTAAACATGTTAGAAGCCATAGAAATGAAAAAATGTTCAAAACCTTTGTTAAATACAGATTTAACTCCATTAGAAAATGATTTACTCCAATTTGTAAAACCGAAAAGGTTACCTGTACACAGGTAAACTTGTTTACGAGCTAATATATTAAGACAGGCATAAATTGTAAAATTGTTTACCTACACTGTAGAAAATTAATCCATCTGGATACCGTTATGCAAATCATCCCTTCCATCAACCACTGTTCATAGAACCTCCACTACAATATAAATACACCATGCACATACAAAATTTTATGTATTATACAACTGATGATGATTGCATCGCAATCGAAATGTACATCTTGTGAAAAATAAACATTGTGAAGAAAAGTAAAACTACATATTTTTTCAAACCAACATAATTAATCTTCACGTAACTCGATCTATATTTTTAGTGTAAACATGACTTCTTGGTAAAGTGAGTTTAACAAATACATAAAATAAAAAACCAGAATCAAGTGCATAAGAACCGACATTTACTTCTTGAAACAGTGCAAACTCAACAAAGTGTTTCCTAAGTTCATAAAAATAAAAACAAGCAATCATAACAAAGATTTAACTAAAATCATTAACAACTGTAAATTGAAGTGGCTACAAGTTGAAATCGGGTATTTATACAATAAACTCAGTGCCCTAGAAGTAGAAACATACAACTTACACCTCAAACTAGCCAAACAGTTCACGATAGAGTGGGATCATCGAGACAGACAAACAAACGAAATCGCGAACTCGAAATGCAAAACCAAATCGATTATAATAAACAAAAAACTCAAACATCTGATTTCACATAAACCGAAGTCTCCTCAGAACAACATCAACATAGTGTACAATAAATCCAATATCAAATTCACAACGGAAGAAATTAATTTATTAAATAAAGGACTAAAACACAGTGTTTCCCCATTAAAACTACCCATAGAAGAGATCCTGACAGATGTGGAAAGTGCCATTTCCCGCCAGCCCTTTAAAATACAGTGCAACATAAGAGAAGAAACAAAAAACATAATCAAAAACGAATTGCAAAGAAAACAGCGAGCCAACAAATCAAGTGAATACCAAACAACTAAAAGTTTGAAAAATAAAGATTGCATGTATTTAAAAGCCGATAAAGGGAACGCCATAGTCATCGTCAACAAATCGGATTACCAGTCCCACGTTAAACACACATTAGAAACAGGTCCCTATGAGAAAGTACCCAAGAATCCGATAAAAGCGTACATTACAAAAGTGAACAAAACCCTAGACAAATGCCATAATCTTATTAGTAAAGACATCAAGAGAAAACTAAAATTACCGAATCCCAACTTAGCTAAATTACATTGCCTTCCGAAAATACACAAGCCAGGTAACAATTATCGACCCATCGTTTCAAACCTTAATTGCCCAACATACCCATTAGCGAAATGGCTAGTTAAATCCTTTACTGAACTAAATTTCCAAAACAAAATCACCGTCAAGAACTCCAAACACCTTACCGAAATACTTCGTGACATCAGAACACATGAAGATGACCTCTTTGTTTCATTTGACGTAACATCACTATTCCCAAATGTCCCTATTCCAGAAACTCTTGAAATCCTAAAAACTGAATTAATCAAAAAAGACCTAAACCATAACATAGTAGACGAATACATCCTTTTAACCAAAACGTGCATGGAGCTAAACACATTTAGGTTCAATGGCGAGTTTTTCAAACAAACTTTTGGTACAGCCATGGGTAATCCCGTCTCCCCTTTTCTAGCCAACTTATTTTTGAACCACCTAGAAAATAATCTAAAAAATAGTTCAGACCGGTTTCCAAAAACATGGCTTAGGTATGTAGATGACGTGTTTGCTATCATAGATAAAAACTTCGATTTAAACACTTTCTTAAAAAACATAAACTCACAATATCCCAGCATCAAATTTACTCATGAGTTAGAACAAGATAATACCTTACCGTTTTTGGATTTAAAAATAATCAGAAGCAATAACAAAATAGAATTTGATATATACAGAAAACCTACCAATACTGAAAATTTTATTCACGCAACGTCAGACACACCCTTCAAATATAAAATAACAGCTTTCCAGTCCATGATACACAGATTGTTAAACATACCACTCACCAAAGAAAAATACGAAATCGAATTAAAATACATTTTCCACCTAGCAGAAATTAACGGTTATGATAAATCTGTGGTCACCAAAACATATACCAAACTCAAATCAAAACATTTCATCTTGAACAGTACTACATTAAGGAATGAACCCAACAATATTAATTACCGTAAATTTATATACCACAAAAGTACACATCATAAATTTTCTAACCTCTTTAAGAAATACAATATCACCTTAGCCTTCAACAATAAATCAAAAATCAAAAACCTAATAAAAAACGATTCCACCACAAATAATCAACTTGACTCCTCAGGCATTTACTCCATCCAATGTAACAAATGTGAAAATACCTACATTGGACAAACAAAAAGGAAAATACTAACTAGATTTAAGGAACACATGTACCATTTAAAAAACAAAAACATTTTCAACTCCGCCATCGCATTACACCAACATAATACAGGACATAACTTCAGCATAGAAAATGTAAAATGTTTGAAAACAAGCAAAAATGCAAGCAACCTAAACATGTTAGAAGCCATAGAAATGAAAAAATGTTCAAAACCTTTGTTAAATACAGATTTAACTCCATTAGAAAATGATTTACTCCAATTTGTAAAACCGAAAAGGTTACCTGTACACAGGTAAACTTGTTTACGAGCTAATATATTAAGACAGGCATAAATTGTAAAATTGTTTACCTACACTGTAGAAAATTAATCCATCTGGATACCGTTATGCAAATCATCCCTTCCATCAACCACTGTTCATAGAACCTCCACTACAATATAAATACACCATGCACATACAAAATTTTATGTATTATACAACTGATGATGATTGCATCGCAATCGAAATGTACATCTTGTGAAAAATAAACATTGTGAAGAAAAGTAAAACTACATATTTTTTCAAACCAACATAATTAATCTTCACGTAACTCGATCTATATTTTTAGTGTAAACATGACTTCTTGGTAAAGTGAGTTTAACAAATACATAAAATAAAAAACCAGAATCAAGTGCATAAGAACCGACATTTACTTCTTGAAACAGTGCAAACTCAACAAAGTGTTTCCTAAGTTCATAAAAATAAAAACAAGCAATCATAACAAAGATTTAACTAAAATCATTAACAACTGTAAATTGAAGTGGCTACAAGTTGAAATCGGGTATTTATACAATAAACTCAGTGCCCTAGAAGTAGAAACATACAACTTACACCTCAAACTAGCCAAACAGTTCACGATAGAGTGGGATCATCGAGACAGACAAACAAACGAAATCGCGAACTCGAAATGCAAAACCAAATCGATTATAATAAACAAAAAACTCAAACATCTGATTTCACATAAACCGAAGTCTCCTCAGAACAACATCAACATAGTGTACAATAAATCCAATATCAAATTCACAACGGAAGAAATTAATTTATTAAATAAAGGACTAAAACACAGTGTTTCCCCATTAAAACTACCCATAGAAGAGATCCTGACAGATGTGGAAAGTGCCATTTCCCGCCAGCCCTTTAAAATACAGTGCAACATAAGAGAAGAAACAAAAAACATAATCAAAAACGAATTGCAAAGAAAACAGCGAGCCAACAAATCAAGTGAATACCAAACAACTAAAAGTTTGAAAAATAAAGATTGCATGTATTTAAAAGCCGATAAAGGGAACGCCATAGTCATCGTCAACAAATCGGATTACCAGTCCCACGTTAAACACACATTAGAAACAGGTCCCTATGAGAAAGTACCCAAGAATCCGATAAAAGCGTACATTACAAAAGTGAACAAAACCCTAGACAAATGCCATAATCTTATTAGTAAAGACATCAAGAGAAAACTAAAATTACCGAATCCCAACTTAGCTAAATTACATTGCCTTCCGAAAATACACAAGCCAGGTAACAATTATCGACCCATCGTTTCAAACCTTAATTGCCCAACATACCCATTAGCGAAATGGCTAGTTAAATCCTTTACTGAACTAAATTTCCAAAACAAAATCACCGTCAAGAACTCCAAACACCTTACCGAAATACTTCGTGACATCAGAACACATGAAGATGACCTCTTTGTTTCATTTGACGTAACATCACTATTCCCAAATGTCCCTATTCCAGAAACTCTTGAAATCCTAAAAACTGAATTAATCAAAAAAGACCTAAACCATAACATAGTAGACGAATACATCCTTTTAACCAAAACGTGCATGGAGCTAAACACATTTAGGTTCAATGGCGAGTTTTTCAAACAAACTTTTGGTACAGCCATGGGTAATCCCGTCTCCCCTTTTCTAGCCAACTTATTTTTGAACCACCTAGAAAATAATCTAAAAAATAGTTCAGACCGGTTTCCAAAAACATGGCTTAGGTATGTAGATGACGTGTTTGCTATCATAGATAAAAACTTCGATTTAAACACTTTCTTAAAAAACATAAACTCACAATATCCCAGCATCAAATTTACTCATGAGTTAGAACAAGATAATACCTTACCGTTTTTGGATTTAAAAATAATCAGAAGCAATAACAAAATAGAATTTGATATATACAGAAAACCTACCAATACTGAAAATTTTATTCACGCAACGTCAGACACACCCTTCAAATATAAAATAACAGCTTTCCAGTCCATGATACACAGATTGTTAAACATACCACTCACCAAAGAAAAATACGAAATCGAATTAAAATACATTTTCCACCTAGCAGAAATTAACGGTTATGATAAATCTGTGGTCACCAAAACATATACCAAACTCAAATCAAAACATTTCATCTTGAACAGTACTACATTAAGGAATGAACCCAACAATATTAATTACCGTAAATTTATATACCACAAAAGTACACATCATAAATTTTCTAACCTCTTTAAGAAATACAATATCACCTTAGCCTTCAACAATAAATCAAAAATCAAAAACCTAATAAAAAACGATTCCACCACAAATAATCAACTTGACTCCTCAGGCATTTACTCCATCCAATGTAACAAATGTGAAAATACCTACATTGGACAAACAAAAAGGAAAATACTAACTAGATTTAAGGAACACATGTACCATTTAAAAAACAAAAACATTTTCAACTCCGCCATCGCATTACACCAACATAATACAGGACATAACTTCAGCATAGAAAATGTAAAATGTTTGAAAACAAGCAAAAATGCAAGCAACCTAAACATGTTAGAAGCCATAGAAATGAAAAAATGTTCAAAACCTTTGTTAAATACAGATTTAACTCCATTAGAAAATGATTTACTCCAATTTGTAAAACCGAAAAGGTTACCTGTACACAGGTAAACTTGTTTACGAGCTAATATATTAAGACAGGCATAAATTGTAAAATTGTTTACCTACACTGTAGAAAATTAATCCATCTGGATACCGTTATGCAAATCATCCCTTCCATCAACCACTGTTCATAGAACCTCCACTACAATATAAATACACCATGCACATACAAAATTTTATGTATTATACAACTGATGATGATTGCATCGCAATCGAAATGTACATCTTGTGAAAAATAAACATTGTGAAGAAAAGTAAAACTACATATTTTTTCAAACCAACATAATTAATCTTCACGTAACTCGATCTATATTTTTAGTGTAAACATGACTTCTTGGTAAAGTGAGTTTAACAAATACATAAAATAAAAAACCAGAATCAAGTGCATAAGAACCGACATTTACTTCTTGAAACAGTGCAAACTCAACAAAGTGTTTCCTAAGTTCATAAAAATAAAAACAAGCAATCATAACAAAGATTTAACTAAAATCATTAACAACTGTAAATTGAAGTGGCTACAAGTTGAAATCGGGTATTTATACAATAAACTCAGTGCCCTAGAAGTAGAAACATACAACTTACACCTCAAACTAGCCAAACAGTTCACGATAGAGTGGGATCATCGAGACAGACAAACAAACGAAATCGCGAACTCGAAATGCAAAACCAAATCGATTATAATAAACAAAAAACTCAAACATCTGATTTCACATAAACCGAAGTCTCCTCAGAACAACATCAACATAGTGTACAATAAATCCAATATCAAATTCACAACGGAAGAAATTAATTTATTAAATAAAGGACTAAAACACAGTGTTTCCCCATTAAAACTACCCATAGAAGAGATCCTGACAGATGTGGAAAGTGCCATTTCCCGCCAGCCCTTTAAAATACAGTGCAACATAAGAGAAGAAACAAAAAACATAATCAAAAACGAATTGCAAAGAAAACAGCGAGCCAACAAATCAAGTGAATACCAAACAACTAAAAGTTTGAAAAATAAAGATTGCATGTATTTAAAAGCCGATAAAGGGAACGCCATAGTCATCGTCAACAAATCGGATTACCAGTCCCACGTTAAACACACATTAGAAACAGGTCCCTATGAGAAAGTACCCAAGAATCCGATAAAAGCGTACATTACAAAAGTGAACAAAACCCTAGACAAATGCCATAATCTTATTAGTAAAGACATCAAGAGAAAACTAAAATTACCGAATCCCAACTTAGCTAAATTACATTGCCTTCCGAAAATAAACAAGCCAGGTAACAATTATCGACCCATCGTTTCAAACCTTAATTGCCCAACATACCCATTAGCGAAATGGCTAGTTAAATCCTTTACTGAACTAAATTTCCAAAACAAAATCACCGTCAAGATCTCCAAACACCTTACCGAAATACTTCGTGACATCAGAACACATGAAGATGACCTCTTTGTTTCATTTGACGTAACATCACTATTCCCAAATGTCCCTATTCCAGAAACTCTTGAAATCCTAAAAACTGAATTAATCAAAAAAGACCTAAACCATAACATAGTAGACGAATACATCCTTTTAACCAAAACGTGCATGGAGCTAAACACATTTAGGTTCAATGGCGAGTTTTTCAAACAAACTTTTGGTACAGCCATGGGTAATCCCGTCTCCCCTTTTCTAGCCAACTTATTTTTGAACCACCTAGAAAATAATCTAAAAAATAGTTCAGACCGGTTTCCAAAAACATGGCTTAGGTATGTAGATGACGTGTTTGCTATCATAGATAAAAACTTCGATTTAAACACTTTCTTAAAAAACATAAACTCACAATATCCCAGCATCAAATTTACTCATGAGTTAGAACAAGATAATACCTTACCGTTTTTGGATTTAAAAATAATCAGAAGCAATAACAAAATAGAATTTGATATATACAGAAAACCTACCAATACTGAAAATTTTATTCACGCAACGTCAGACACACCCTTCAAATATAAAATAACAGCTTTCCAGTCCATGATACACAGATTGTTAAACATACCACTCACCAAAGAAAAATACAAAATCGAATTAAAATACATTTTCCACCTAGCAGAAATTAACGGTTATGATAAATCTGTGGTCACCAAAACATATACCAAACTCAAATCAAAACATTCCATCTTGAACAGTACTACATTAAGGAATGAACCCAACAATATTAATTACCGTAAATTTATATACCACAAAAGTACACATCATAAATTATCTAACCTCTTTAAGAAATACAATATCACCTTAGCCTTCAACAATAAATCAAAAATCAAAAACCTAATAAAAAACGATTCCACCACAAATAATCAACTTGACTCCTCAGGCATTTACTCCATCCAATGTAACAAATGTGAAAATACCTACATTGGACAAACAAAAAGGAAAATACTAACTAGATTTAAGGAACACATGTACCATTTAAAAAACAAAAACATTTTCAACTCCGCCATCGCATTACACCAACATAATACAGGACATAACTTCAGCATAGAAAATGTAAAATGTTTGAAAACAAGCAAAAATGCAAGCAACCTAAACATGTTAGAAGCCATAGAAATGAAAAAATGTTCAAAACCTTTGTTAAATACAGATTTAACTCCATTAGAAAATGATTTACTCCAATTTGTAAAACCAAAAAGGTTACCTGTACACAGGTAAACTTGTTTACGAGCTAATATATTAAGACAGGCATAAATTGTAAAATTGTTTACCTACACTGTAGAAAATTAATCCATCTGGATACCGTTATGCAAATCATCCCTTCCATCAACCACTGTTCATAGAACCTCCACTACAATATAAATACACCATGCACATACAAAATTTTATGTATTATACAACTGATGATGATTGCATCGCAATCGAAATGTACATCTTGTGAAAAATAAACATTGTGAAGAAAAGTAAAACTACATATTTTTTCAAACCAACATAATTAATCTTCACGTAACTCGATCTATATTTTTAGTGTAAACATGACTTCTTGGTCAAGTGAGTTTAACAAATACATAAAATAAAAAACCAGAATCAAGTGCATAAGAACCGACATTTACTTCTTGAAACAGTGCAAACTCAACAAAGTGTTTCCTAAGTTCATAAAAATAAAAACAAGCAATCATAACAAAGATTTAACTAAAATCATTAACAACTGTAAATTGAAGTGGCTACAAGTTGAAATCGGGTATTTATACAATAAACTCAGTGCCCTAGAAGTAGAAACATACAACTTACACCTCAAACTAGCCAAACAGTTCACGATAGAGTGGGATCATCGAGACAGACAAACAAACGAAATCGCGAACTCGAAATGCAAAACCAAATCGATTATAATAAACAAAAAACTCAAACATCTGATTTCACATAAACCGAAGTCTCCTCAGAACAACATCAACATAGTGTACAATAAATCCAATATCAAATTCACAACGGAAGAAATTAATTTATTAAATAAAGGACTAAAACACAGTGTTTCCCCATTAAAACTACCCATAGAAGAGATCCTGACAGATGTGGAAAGTGCCATTTCCCGCCAGCCCTTTAAAATACAGTGCAACATAAGAGAAGAAACAAAAAACATAATCAAAAACGAATTGCAAAGAAAACAGCGAGCCAACAAATCAAGTGAATACCAAACAACTAAAAGTTTGAAAAATAAAGATTGCATGTATTTAAAAGCCGATAAAGGGAACGCCATAGTCATCGTCAACAAATCGGATTACCAGTCCCACGTTAAACACACATTAGAAACAGGTCCCTATGAGAAAGTACCCAAGAATCCGATAAAAGCGTACATTACAAAAGTGAACAAAACCCTAGACAAATGCCATAATCTTATTAGTAAAGACATCAAGAGAAAACTAAAATTACCGAATCCCAACTTAGCTAAATTACATTGCCTTCCGAAAATACACAAGCCAGGTAACAATTATCGACCCATCGTTTCAAACCTTAATTGCCCAACATACCCATTAGCGAAATGGCTAGTTAAATCCTTTACTGAACTAAATTTCCAAAACAAAATCACCGTCAAGAACTCCAAACACCTTACCGAAATACTTCGTGACATCAGAACACATGAAGATGACCTCTTTGTTTCATTTGACGTAACATCACTATTCCCAAATGTCCCTATTCCAGAAACTCTTGAAATCCTAAAAACTGAATTAATCAAAAAAGACCTAAACCATAACATAGTAGACGAATACATCCTTTTAACCAAAACGTGCATGGAGCTAAACACATTTAGGTTCAATGGCGAGTTTTTCAAACAAACTTTTGGTACAGCCATGGGTAATCCCGTCTCCCCTTTTCTAGCCAACTTATTTTTGAACCACCTAGAAAATAATCTAAAAAATAGTTCAGACCGGTTTCCAAAAACATGGCTTAGGTATGTAGATGACGTGTTTGCTATCATAGATAAAAACTTCGATTTAAACACTTTCTTAAAAAACATAAACTCACAATATCCCAGCATCAAATTTACTCATGAGTTAGAACAAGATAATACCTTACCGTTTTTGGATTTAAAAATAATCAGAAGCAATAACAAAATAGAATTTGATATATACAGAAAACCTACCAATACTGAAAATTTTATTCACGCAACGTCAGACACACCCTTCAAATATAAAATAACAGCTTTCCAGTCCATGATACACAGATTGTTAAACATACCACTCACCAAAGAAAAATACGAAATCGAATTAAAATACATTTTCCACCTAGCAGAAATTAACGGTTATGATAAATCTGTGGTCACCAAAACATATACCAAACTCAAATCAAAACATTCCATCTTGAACAGTACTACATTAAGGAATGAACCCAACAATATTAATTACCGTAAATTTATATACCACAAAAGTACACATCATAAATTATCTAACCTCTTTAAGAAATACAATATCACCTTAGCCTTCAACAATAAATCAAAAATCAAAAACCTAATAAAAAACGATTCCACCACAAATAATCAACTTGACTCCTCAGGCATTTACTCCATCCAATGTAACAAATGTGAAAATACCTACATTGGACAAACAAAAAGGAAAATACTAACTAGATTTAAGGAACACATGTACCATTTAAAAAACAAAAACATTTTCAACTCCGCCATCGCATTACACCAACATAATACAGGACATAACTTCAGCATAGAAAATGTAAAATGTTTGAAAACAAGCAAAAATGCAAGCAACCTAAACATGTTAGAAGCCATAGAAATGAAAAAATGTTCAAAACCTTTGTTAAATACAGATTTAACTCCATTAGAAAATGATTTACTCCAATTTGTAAAACCAAAAAGGTTACCTGTACACAGGTAAACTTGTTTACGAGCTAATATATTAAGACAGGCATAAATTGTAAAATTGTTTACCTACACTGTAGAAAATTAATCCATCTGGATACCGTTATGCAAATCATCCCTTCCATCAACCACTGTTCATAGAACCTCCACTACAATATAAATACACCATGCACATACAAAATTTTATGTATTATACAACTGATGATGATTGCATCGCAATCGAAATGTACATCTTGTGAAAAATAAACATTGTGAAGAAAAGTAAAACTACATATTTTTTCAAACCAACATAATTAATCTTCACGTAACTCGATCTATATTTTTAGTGTAAACATGACTTCTTGGTCAAGTGAGTTTAACAAATACATAAAATAAAAAACCAGAATCAAGTGCATAAGAACCGACATTTACTTCTTGAAACAGTGCAAACTCAACAAAGTGTTTCCTAAGTTCATAAAAATAAAAACAAGCAATCATAACAAAGATTTAACTAAAATCATTAACAACTGTAAATTGAAGTGGCTACAAGTTGAAATCGGGTATTTATACAATAAACTCAGGGCCCTAGAAGTAGAAACATACAACTTACACCTCAAACTAGCCAAACAGTTCACGATAGAGTGGGATCATCGAGACAGACAAACAAACGAAATCGCGAACTCGAAATGCAAAACCAAATCGATTATAATAAACAAAAAACTCAAACATCTGATTTCACATAAACCGAAGTCTCCTCAGAACATAATACCTTACCGTTTTTGGATTTAAAAATAATCAGAAGCAATAACAAAATAGAATTTGATATATACAGAAAACCTACCAATACTGAAAATTTTATTCACGCAACGTCAGACACACCCTTCAAATATAAAATAACAGCTTTCCAGTCCATGATACACAGATTGTTAAACATACCACTCACCAAAGAAAAATACGAAATCGAATTAAAATACATTTTCCACCTAGCAGAAATTAACGGTTATGATAAATCTGTGGTCACCAAAACATATACCAAACTCAAATCAAAACATTCCATCTTGAACAGTACTACATTAAGGAATGAACCCAACAATATTAATTACCGTAAATTTATATACCACAAAAGTACACATCATAAATTTTCTAACCTCTTTAAGAAATACAATATCACCTTAGCCTTCAACAATAAATCAAAAATCAAAAACCTAATAAAAAACGATTCCACCACAAATAATCAACTTGACTCCTCAGGCATTTACTCCATCCAATGTAACAAATGTGAAAATACCTACATTGGACAAACAAAAAGGAAAATACTAACTAGATTTAAGGAACACATGTACCATTTAAAAAACAAAAACATTTTCAACTCCGCCATCGCATTACACCAACATAATACAGGACATAACTTCGGCATAGAAAATGTAAAATGTTTGACAACAAGCAAAAATGCAAGCAACCTAAACATGTTAGAAGCCATAGAAATGAAAAAATGTTCAAAACCTTTGTTAAATACAGATTTAACTCCATTAGAAAATGATTTACTCCAATTTGTAAAACCGAAAAGGTTACCTGTACACAGGTAAACTTGTTTACGAGCTAACATATTAAGACAGGCATAAATTGTAAAATTGTTTACCTACACTGTAGAAAATTAATCCATCTGGATACCGTTATGCAAATCATCCCTTCCATCAACCACTGTTCATAGAACCTCCACTACAATATAAATACACCATGCACATACAAAATTTTATGTATTATACAACTGATGATGATTGCATCGCAATCGAAATGTACATCTTGTGAAAAATAAACATTGTGAAGAAAAGTAAAACTACATATTTTTTCAAACCAAAATACATTTTAAAAATTTCCAGTATTTTCTTGAATACAAAGATTAACTGTTTTATTGTTCCTCGCATAACATTCTGTATATTTACGGTGTAATGCTACGAATGGCTTGATTTACTCTGTTTAAAATAATTAGTAACAAGTCCTACATTATGCGGCGATGTGCCATCTTGTTGAAATATAATTTTATTTTTAATATTTAAAGAAAGTGATTCTAAAAATGTGTCTACTTTGTTTTACAAAAATTGCAAATCCCTTTCACTCGTTAGTATTCCATTGAAGAATATTGATCCAATAATTTTGGTTCCTAGAACATCCAACCAACAATGAAATAATTTTTTTTTTGATATTTCCTTGCAGAAATATTTTTTTATTTTAAATTGCCCAAATTAGTTCTATTGAACATGACGTTATTTGTTAATATTGTTTCGTCACGAAATAATATGGTAAAATTATAATTTCTTTATATTGTTGAATGAACCAATTACAATAATCCAATCTTCTTCCTGAATCCACATCAAAATTTATATTTTTTCAAAATTCGCCGCACAGACTGCCTTACTATTTCTGTTTCTCTACAAATATGTCTTGTTGATAGAATTGGATTGGGTTTAGAATAAAATGTGCCAAAACATCAATTACTACACCTTCACTAATCATTACATATCGTTGATTTTTTTCATTCTAATCTAAATTTGTTTGAAAATTTTTTAAATAATGTTTAGTTGGATGCCTTCGATTAGGAAATCACTGCATTATTTTTGAATTTACTATAAATTAATAAAATTTAAACCTGTTAGTTTCTTGTGAAATTATATAACAATCATGTTTATTCAAAGAATTTTGAGATAAAAATTAAATTGCTAACTGTTTCCAGTGCCAACTTAAATGATTGAAATATATAGTCTAATTCATTTAGTTTATGCTGATATTTATAATAAATATGCAATTTATTTATATGACTGATATTTATTCATTTTCTAAATATCATAAATAACACAAAATCAAATATGAATTTTACAAAAGCTTTAGAAATAAAAATAAGCATAAAAATTTATTTCGTTGCTGCCCGGGTACTCAGTACCGCAACAACTTGAAACTAATCATTTTATAAAATTCTCTATATGTATATTTGTAATAATAACAAAAGATGTATCAAGAATTTAACATTCTATTACTAACGCAACTAATCCGTCTGGAGATATCAAATATAAATATAAAACAAGTTTAGCCGATCCATGTTTCCGTTATAATGTTCAAATCATATAAACTTTAAACAACTACTATACTATACTTATATACATTTTGCAGACTTTCACAATCATACAAACTTCAAACAAAACTGAACAATAATGACTTATAATGAAGGTCAAGTTCATTGACTTTATATCATATTAATTACGAAATATATTATGACTCGGTAAGATAATATTTTAAGCTGAATTAACTGAAAAAAATTAGGTTTCTTTATTTTTAATATTTTTCAAACTATTTATTGACAAAATATTTGTGAAACCTATTTTCTATTTTTTATCAAGCAGACTCAACTGCAAGTGTTATAGGCTGTCTCGGTGGCTGGTTGTCAATAGTATGACAACGGCACGCAGTGTTCAAAGGCAGCATTTTCAAACTATTTTGATCGCGGCCCACTAACCCATTTCATAACTCACATTTACAGATAAGTCATATTTTAGGGCCAGAAATAAACATAAATGTCGCACCGAAGTGTAAAATTGTCAGCCAAATACATTAAAAATGTAGCCAAATAAAAACGGGATCATCAATGATGTCATTAAATGGAATATTTGTACGAAAAATATAAAGTATTTACTTAAAAATTACTATTAGTAAAATAAAAATTATAAGAGTTCATTAAGCACTGTTTTATCAAGGTTTATAAATGTTATAACATCATCTGTACTTATTATACAATTTTACTTGTGTTTGGCCTCAAGCGACACAAAACTTTTAGATCTACGGTTTATTTTTTACTCGTATTATTGTTTGCATATGGGGTAGGTGGCTCAGCGGTATCGAGTCGGCCTGTGGATCTTGAGAACCCTGGTTCGATCCCCACAGCCGACAAACAATTTTCACCAATTTAAATCTATCCCTGTGGCTCCCCCTCCACTAATAACTTTGGGGGTCGTAATTTAAGGGCTGTAGTTTTTAAAGTGAAAAATGGTTTATTTGATTTCAATTAAATCCAACTAGCTGGGCACGGTTGAAAAAGATAAAAATGGATCTTTTCTACTTTGGACTATAAAATTATTTTAAAAGTTTATATCAAAATTGGGCAGATATATTTTAATTCTCTAGTTTGGTATCTACAGTTTTTGTTTGAAATTCAGTTCGCTGCATCAACAATTAATTAATATTAGTATAATTTCCTAGTAATATGGCTCTAATAGTTCTGGAGATCCAAAAAATGTCAAAAAATTTTCACTTTTTTTCACTAAAATCAATACGCGAAGTACGTAATTTTTTCATCATTTACATTACCATGACAACGCGTATTTCCGCACTGTTTTATACCCTAGTGAGGAAAATGAGAACCTAGCACGCGCTTCTAAATTATTTTATGTCACTTTCCATTGGTTACAACACATCAGTAGTACAAAATTTATATTAGTTTTGATTGTTTTTCTTCAATTTATTTGAATAAATCAATAATTATTGTATTATTCTATTTAAACAGCTGTAGAAAAAATTTTGTTTGTATTTCGTGGGCAAAATTCTTGTTTTTTGGTGCGTTCGAATGCCTTTTTTTAGTCTCGACCTACGGTCTCGACTAAAAGTGACATATTCACGTGCAACAAAAAAACACTCATTGCGCGCACTTAATACAATATATATATAGATATTAAGATACATAAACAACAAGGTTATTAGTTAGAAATTTAATTTAGCGGCAAAAGAGAAGTACATCAGAATAGCAATTAAAGACTGCTTTACAACTCACAATTTCGGGGACGAGATAGGTGAAAAATAACGGAATAGGAAAGGAATAATGTTATAAATAGGATAAATCAGTAATAACTTAATTTTGAAATATTTATTCGAAACTTTTTATTAAACAACTAAACTGTGCCTATATATATATATATATATATATATATATATATATATATATATATATATATATATATATATATATATATATATATATATATATACCGGGAATAACACGAAAAGTGGAACATAGGCGTTTAACATGGCAAATCAGTTTTTCCGTGCGAATTGCTTCCCTAATTATTTTAGGAAAAATGTTTCAAATAAATGTTGTAAAGCATAAAATTCTACATCCGAATCAATAAACAAAATTCATTTTGACTATTTTATAACTGCAGAAATTAAATTTGAAAATTCACGTAATTTCAATTTAATAGTAATAGCCATGGAATTAAAAACAAGAGATGAAAAAATGCGTAACGTTTTATACGTCAATGTCAGAATAAATTGTCAAAATCATTTTTCAGAAAGGACTTGATTACGTAATAGGTGAGTGATTTAGATTATTTGTAATAGCACAACTTACACTAGATATGAAGTGATTCGGACGTGTCCAGTGCAGCGCGTCATCAGGGACGTTGTGGTACACGTGCGCAGTGCAGCACAACTCTAATGTCTGGCCGACAAACACGAGATCTCATCTGGACCTGTTATAAATGGTTCCTGTTCACTAAAGCCTAACGATAAATAAATACAAATTAAATACTAGCCACAGATTATTTCATTTGATGTAAAATATAATAGGTGGTAAGCTTGGTTCCAACTTGGTTTTAATTTAAACCATGTTATAACCGAGCTCTTATTACAGCCAATGAGTCTGTCATTACATTTCTAGCGTATTAATTGACCAAATATACTTTTAAAATAATATCATATATTAATGGAGAAATATTATTAAGTACTAATTTAAATTAATCTAAATGATAATTACTTTTATTTTCTATTAAAACCAAGTGCAGTGATTAGCGCATTAGTGTGTAAATTTGTAGTCCCGGATTCGAATTTACCAGTCGGAAAGTTTATTTATTTATGCTACTTTGTACAACATATATTTTTAGCTTGAGTGGGATTTCATCTCAAATGTTGGGTATAAACTCACAGGTAGGTATGTATTTCACAAACAATATTCATTTGTTGAACTAGGGAAAAATGTAACAGATTTACTGCCGCTGCTTTGCCTCGTCTATGAAACCAGCCAAATCTTTTTTGTTCATTTTCCCAAACAAACTTTACTATTACAGTATACTTGGGCAACATAGAAATGTATTTGACTACCTATTTAATGTTTATTGTTGCCATAGAAACGGACCAGACCGATAAAAGTTAACAATAGCTGTGTTATTTTTGATCACAATCACAATTCATCTTCAAAGAAATTAAGCTGACATGAAGTGAGTGAACTAACAGCCCCCTTTACCAGTCGCGAAATAAATTCAAAATGATTTGAGTAATGTAGTTCAGTGGAAGGAGTAATATGTGTAGAACTGTCATACTTTTAGGATATATTCAAAAATCATCACTTCTCTTTAGATAAGGTTATTCACTTGTTCCTGTAACTTCTTGAATGCACACATACATATCATTGTAGTGCAACAAAAAATTAATAATTTTTTTTTTTATTAAATATTAAATAACCCAAGGAACACAAAGTTAGAAAACAGATATTATAACTAATAATGTGGTTATTGAGACCTATATTTCCTAAAATTATAAAACTTAAAAATCAATGTCTTTTATATAACTTTGCAATCGTTGTTTAAACGTTAATGCAGAGTTTTACGCTTAATATATACCATCTTGTGATATAATAGTTATTTAGAAGTTGTAAAAACGGCTTATATTTAGGTGTTATTGATGTTTTTACTTGAAGTTTTAATAACATTTTTTACACTTAAATAAAAGAAGTTTTTTAAACGTTATAAACGTTAGTTTTTATCTGTGATATTGAGTAGTTTTAAAATGAAGTTAAAATATAGATCTTTATTATAGTTGTAGGGAAGTTTACATGTATTATGTTAATATCGGTTTTTTATTTTACTAAACAGTATAATTCTATACAACGTTTTTAACACGAGAAATAATATGGATTTTGTAGAGTTTCAACATCCTGTCAAATATATTTGTTGTGTGATTACGTTTCATCTTAAAATTTCTTTTAGTTGAATAATCATGCTTCGAAAATATAATAAAAGTAAGAAGCAGTATAAATATACAACAGATTATTATAGAAAAGTTAAAGAATATAAGCACTAGTAATTAATAGCAAACATAAAAGTATTGAAAGTGTATTTACTGTATTTTTAAAGTATTCTGCATTAGAAAGCTTTTCTTCGAATTCATTTTATTGTTCAACACTATTGATTGGATAAGGAAATTTGTCTTCTATATCAGTATTATTAGAATTAGAGTCATCTGGCAAATTTTTAAACATTTCATGATCTCTTGACTTTTCGAGTAATGAAATAATACGATCAACTTTAACATGAAGTTTTGTCACTTCTTCTTCTACGTATTGCTTGACTAAGAACATATAAATAGATTGAATCATTGGATTTTATGATTTTTCTAAATACTAAAGTTTAACTTATACCTGAATCAATTTTATTGCCTAATTTATTTAACATCGGTACACAGTTATTTTCATTAGATACATAGTCCAAAATAATGTTTCCATTATCTTCTACAAGAATTGGTTCACCTTTATCGGGTAAATAATTTATTAAATCTTAAAAAATGAATTAAAAAAGCATTATGATATTATTTAATTAGTTACTTACTAAGCAATATATTGTTTTCTGAATTAACTTGGTTATTATTTACTGATTGCAATTCTTGATCAAAAACAATTGGTGCAGTCTTAGTAGATGTACTGGGTATATCATTTATTAAATCTAGAACAAGATTGAAGCAAAATGTATATTTGTTTATTGAATAAAAATATTTAATTCCTTACTAACAATCTTCGCATTCGTTTGCGAATTAACTTGGTTCTTATTTTGTGCTTGCGATTCCTGCTCCTGTGATAAACCTTGTTCCTGCACAACTTCAGCTGGAGTCAAATTATTTTCTTGTGCTTTACTTTGAAATCTATGGTTATAGTCCACATTTCGTAAAACATTAATCTTTTCATGATTGCGAATTTTTCTTGCATGTTTTGAAAAATAACTAAAATATCACACTTTTAACACAATTCATTTGCTAAGTATTTAACAAACCTTTCTTCTTCGTCGGTGTTTTCAAATTCTACTAATTTTTTTTCTAACTCTAAAGCATCTTCCAAACAATCAATTCCAGATCTTTTTACCGTACATTTATATTTAATCCAATTTAATTCTGGACAAGAATTTCGTGATCTTAACGCTTTCCAGTTTTCATTTCTTGGGAAAAATAATGTTTCGTTCTGTACCCATTCATCGGGAACGGTAGTAAAAAATATTTTGTTGTTTTCAACTGTTTTTATTATACTATATTTGCTCATGGTTATATTTTGTTTTCTTTCTCACATGAAATGTCAAAAAATATAGGTTTTGAACCAGGTTTTTAGGTTAGAATTGTCTTAACGGCGTAATTGGGTCTGTTTAAAGTTTTAAGAACCACTCTGAAACTTTTATATAACTTACAAGTATTAGTTTACTTATAGTCTTATTATAGTTGCAAATACTTATTTAAAACTAATACATATCTACAATAACATTATATATATAAACTAGTTTCAAAGTAGTATGAATGTAGTTTCTAAATATCTTTATTAATAATATAAAAATAAAGGATGTAGAGTAGTTGTTAAGCAGTTACTATACTTTTTAAAAATTTATAAATACATCGGCCATGTTTTGTTTAACATCTTTAGAACGTTAGAAGCCATTTTGAAATATTTCATGCAAATACAATTTATTATATTTTTCAAACTATATTTCAGGGATAAATAATTATTTTTATGCCTTTATGAGACATACTTTACAGAATAAAAAATTTAATGATGAAAATATAAAATTTTTAATTTATGTTATAAAAATTAATGAATATAATATATTTTTTATATCTATGTATTTGACCGGCCCTTATTTTTTTAAAAAGTGGAATATAAGGTTTCCCAATAAAAACAGGTTTGTTTGTAAAATTAAGACAATAGCTTTGTTTAAATTACATTTTAATTTTAAGTTTACTATTGCTACTTATGACTAGTCAAATATTACAAGTCCAGTTGATTTGTGACTTGTAGTCGTATATATGTTTTATAGTCATAAAGTGTATTATATGTTTAACTCATTCTAAAACACTCAAAAGTTTCAAATGTATATATATATTATAGTGTTAATATCGATTATATCTAGAATTTAGAAACTATTATAAAACATATTTAGTATAGGCAATTTATAATATGTATGCAACTAGTATAGATAAATGCTATATTAGTTATAATTAAAGTCGTATAAATGTAATATTTTGATTTTAAATAAATATTTTGGATTGTGATTAGTTTTCTTGTCTTGCGATCTACAAACCTTGACAGGTTATGGGCCCAGATCGCGTATTACAAGACGTGAAAATAGAGATAGAATAGAATAATCACAAAAACAGTGAAAATGGCTTTCAACTCCGTCACGTGAATCGACATGCTCGTGAAGGATAACTTCGATACGTGGAAAATCCACATGAAGGCATTATTGGTAAAAAATGATGCCTGGGGCTACGTCAGCGGCGTCAAAGTGAAACCGGAGGCGACAGCAGGAAATGCGGAACAAGCCGCGACAGTACAACGTTGGGAGGATGGTGACAACAAAGCCATGTCAGACATTCTGCTGGCGATCCATGCATCCGAGCTGAAGCAGGTGAAGGACTGCACTACATCGAGGGAACTTTGGCACAAACTGGAAACCGTGTACCAATCGAAGGGGCCTGCGCGGAAAGCAAACTTGCTCAAACAAATCGTTCTGCAGCACATGCAGGAAGGAGATGACGTTCGCGACCATCTTCGCAAATTTTTCGATGCGGTTGACCAACTTAGGGACATGGATGTAGCAATCAACGACGACCTTTTATCGATATTGCTTCTATATAGTCTTCCGTCGAATTTTGAAAATTTTCGAATCGCGATCGAATCTCGCGATGAACTTCCTTCGCCGGAAACGTTACGTATCAAAATCACGGAAGAAAGTGACGCGAGATCGAACAATCGAAAGAATGTCGTGCAAAACGCGATGATTGCAGACAAATCGAAATCTCGAAACGTCAGAAAATCAGGTAATTCTGAAAACGCGAAACGCGAAAATCGGCCTGTGCTGACGTGTTATAGATGCAAGAAAAAAGGGCATAAGGCATCAGAATGTTGGTCAAAGATAAAAAGTTCTCAACGCAAAACTGAGGACACGTCACTGTATACCACGTTTTACAAGAACGCGAGTGCTTTTACAGTTTCGCCGAATTCGAGAAACGAGTGGTGCTTGGACAGTGGTTGCACCGCACATATGACAAAGGACTTGAGCACTTTTCGTCGCATTGATACAAATCTGTCCGACAGGTTGAACTTGGCCAACTTTAGTACGACTGAAATAATCGCAAAAGGTAACGCGCAAATTGTGACGCGAGTTGATAAGCGCGATACAACGGTCGGTTTAAGTAACGTTCTCTACGTGTCGGATTTGAGAACCAATTTATTGTCCGTTGGAAGAATCGTGGATAAGGGCCATCGGGTTATTTTTGACAACAAGTCGGCACGAGTCTTAGACAACAACAATCGCGTGATATTATCCGCGAATCGCCGCGGTGAATTATTCTACGTTGAAGATGCCGGTGTGAAGGAATAGGTCCAGGTGGCGCAACCGAAGAATTCACGCAACACAACTCTGATGGACTGGCATAGACGACTAGGACATCTCAACGAAAGAGACATCAGGAACGCCTTGAAGAACGAAGTAGTACGAGGACTACAAATCGAAGATTTGGATACAAAGTTTAGCTGCGAAATATGTCTGAAAGGTAAAATGACTCGCCAACCTTTTCCGAAGAAGTCTGAGAGAAAATCGAAACCGGGTGAAATTATACACTCAGACGTCTGCGGTCCGATGAGGACGATTTTCAACGGTGGCGCCAGGTACGTGGTCACATTCATCGACGATGCATCACGCTGGTGTGTTGTTAAATTCATTCGACAGAAAAATCAAGTATGTAAAGAATTCGAAGAATTTAAAAACACCGTAGAGACACAATTTGGCAGGAAAGTCAAGTTTTTACAATCAGACAATGGAACTTAATATTTAAATGCTCAGTTTGACGATGTGTTGAAGAAATCCGGGATTCAGCGTCGTTTGACAGTTCCCAACAATCCCGAACAAAATGGAGTAGCGGAAAGATTCAATTGTACGCTGGTAGAGATGACCCGCTGCCTCTTACTTCAATTCAATCTTCCTGATTCCTTCTGGGCAGAGGCTATGAACACGGCCGCTTACGTTCGTAATCGCTGTCCCACGTCGACTTTGAATGGACGGACTCCTTTCGAGATATGGACGGGTGAAGTACCGGATATCGGCAATCTCGAAGAGTTCGGGAGCGAGGTTTACTGTTTGAATAGATCAAACACCATCGGGAAATTTGAACCTCGTGCACGCAAAGGCATATATCTGGGCGTCGACGACAAATCAAAAGCCTTTAGAGTGTGGATTTCTGAACAACGGAAGGTTGAAATCACACGAGACGTCAGATTCTCAGGACGAGCTACAATGGAAGAGGCTTCTCGACACGAGCAGCAAATTCAACATGAAGTGGATCGAGATACCGTATCGGATTCATCAAGAACTTTCATGGATGTAGAGCTGAACAACACGAACACGACGGGACAAGATATTCGACATGAAGAGGAACGTCGGGATGACGTTCTAGAGAACTCTCAAGAAAATGCAGACAGTGACAGCCAGTCGGATTTTCTGGGATTCGACAATCTTCCAGAGCAGAATTTAGAAGAAATTGACGCACCACCACAAAAGGGTAAACCTGGAAGACCCAAAAAGATTCTTACCGGAAAACCTGGCAGACCGAGAAGAAGCCAACCATGGACTGGTGAACATCTCATTTGCCGCGGAAGTTCCAATAAAATCTGCGTTTTCTGGTCCCGAGAGAGATGAATGGATAATAGCAGCGGCAGACGAATTCGCATCTATTCTGAAAAATGACACCTGGAGTTTGGTGAAACGTCCCATCGATTGCGGAACAGTTGGAAGCCGCATAGTGTTGAGGAACAAATATGCTCCAGATGGTTCCGTTGTTAAACGCAAGGCTAGAGTTGTGACAGAGGGGTATTCACAACGACCCGGAATGGATTATGGCGAAACTTATGCTAGATTTAGTTCTATTTGCCTTGCCATTGCACTTGCTGCTCAACGTGGCATGCATATGCGTCAGTTTGACGTTGTGACCGCCTTCCTTAACGGAATCATTGAAGAAGATGTTTTTATGGAAGTTCCTGACCACACCGACAAGATTCTCCAATTCATCGTGAATAAGAAACATGGGTCACCGAGAGAGGTAGCAAAGGCTGCAAAGATGCTTTCGGAGCTTTCTTCAGGAAACAAGGTGTGTAAGATGAACAAAGTCTTGTACGGGCTCAAGCAAGCCGCAAGATGCTGGTACCAAAGACTTGATCGAGAATTGCGAAGATTCGGAGCATCACCAACGAACGGAGACGCAAGTATCTACGTGACTGGTCACCGGAAAGATGATCTCATAATCATCGTGTACGTTGATGATATCATCGCACTGTCACGAGATGCTGGACAAATCGACGCTCTCTACAATTATCTGAGAAAATCGTTTGAAATTAAAGACATGGGTGATCTCTCGTATTTTCTTGGAATTGAATTTCAGCGAAAGGATTCAGTTGTTACGATGATTCAGCGTGGACACATTTTAGACATTTTAAGTAAGTTTGAGATGAAGTCATGCAACCCTGTTTCAACACCACTGGATCCTAGCGTGAAATTATCAGAACAGGATGTCTGGAGCAATGAGAATGGTGTCAAACCACCTTATCGTGAGTTGGTCGGATCGCTTATGTATTTGTCAATAGCGACTCGTCCGGACATCTGCCATGCAACTAGCGTCTTGAGTCAATTTAATGACTCGTTCGAAGTTTCCCATTGGCGCGCAGCAAAGAGGGTGCTTCGATACCTCAAGGGTACACTGGATGTAGGAGTGACCTTCAGCTCCAGAAGGGAAGATCTGACCGGGTATGCAGATGCTGACTGGGCAGCATGTGTGGATGACAGGAGGTCATATACTGGCTTCGCTTTCACCATGAGTGGAGGCGCAGTCTCCTGGGAATCGCGAAAACAGCGCACAGTGGCGCTGTCCTCGACAGAAGCTGAATATATGGCTCTCGGAGAGGCATCAAAGGAAGCGGTTCATTTACGAAGATTGAGCGGGGAAATAGGAGTTGAAGAAGCATCCCCGATCACACTTTTTAACGACAACCAGGGTGCAAAGAAATTAGCCGAGAACCCTGTATTTCACTCTCGCACAAAGCATATACATGTGCGACATCACTACGTAAGAGAGGTCTTGGCTGCAGGAGAAATCAAGCTCGAGTATCTGAACACCAACGAGATGCTAGCAGACATCTTCACCAAGAGTCTACCTAGCGTAAAGCATTGGAAATGTTTAAACGCTCTGGGTATCACCAAATGAAGATTTCGGATGAAATTAGTTCGAGAGGGGGTGTTAAAATATCTCACAAAATTCACCCTTATAAGTAGGCGCATGCACCCACCTTCTGTTGTCAATAAAAATTGTTTTATGTTCGATTGTTAGTATTGTTCTGTCAAATGTAATATTTTGATTTTAAATAAATATTTTGGATTGTGATTAGTTTTCTTGTCTTGCGATCTACAAACCTCGACACAGAGAAATTATACATAAACAATAGTTTGGCTTTGTGGATATAATCAAAGATTTTTGTCGTTTCTTTTGCAAACTGGCCGACTTCCATCACATTTACCACATTATTATTTATGGTGTATCCAACGTCAATGTTTAGTAAAATGATTCTGGCTGGAGACTGCTGTTATTCTTTGTTAATTATCGTTATCTTTGATCCTCTTATGGCACAGTATAGGGGAGAATTATTATACGAAAATTAATATTTATGCTTATAGGATGATGTTTATGAACAATTCAATTTACTAGTTGAGTCTTAAAAAACCACATATATATTAAGTTACTTTACAATAAGCTAATTTATAAAGTACGTTTTATGAAACCTATCCCCGACATTGAACTGCCCTGCTTCCAAAATATATAAGGAATTAGAATCTTATAAAATTGGTTTTTAATTTACGAATTTATTTTATTAATAACTTGACTATGAAAAATAACTAAACAAATATCATTGAAATTAATAAATATTTTTTTAGAATGTAAATATAATTAACAAATTACTCGTAGAAAGAAACTAGTACGATTTTAGGAATTCTATTGTGATACGGTTTAAGAAAATTTGCAAACTTGTTCAAATGTCGACATAACATTGATGGTAGTTACAAAATATACACAAAATAAATTTAAACAAATAACACAATAAAGCTAGTGTTAAAAATTGTAAGAATGTAAAGAGAAATTTTGCTTTTCAATTAATATCAGCTAAATAAATGCATTAGAATTTACCCCTGTGGCTCCCTCACCACTAATATCTTTGAGGGCCGTGATTTGACGGCTGGTAACCGCACTTCACGCGAAGAAATATATCATTTACCGAGATCTGCTCCGGCAGAGTGCCACACCCAGTAATGGATAAAAGGCGTGATGATATATTTATTTATTTATTTTAAGAATTTGTACATAGAAACTCACTTGATTTCTGATGCTTCTGTAACTCGTAAGCATGCAATACTTCAATTTGTTTACCTACATTACTGACTTGCAATTTAAATTAATATATTTGCTTCTCAATGCTGCTCACGTTAAGTAACTAAAGAAATGCTTAACAGGTACGATTTAGTTGACCAGCATGCATGAAGTAACGTTTGCCTGTATCTTTCTTTCATTTCAGTTGTACATCTAATTAGTAATAATCTTTGTAGCGCTATTTCATGCTAAATGATAATACGGACCCTGCATCTGAATCTGGTATCAAAATGTAAATTTGCTCATTCAATCATTGTTTAAAAAGATACTAAAAATGTAATTAATATATTTCGAAACAATGACATTGAATTCAAGGAAAACTTTATTTTGTCAATTAAATAAAATCGAAAAAAAAATGCATTTATTCTGAACAAAATGTTGCAAATATTAAACTTTATTTCAATTTCAATTAGGATGAATGCGATTGAGAAAAAATAAAAAAATGACAATTACGTCATTGCATATAATATTCGCGTGTCGATCCTCTCCCATGGTTAACTAGGAATATATTTCTTTTAATCAATTTTAAATCCAGGTTTTACAGTCACTAATCAGTAATCAAGTTCAGCAAAATATATCTAACGCAGAAGTTTATTCTCTATCATTCTAATTTGTGGTAAGTGGCCACTGAAATATGGCACGGCAGAGTACCACACCCAGTAGTGGGTAAAAAGCGTGATAATATATTTATTTATTTATTCTTATTAGAAATAATATGGAAAGCAAGCACTATGTAAAACCTGCTTTTCCAAGTAAAACAGTTATGGTCCGCTGTTCACTTGGGAGACTCTATAATCTTCATTATTTCTTCTCACTTCTCTTCATGTTTTTGTATTTAATTTTTAAAACAGTTACTTTTGTTATTGTAATTCTTTCTCACTATTATCACTAACCGAAGTCAACAACGGACCAGTGTCGCAGGTTATCTACCTATATAAGTAAAATGACGTGATGTCATTAAATTTATTTTCGTTTTTCAAATTGAAAAAGATAGTTTTTACTAAAGTCAGATTTTAACAATAATAATTTAAATAAAATTGTATAAAATGACCTTGAATGATTACTAATAGTATTGCAACAATGTAACTTGCGTCTAACATTTTTATTGATAATATTTTGAGCGATACAAACACAAACACTACGAAACTTGAAAGTTTTGTCCACGAAACAAAAATCTAAACTGATTGAAATGTTATCAGTTTATTAATAAGTTTCTCAAAACTTTTTCTTACATTATTCCTTTACAGTTATAAATGATTATCAAACATTGGTTACATTTTATCAAGAAGTTAGTTGGCATGCACATTTTGTGGTGGTTTCATAAACAATGTGCTAACCAATTGTTTTATCGTAATTAGGTTTTGCGTTGTAAAATAACAATTATTTGCATCGGTTTTGAGGAAATCCGAATTTCTATTTTTATAATATTAACTTTTTATCACTAGTAACAGCACCAGATCTGACTTTATGATTAAATTTCTGTTATGAACAAAATATTGTAAGGCGATACACGGCTGTATTAGATATATTCAATTTATCTAAGACTGTAAAATGTGTATGGCAGTATGGCCATACCTGTAATGTTGGATTTTGTGAGAATAGTTATGTAGATACTAGTATCCAAACAGTCGATGCATGTTTTTAGTATTATATGTTTAAGTGTGGTCGACTCATGAGTAGGTATTGGGGCGACTACGCGTGGGAAAATTTTGCTGGCCGTCGAAATGTAAACAAACGTGCAAAAAAAAAATGAAACAGGTTTACATATTTCTTGTAATACCTCCGCGTGTGTTTTAATTACACTCATAGTAAGCCCCCCGCGTGTGCGGAATCTTGACCTATAAAATTTTTGAAAAAAATAACTGCAAGTTTTTTTGACCTCGACTGACCCCGCTGCAGATTTGCAATTGAATCATGATTCCGATTTGGTGACCTTCACAAACAGGTTTGAGGTAAACAACATTTGCAGTTGCTTCCGATTAATTAAAACATAAAATAATATGAGACCGAAAGTAAACTGAAGCAGGTATTACACGATATAAAAAAGGAACTAGAATGAATTTGTGTATACATCGTATGATTTTTCGATTTAAACAAATTTTGTTGAACATAAAACGATTCGCTTGAATTTAACATATTTTTACAATCTTCAAAAGTAATTTGATTTTTTACGTTAGTGTAAATTTCTGTGGCGTTGATATTTAATATTTCGATGTAAACTATCTTTTAATTTATAAACTTTGTTACATACATTACATGGAAACATTACTATATTAACCACTAATAATATTTCTAAAACATATTTCTAACAATCATATGATATTCTAAATTAATAAACTAATTTTACGAAATAAGAATAATTTTACAGCGTTTATTTCACTTCAACTGCTTCTTCTTCTCCCCCATCGTTACTATAACAAAAAATTAGTAAAATAACATTAAAAAATTATTGTTTACTTTAACTTACCTGATAAACTTAAATGTATCACCATGTTTCGTTATGTTAACTATGAACTGTCCAGCTAACTCTATAATTTCCGCCTCGGATGCAGATTGAAACCTCAACGGCAAGAACACGCTATAATTTTCTATACCCAAAATGTATTTAGGTCCGTATACAGTTTTAATTAATTTAGAATATTTTATTAAATATTTTTCTCCAACTACTAAGTCAGAAAATTTCTTAAACGCCGCACCTTCACCGAGTTTGTTTAACATATTCAAAACCAGTACTTTCGCAACCGATTTAGTTAACTATTTCCACCCGCGTTATATGGTTTTAACTAATTTAGAATATTTTTCTACAACTATTTTTATACGCAGCACAGTTCACAACGCCATTTTATCTTCATTACTAAAGAATTAAATAGCAGGTGCAAGACTTCTATAACATAGTTTTGTTGCTTATTTTTGTTTTCACAATGTCACAAGCATTAAAATGCAGGTTACATTTTTTCTTAATTACTGTTTATTTATTATTATTGTTGTTTTAACTATACATGTTTAATTGTGAAATGTTGTTATAACTCCATAACCTTTTAACTGAAGCTATTATTTTACTTGTAAATGGTTTCAAATAATTTTATTTTGTTTAAGTATAAGATGAACGGTGACATGCGGTAGTACCTATAACAGGTTTCAGCAATTTTTTTAAACAGGTTTGAGGTAATTAAAACAACAATATAATTGAAGAAAAAAGACCGCTGTAAATTTTTGCAATGACTTGCGATGCATTGCACGCATGACTTTTTCAGACAAATAGGTCTTGTGACGCGATCTCTATTCCGTTCGTGTGTTCCTTGATAAAGAGGGAAACAACTAGTTGATTAGTCAGTATTTACTTAACCTGCATAGAGAAAGGTTGTTTAAAATATGGAAAAATTTATTGTAATTAAAGATTATAAGAAGAAAGTGAAGCGTTTCAATGTTCACGGAAGAACTGTTGAATTTAATATTAAACCCACTCCGCAAGGCGAGGATCCTGTTAAATGGGTGCGCAGTGCTGTAAGCGACGTAATAATACACGCAACACAGAATATAGAACCGACTGATAAAGTGGGCTTTACATTCTGTAGCAAGGATTTTAAACGGGGTCAGGGATGGAAGAATTTTCAAGAGGCTTCTAAAGTGACGGTGGATGATGTTTGGAATGTACTTTCGGGTATATTTCAATCAAACTCCACAGGATTAAATACAGACACCTTTTGTTTAGGTAAAATAAAAATATTGTGCTTTTTCGTTAAAACTAACCACATTTTTAACTTTTAGGTGTAACAACTGTGCGTCTGCCTGTAGGAACAGGAAACAGGCGAAATAAATACAATACATTCAACGAGGAATGCGCTATGCGGCGGGGTATAATAAGCATACAAAACAAAGACACTTTGTGCCTACCCCGTGCATTAGTTGTGGCTGTTCCATATTGTAAATATGCATACCTTTCCCTCTCAATAAAGACAGTTCTTTTTTTCTTTGTAGAGAATTTTTTGGATGTTGCAAAATATTTTGAACAGTATGTTCATTTTTATGTATTGTTAAGACATGTCTTCCAAAAGCAAATTGATGTTTTTTACAAAAAGGGCAAAAATGTTGTTTTCTCTGAGATTTTGCCGATATCTTTGTTGTAAAACATGTTTCTTGAATAGGTTTCTCGTGTTTATCTTGATCAAATACGAGCAAATTTTTATCCGGAATATATTCCATAGTTTGAAATTCTAATTTTCGTTTACATTTTACTGTAACGATATTATTTCCAATCAAGTTTTCAACAGGTGAATAAAGCAGATCCACATCGCACATACGAATTATGTCTCCTTCCTTTAATATTTCTGTCATGTGTAAGTGCGAATCATCTAAACACGGAATTAAAAATAATTACAAATTTACTATGCAATAAATTCTTTACAATACCTACCATTTTGTTCTAAGCATCTCGGGAGCTCTTGTATACCAGAACACTCTGGTACCTGTTCAATGTTTTCATTTTGTTCCAAATATTTCGAGGGTTTTTGTTTATCACAATATTCTGGTATCTGTTCATTGTGTTTTTTATCATCCACTTGGGACATATTAATTTTATTTTCTTCGTTTATTGTCTCATTTATGTACAAGTGTGAATCATCTAAACACGTAATTAAAAATAAGTACAAATTTACTATACAATAAATTCTTTAAAATACCTACCATTTTGTTCTAAGCAGCTCGGAGGCTCTTGTATACCAGAACATTCTGGTACCTGTTCAATGTTTTCATTTTGTTCCAAATATTTCGTGGGCTTTTGTTTATCACAATATTCCGGTATCAGTTCATTGTGTTTATTATCATCATTAGACGCAACTACATGTTCTTCAGAACATTGATTCAAAATTTTTTCCATAGAATATTTATCTGCATTAGAAAAATATAAAATTATATTAACAAAAATGACATTTACTATAGTTGAAATGAGATTTTTACAAGTTTTATGTGGATCTACGATGATCGATCTCGACGATGAAATAAATATAAAATAAATTGGCATATAAGAAGATAAGGAGTCTCAAACTTTGAAGTATGAAGTTGAAAGAATAAAAATAAATCAAGTGGTTTGGGCAGAGCCGGATTAAGCCAATCGGAAACTTGAAGCCAAATTAATCATTATAGCGAGTTGCATACGAGTATTATTTACGACTAATTTATTACCATGCAAGATTTTGATAAAATAAATACCAATGCAAAAATGTCGCCATTTAAAAATAGCATTTCTTTGTCACCACAGTTACTTTACAAAACAATGTTAACCTAATTATAATTTGTCCAAATTAATTTACTCCCAGGCACAATAATTTTCTGATTGGTACAGAAGCGGGAACAATAACTATAATAGCCTCGTTATTATTCCCCGCGATATTTATATATGACATTAAGAATCAAAAATCACATTTAATATCCATATTATACATTAGTCGTAGATAAGGCTATTATGAGCAACTGAGATAGCGAGTATCCAATAATAATAATTATCTCTAGTGAGTAAATGGATATATATGGTTTGGAAATGCGAATAATTTCAAGCAGAAAAAAACAAATGATCTTGTGAAAAGATTATAAGCGTCAAAAATCGAAAGATGTGTTTCAAGATAGATTTGTTGATTAATAACTTGTTAATTGTTAAATAAATATGTTCACGGATTTCAATTAATCCTGTAATATCTCATACATAAAAATATAATGTATGTACTTTTATAGCTATTAATATTTATTTATTTATGTTACGCTGTACAACAGGAACTTAATCCCAATTACAGTACAGAGTACAACATGAATATTATGCGATTTATAATATTCGAGGATGCTGCAAAAACCCGAAGCATAGCACAATCTTTTTAAACATCCGAGAGAGTTTAAATCGCATATATTCGCATTATATTAAAAGTTTTATCATAACATTGACGATAGCAATGCTGAGGCAAATCAACAATTTTTCTCTGTGAAATTTTATTAATTTAACGTATTATGATAAGATAAAATCATAAAAATAGTTACTTATACAAGAGGATAAAGAGATACTTTATTGACATGTGAAAGATATTAGTTCATGACCGATGAAGGAGCAATTGAGCTATCTTTCAAGAGTCGAATAAAGACTCTTTACCGTCGTGTATAATATATTATTTCATTTCGTACGAGCTGATAAATAATAATTTATGTTATAGTAATTCCGATCGTGTTAGCAAATTTTTGTAGTTTATTTTATATAATGAAGAATAGATAAAATTTTATTTTATCATCAGATGTTAAAGTGTTTCTTTATCTACAAAAATGAACGCATAAAGCCTACTTAACATCAAGTACGAAATAAAATATATAATTTATAATGAATGAAATACTTACCTCCAGACGCTAAAATATTTGCTTCCCAAATTCCATAGCTTTTATAGCGTACGAAATATTTATTGTCTCTGCTTTTCAACCGTGTATTATACACAGATGTATAATACTCCATCATCCACGAACTTCACTAAATGAAACATATTAGCAGCTTTTGGCTGTAAATAAATAATATCAAATATTATATCGTATGTCTTAACGAAATATTAATTTTAAATACGAACTGAAACTGGCCACAGTTTGTGCACCAGAATCTTCCAAAAGTTAATGGATGCGTATGTTTTATACTTTAGTATGTACGAAGTTTTATAAACTGATTTAATGTTTTCACATATGTATCTGTTACATAATTATTGTTTGTAAGATCCTACCAGTAAATGTATTGAATATATTTATGAACAAGGATTAAGACGTGTAAACCAAAACGTTCAGAATCCAATTTTGTTGTTGTTATTATTGACATTTTATAAATATCTGGTTTATATTTTACGTTTTTTAAAGGTACTGATGATCAGCTAGTATTTTAGCTTGAAACGTCCACAAATAAATATTTAAAAAATATTATTATATAATCGAATCCTTTTTAAAATATATATTATAAAAAAATAATATAATCGAATAAACTGTTCTTTTATTAATTCAAGATATATAACAAATTTTTGTTAAAAAAATAAAACAATTAATAGTAATTTTAAATGGAAATTTTATTTTTCTAATAAATATTCTGCCCGTCTATTATTTTGAAAAACAAATTTATATTTTACCATTATGTTGAAATTTATCAAATTTGTAATGAATTCATGATGAATTGCAAGGACAGTCAGAGTTTAGTTATCTTGGTTCAAATAATTTCTTTAAAAAGGTTTTATTCGCTTCAACGTTTTAATCAAACAGGTGTAACTTGCTTGTTCCAACATAAAGTTTGGAACCGTTCAAAATGTGATTCAGAACTGCTTAAAATCCATGCGCGAACTTATATGAATAGTCCTAGAACCGACTTAACTAGTGTGGGAACGATTTAGAACCGATTAAGAATTTTGTTTGTATATCCTAACCTATAAGATTATACCTGTCGGAAAACATTGCGCTTTTGATTAGGTATAAAATGTCGTTCAATATCGAACTTTTCCTCGTTATTTGGCCATTTTATTATGTTGTTTGGCTTGTTTCCTAAGAAATATGCAATTCGGGCTATTATTCTCTCCAAATTACTGAAGAAAATATCAAACCTATCTGCTATATCTTGGAAACTTGCAGTCTGATGGCCAATATACTAGAAGTTGATCCTTCAAAATCTTAATCACTGTATTGAGGTACTATCATTCGTAGATAATTTTCATTGTTTTGCCTTATTTCCATAACATCGTACAAGAATTCTCCATCACTTTATCTAGAAAATTCTGACAATTCGAAAATATGTCTGTCTTTTTCCATTGCTAATGTAATTAATAACACAAACAAAATATGTCAGGTTAGATAGTAAGTCAAACTTATTCAGAATGGAAAATTCTGGTAAAATCCTGGAACTTTAAGAACGGTGAATAGGTTCGGAACATAATTCACTTGTTCTTGGAACACTGCATTATAAGTTCTGAAGCGGTTCTGAACTTTTGTTGTAACAAACCTTAAAATTATTTTTATGAGTTTATGCACCTCAGCAAATGAATTCGTTTATCAGTTTCAGGATCAACTTTTTTTTATTCAAAGCAGAAGACAACATACAAATTAAACTAAATGCACGAACTCTGGACATGCCCACTCTCGCTCTGGGACAAAAGTCGACAAGCTCCGCTTATGATATTGTCTCACATATTCTGATTGGCAAACACAAGGTCGCGCGCGACTCACCGTGTTTACTTATAGCGCAATAAATAAAATTAAGATCGCTGCGTTATTCGGAATATTTCGCGACCTAATGATTCCTCCAGGATAGATATTTGACGTCTCATAGCATTCAATATTTGTTTGGTGTATTTTAAAAGTTTTTATTTGAAACTAAAATATTTTATATTGAAAAGAAAATTGAATAATAAGACCTCTGTAAGTATTAGTTGAATTACACATCATTTTAACATGTTCAATTAATATGCAATATTTCTTCACAAATATACTATTTGGTTTTTGCACAAAAACTATTTGCGTATCTCCAAATTTTTTAAAACAAATTGGCATATTATTATCAATTTTTTTTTTCGGAAATACTATGGCAGGTTTTAAAGCAGCTGAAATAATTTTGCACATTTGTGCAAAAAGAAGAACTGATACCAAACAATACTGATAAAACTGTAAAACTTAAATCGCATTTCAATTTTATAAGGCATAAAATAATCCTTTATTCTTTACTTAATTGTCGTTATATATTAAATTAATAAATTCTAAAATAACATTTAGCATTTTCAAATTTTGCAAACCAGTAAATCTATACTACATTTCAAAATTGAAACAGTAGTATCACGATATCATCTAACTAAAAAATTACCATTTGTGATACAAAAGTAACACTGTGACAGCACTGCCGCTAGATAGTGTAGTGATTAGCTGCAATCGCCTATCCTCGAGCCCCAGCGAAACGAAAAATAACATATCAAGTCGAATTAAATAATACATTAAAAAAATTCATTGATTAAAAATTATAGCCGAGGCTTGGCCTCGATAGCCCCTTATGACGAGCCAACACTGATATACTGCAATCCCTGCAATACCAACAAAGTTTCACAGTGGACCTCATATATTGAATTATATTGTTGGGGTCCTCAAATATGAAATTCTATAATTTTACCTCACAAAAGGTATCAAAAGTACGAATAATGCGTAATATAAACAAATAAATGTAATTGGAGGCATTCTGGAAAGTTGTAAGATAAAAACAAATATGTTTTGACAATGAAATAAATGGTCCGTACAGCCATTCCATTGTCCCCGCGTGCTGACATGTGTGCGTTTACAAATTGCCTTATGAAACTAGTTCTTTAATATACTATTATCTTTTATTTTGTAAAAGTATTTCTATTTTATGTAAATTAATAATCGTGGTTCTTTTTTATAAATATAATAATCTATTTATAAACAAATAAATAAATAAATAAATATATCATCACGCCTTTTACCCATCACTGGGTGTGGCACTCTGCCTAAGCAGATCTCGGTAAGTGATATATTTTTTCGCGTGAAGTGCGGTTACCAGCCGTCAAATCACGGCCTCCAAAGATATTAGTGGAGGAGGAGCCACAGGGGTAGATTTTTTAAATTGGTGAAAATTGTTTGTCGGCTGTGGGGATCGAACCAAGGTTCTCAAGATCCACAGGCCGACTCGATACCACTGAGCCACCTACCCCATAAACAGAATGCAGAATGTTGCTATTATACTATAATAAACATAAAATAACAAAAGTACAAAGTTGTATGTCATTGATTATTAAAAATATAATTTTATTTTAATAAAACATATCGTTCCATTTTTTTATATTGCTTAAATACGCCACATATTTAAACAAATGAGTTATATCTTTGGTAAACTGGATTATTGATACTGCATGAATAATATTTTAAAATCTTACAAGTCATAATTTATACAATATCTAATGTTACATAAAACATTAATTTAATTTAATTGTCAATTCTCGTTGGTTTGTGCAGTGCAACGTTCGCTTTCGGATAGAGAAGCACTACAGTATTGTTACTGATATTATTATTCCGATTATTATTATTTGTGTTTTGTGGTTCAGATCAGAAGATCAAGTTCAAATTTCTGTTTTGTTATTACTACTATTGTATTATTGTGATTACCTATTTACATGAACAATTTCTG
Source organism: Pterostichus niger (assembly GCA_947425015.1). Classification (NCBI taxonomy): domain Eukaryota; kingdom Metazoa; phylum Arthropoda; class Insecta; order Coleoptera; family Carabidae; genus Pterostichus; species Pterostichus niger. The sequence continues at coordinate 6,201,589 of OX380347.1, forward strand.
TAAAAAGTAAGAATTATTTTTATGTTCGTATTTTTTCCCTAAACGTATTGTATTGAAATATCAGAAACATATTTTTAAAAATATCACCCGTGTTCAAAATAATATATAATAAATTTAATTAGTTTAATTTTAAAATATATCGTTGAGTAGGTACATAATTAATTAACTTCGTTTATTCATTCTAAAGAATCTGGCAAATACCGTGATCAGTATGTTAAGTACTATATACCGTTAAAATTAATGCCGGAAGTTGTGAATCATCCTGTGTAGCAAATATCTGTTCCGAAAACTGACATAAAAAGTAAATATTTACTTATATCCTGGAAATTATGTATCTTGAACCTGTTGTTTCATTACATTAGTCATAACATCATCTAGCATAGGTTGCACATTAAGAAGATAAGATAAATGTAAATTATGTATCTTGAACCTGTTGTTTCATTACATTAGTCATAATATCATCTAGCATAGGTTGCATATTTAGAAGATAAGAGAAATGTATAAATAGGCTAGTTTAGTGAATAAGCACGCTCTTTGTATCGTAGACTCTGCACAGTCAAGTACTGTGACTCATATGTAACCATATACAAATTATAATAAAGTTATAATATTAATAAAGATTTTAGTATTCTTTTTAAAAACATAAAATCGAATACTCAAAATTTAATTGGCGCAGTCGGTAGGATTAATAGCTTCGAAACACAATAATAAAAAATTGTGTGGTGGATTTTTATCCTTTACCAAGCAAAACCTACAAAAATCTACGAAAACCGGTCGAACAGGACCCATCAGGCCGCAAAGGCACAACGTTCGTCTACAAGATTCACGTACTCCAGAGTGCTGTTCCGAGATCACGTCGACCAATCCACTAGGAAGACTTGCTGTTCCGAAACACGTCACTCATCAGAAGCACTTGCTGTCTCTACTAGACAACACGAAAACTACGAAAAAGAAGCCGCAACAGAAGATGATGTTCACAAGAATCATCATAATCACAATCACGATACAAATGTAAGAATTTCTTTATAAGTTTGTAAAACATTTATATTATAATACACAGGGGTATTTCTAGCTACGACTAGTAATAAAAATACCGAGACCCGGCACAGGTCAATCACACACATAATACAACTTATGTCAGAAAGCGATAGCTCTGAATCAATAGAATCAGACGATTCCTTAACACCGTTACCAACAACTAAATATATCAAAATTAAATTAAAACCTAGTAGATTAAATCGCATAACAATGGCTACCACAACTGTACAAGAAATAGAAATGTATCTCAAAACAATCCCATGTTATAATGGAAATATTAAAACATTAAATAATTTTATAAAACAAGCCACAAAGATTATGGACATTTTTAATACACTAGAACTCACTGCAAATCAGCGAATGTTTGCATTCAGCATGATAAAATTAAAACTCACTGAACAAGCAATAGAAATTACAAGTAATAACGAATTTGCAGAATGGGAAGATTTAAAACTATATCTGACCACAAACTTTGTAGACAAGAGTACATCAGAAACACTGATGATAGAACTCATGGATACAAAATTTTCAAAATCAATAGAACAAACTTTGAAAATAATGCTTGAAAAATTTTCACTTTACAAATCAAAAATACACTTAACTAATTATTCACAAGATCAGAAGAACGCAATAATTCATGAAAACCAAAAAATTATAGTAAAAAGATTTATATCTCTACTACCAAATCATGTTAGAGGATCATTCCTTATTAAAAACCCTACAACTTTGGAACAAATATAATTAATGATTAAAAATGAATTTAACTTTATTAATACGTATAATCAATCACCTATGTTGAGAAACAATGTAGAAAGACCAAAATTTGGCAATGGGCAACCTCCACAAAAGTTCCCATCACAAACATTCCCATCAACATCATTTAATCCCAAACAACCACCTCAATACCAGAGAACTAACCCAAATTTTGCACCTAGACAAAATATAAAAAATTATTATGAGACGAAACGATTTAACCCAAAACCTATGACACAACAAACACGAATCACACAACCAATGTCTACACAAACAATCAGACAAAATAATAACATAGAAGAAGTAGACTTAGACGAAATAGATTTCGATATGGACCAAGAATTTCATAAACAAATAGACGAAGAGTTAAACAACGAAAGATTAGAGAAAGAAAAACAAAAGAAAATCTATGAAGATTCTTTTTTAGATTTAGAGACACAGATAGAAGCGATACAGTAGTAATGTCTTCTATAACAACGAACTTACCAGCATTAAAAATTAATCCATATGTCATACTGTTCGATACAGGCTCTTCAATAAACTTTATACACCCGGATTTAGTAAAACAATTTAAAGTAAAAACATATAACGAAAAATTAACTTTTAAAACAGTAAACGGAAAATCTAATTGCGATAAATATACAATAATAAAAATTCATAAAAAACCTTTAAAATGTTATGTTTATAAATTTCATAAAACATATAATATATTACTCGGAATAGAAGCATTTAAAATATTAAATATACAACTAAACTTTAAAGACAATAAAGTAAAATTAGACGATAAAATATATAAATTAGAAGAATCAACAAATTTAAAAGCAGAAACAAATAATATACAAATTAGAAATAGACACTTAGATAATATAGAAAAAAGAGAGTTAGATAAACTAATAAACACATACACAGATCTGTTTCCAAACGAAAACGAAAACCTAACCTGCACTACCACCATAGAACACAAAATTCACGTAACAAATGAAACGCCGGTATACACAAAAAATTACCGACTTCCACAAATTTACGAAAAAGACATCGAAGAACATGTAAAAAAATTATTAGATAATAAAATAATACAAAAATCATTTTCACCCTGGTCATCCCCTATTTGGATCGTACCAAAAAAATTAGACGCTTCAGGAAAACAAAAAACTAGAATGGTAATAGATTTCAGAAAACTAAATTCAGTAACGAAAGATGATAAATACCCAATACCTAACATTGACACGATATTCGATCACATCGGACCCTCCGAATACTTTACAACCCTAGACCTACATTCAGGATTCCACCAGATAAAAATGAATAAAAATGATAGAGAAAAAACAGCTTTTTCCACAAGTTCTGGACACTACGAATACATTAGAATGCCTTTTGGACTTAAAAACGCACCTGCCACATTTCAACGAATGATTAATAAAGCATTAGGCGAATTAATTAATAAAATCTGTTTAGTATATATGGACGACATTATAATATTTGGCAAAAACTTAGAAGAACATTTAAAATATAAGACTAGTATTCGAAAAACTACGTCAAGCAAATTTAAAAATACAAATAGACAAGTCAGAATTTTTACAACAAGAATTTAAATTTTTAGGATATAAAATTAATCAAACCGGACTAACAACAGATGAAAAGAAAATAGAGACAATAAAAAATTTTAATTTACCAAAAACACAAAAAGAAATAAAACAATTCTTAGGAACTTTAGGATGGTATAGACGATTCATACCTAATTACGCAAACTTGACAAAACCTTTTACACAATGTCTAAGAAAAAATGTTAAAATAGATATAGATGATGAAAATTATAAGAACGCATTTGAACAATGTAAAAACACATTAATAAAATCCCCAATATTACAAAACCCTCGTGCGGGCTAAACAACGTTTCACGTGTATATCAGCGGGCTGAACAACGTCGTTTCGGGCTGAACATAGTACTATATATATATATATATATATATATATATATATATATATATATATATATATACAACGTCGTTTCGGGCTGAACATAGTACTATATATATATATATATATATATATATATATATATATATATATATATATATATATATATTATATATATATAGTACTATGTTCAGCCCGAAACGACGTTGTATATATATATATATATATATATATATATATATATATATATATATATATATATATATATATATATATATATATATATATATAGTACTATGTTCAGCCCGAAACGACGTTGTTCAGCCCTCATGCGGGCTAAACAACGTTTCACGTGTATATCAGCACTACTCCAATGAATCATATAATAGGCATATATTGCAGAAATATGAGTTGGGCTCCATAACGATACATTTACCCATATAAACATACGGAATAGTTTCCCAGATCTCACTGTAGATGGCTCTGCGTATATGTATATAAAAAGATATATTTTGCATCTTGTGCAGCCCATATGTGATAACTGTCAACGTTGCTTTGCAATTACGTGAATTATGATTAAGCTGATGACGGAATCCAAATACTGTGAAACTTCGCCTGTCGGGCAGCGTAATCAAATAAATAAATAAATATAACTACTTGCAAACATATGTTTTCAATTTACACCATCAAATTTTTAAAATTATTTCTATATATATCTCACTTACAGGTTTTTGGCGAGGGCTTCAAGATAACTTATTTTTCTATAAATATGAATTAAAAAATTAAACAAAAAAGTTAATCATTGAAATAGAAGATTTATATTTAAGCAAAAAAATAAAAAATACAAAAAAGCAATTACATTGTCACACACTCGTTTATAATATGTTTCTTACATTAGCTACACATTTTTAAATAAAATAAAATACTAAAAATAATAAAACAATAAAATTTATATTAAATATTATATCATCACGCCTTTTACCCATTACTGGGTGTGGCATTCTGCCTAAGCAGATCTCGGTAAGTGATATATTTTTTCGCGTGAAGTGCGGTTATATTAATACAGTCAACAAATGTAAAACAACACAAAAATTACTTATAACAATTGTACACAAAAGCTTTTATTTTTACCCAATTTTTGTCTCTGAATTTTTGTTTATGTTGATTCATCAACATCTCTACTTCGTAAAATAAATGTAAGAAATCTAAGACTAAGAACTAACTAGCAAAGAATGTAACCCCTAAGCCTTAATAAATGAATTAAATTAGATACGTATTCCGTGAACTAAGTTCTCATCCTCAGTAAAAAGAGAAAAAATCAAGATTACACGACTTGTGAACCAAGTAAGTGGTCAAGATAGAATTCAATTTGCCCAAAAGGGACATACCTATTTATACTAAAAACGAAGCAATGAGCCGTGTCCAAGAAATTAATAAGCATAACGCTTAAGTCAACTAAACCTAATTACCTAAGAAATCGAACAATTTACTTTAGGTATGGGACCCAGGTCAGAATTAATCAACCGATGTTTATTTTTTAAAATGTTTATACTGTTAAACGCGTCTAACTGTTTAATACTATTTACCGCCTTTAGTAATTTTAAATTATCGGAGTTAATATTATGATTATTATGAAATATGTGTTCTGCTACGCTCGATTTTTCCGGATTACTGTATTTAACGTAGTTCATATGGTCTTTAAATCTTGTTATTAATTGTCTTTGAGTTTGCCCGATGTAAACTTTATCACTATTAATACACGAAATTTGGTAAATTCCCGAATTTTGAAGGAGTTCAATTTTATCTTTAGGATTAGCTAATAATGTTTTAAGGGTATTATTAGATTTGTAAGTGATTTTTATATCGAAATCATTAAAAACTTTATTTAAACTTCGAGAGACTGAGTCATAGGGTAAAGGAATAATTTTATTATTTTTATTCGAACTAAATGTGCTATTTTTCAAAATTTCTTTTTTATGTTTGAATTTAGAGACACGTTTATCAATTAATTTATCCGAAAAACCGTTATAAATGGCAATTTGTTTAATATATTTTAATTCTTTGTTAAATCTTGTTTTATTTAAAGGAAAATTTATTAACCAATTAACTAGAAATGTAAGTGCTGCTGTTTTATGTTGCCAGTGATGGTTAAAGTCAGGGCCGTCTTTACCCGGGAGTTCAAGGGGTGCGGGCGCACCCGGGCGCAGAGTCCTAGGGGGCGCACACAGGCCGAGCTCTATAAATTTCGATATTTCATTAAACCTTAAGTCATTCAATAACAACGTCATTGCACCGTTTCGTACACTTTGTTAAGTCAAATGTATGCACAAAATAAAAATATAGGTACCAATAATAAATTATTTTATTAAACACACCTCATACCGCTTTCGACATTTGTTATATCGCGCACAATGTACAAGTTAAAATAGCTCTTATTGCTACACATCTAACAATTACCGAAACTGCTCGTCCACGTCCCCGAAAAAGACATTTTAATTACGAGGCTACAGATGAGCCCATTTTAGACCCAATGAAAAAATTTAATATAATTTTTGTTTATTTACTTGGCACGGCTATGTCGAAATTAAATGAGCGATTCGAGTTGCTAATGGATCAGAATAATAATAATAATAATACACTATTAAATAAAGAAAAGGCTTCAGAATCCAATGTTTTTATAAAATATTTATTTGTAGTCGTTTCGAGCAAAAATATTAGCTCAACATCAGCACCTTAAAATACAACTAGCAAATTAATCAAAATGTCAAACCTTTAAAAACCGTAAAAATATAAAACAATATTTGTAAAATGTCAATAATAACAAAAAAGATACATATGAAAAATAAAAATAGAAAAAAATATTTTAATTAAAATATAATATATAAATATTAAATTGTTAAATTCCCTAAAAAAAATTGAGCATATTATAAATTATTATACGCATCAGTTTGATAATTAATCGAGGTATCATGGTGTAAATTTATATGTAACGTTTCTAAAATAAGTCTATGATTTTTATTTTCCATAACATCAATAATTTTGGCTTGAATTTTATAATTGAGCATGAATTTAATAATTCTTTTAATTTTCTGGATGTCACTTTATTTAAATCTAATAATAAAATTTATACGAATTGATTTAGAAAAAATACTGCATCTGGTAGATATCTCAATTTTCATTCTTATATTGATATACGATACAAGAAGAGTGTTGTTATTGCTTTAGTTGACCGTTGTTTTAAGCTATCTGAACCATGTTATCACAATTCAAATTTACAATTTATTAATAACATCTTATTTCGTAATGGTTACCCTCCATCATTTATAAAAAAACATATATAAGACATACTATATAAATTGGTTCCTGGAAATAATAATGATAATAATAATAATTTTTAAGTTAATTTACCAAATAATGAAGATAAATTTGTTGTAGCTATTATTCGATGAGTGTGAACAGCCGACTTAGCTAGACGTGCGCAGTGTGTTCTGGCGACTTAAGTCAGTTTTAGAAAAAAATTAAATTTAACGAGTGTTTTGTTATATTATTATAATTTTTGTAGCTGTTTTTGTTCCGTTCTGCTTGTCAAAATGCTAACGCGAGATGATACCGAGGTGATAACAACAATGATTACATCTTCTTTACTAAAATTAAGTTCAAATAATGAATTCATCGGCATCATCGTTAAAGAAGTGACAGCAGCAGTTAAAAAAATTTCACGGAAAAAATTAATAAGTTAGAAAATGATTTGACAATCTTGAAACAAGAAAACAGTGTTTTAAAAGAATCTAGTAAAAATTATGAAATGTGTGCTGATAATTTAGAACAGTATTCGCGTCGTAATAATGTCCGCATTTTTGGTTTAAATGAAGTTCCAAATGAATCAATTGACGATTGCGTTGTTGACTTTTGTCGTGATAAATTGGAGGTGCTAATTTCGAAAAATGACATCGACCGTTGCCATCGTCTGGGGAAAACAAAGAAGGGCGTCAACCGCCCTGTTATAGTGAAATTCTTAAGTTATCGTGTTCGTCAAAAAGTGTTTAGCGAAAAGAAGAAATTGAAAGGCAGCGGAATTTCCATACGCGAAGATCTCACAAAGGCCAGACTTACTCTCCTCAAGGCAGCGACTGATAAGTATAGTAATAAGGACGTTTGGACGTACGATGGTCGTATTTTTGCAGTTGTTAGTAAAGGCGGCAAAGACAGAAAAATAATGATTAACAGTTCGAGTGATTTAGAACTTTAATCCTATATTCTTTATTTTGTGCACATATATTTTATTTTTGTTACTAATATTTCTCTTCTTTATATTTGTATATTTGTATATTCAAAATACTCTTATATTTACTCTATATATTTCTAATATATCTTCGTATATTCATATAAATAATTTCATCAGCTGAGCCAGAGCATACTCAACGGTAATTAAAAGTTTATTCTTGTCTGGATTCTATTAAAAATTTTGTTTATTTTGGTATAACTTTGTAAATAAAATAAATAAAAATTAATATATCATCACGCCATTTACCCATTACTGGGTGTGGCACTCTGCCTAAGCAGATCTCGGTAAGTGATATATTTTTCGCGTGAAGTGCGGTTACCAGCCGTCAAATCACGGCCCTCAACGATATTAGTGGAGAGGGAGCCACAGGGGTAGATTTAAATTGGTGAAAATTGTTGGTCGGCTGTGGGGATCGAACCAGGGTTCTCAAGATCCACAGGCCGACTCGATACCACTGAGCCACCTACCCCATTTATAACTTTGTATTTTGTAAAATTAATTTTTAACATCTGTGTATCATTCAAAGGTCATTGTTATTATGTTTACATGCGGTCAGATTAATGTGAGGTCGCTTAATTCTTGTTTTTCAAAATTTAAAGACTTTGTATATGAGCACAGTTTTAATCTATTGGCAGTGACTGAGACTTGGATATGTGACTCTGCCCCCGCACATTTATTTCATATAAATGGATATAAGTTATTCAGTCATCAAAGATCTCAAAGGCGCGGCGGAGGAGTCGCATTTTATGTACGCAGTTCCATCCCATGTAAAATTGTAGATACGTCATTTGTAACAAATAATAGCATTGAGCATCTTTGGATTCAATTTACTGTTCAAAATTATAAGATAATTATCGGGGTTATTTACAATCCACATTCTGATTTGCATAGGGAATTTAGTATTTTGGATCCAATATTTGCAGAATTTTCACCGCAAGCGGACTGCTTGATTTGTACTGGCGATATAAATGTAAACTTATTATTAACTGATGCGCGTTCTGCATCATTTATAAATTTACTATCAGCATATGGAATGCATCAGTTAATTAAGAGTCAAACAAGACCTGTTTCTGGAACGCTCTTGGATATAATTGCAATATCGGATATATCTCTGTGTTTAGATGCTGGTACTATTGATTGTTCACATTTTTCCGATCATAGCTGTGCGTATTGTGTGTTACAATTGCAGAAAGCTTCTGAAATGTTCTCTGTTGATTGTGAGCTTGTCAACTGGAATCATATTTTAACATTTAGTAATATTAATGACAAATTGGACTATTTAAATCAAAATATTATAGCTTTATTTGATAAGCACGCTCCTGTGAAAACAATAAAGTCCTATAAGAATTTCTGCCCTTGGATTACTCATGTGATCAAAATTATGCAGAATAAGAGAGACAAAGCGTTGGTTGAATACAAAAAATATAAAACAGTCTCCAAATACGATTACTATAAGCAACTACGAAATTTAACAACGGCAGCTATTCGGAGAGAGAAACAGGTGTTTTTAGAGTGTGAAATCAATAATAGTCTACATAATTCTACAAAATTGTGGAATAATTTAAAACGGCTAGGTGTTAAAAATAAAATAACAAATGATATCCCTGAATCTTTATGTCAGCCTGATAATTATGGTTATTACTTATTAAATAAAGTCGGTGCGTCAAATATTAGCCCTAATTTAAGAGATTTTTACGCAGATAATACTGCTATGGAGCAACCCGGTGAGCCTTTTATGTTTAACTGTGTTGATAGTGACATTGTCATAAAATTTTTAAGAAATCTAAGGTCAAATGCTGTTGGCGCTGATAATATTTCTCGCAAAATGATTTTGATTATATTGCCAATTATTGTGGACTATATTACGCACATTATAAATACGTGTATTTTAGAAGGAGTCGTTCCTGATATTTGGAAAGTTGCGATAATAAAGCCGATTGTAAAACAAAAAAAATGCTCAACATTTGATGACTTGCGCCCTTATAAGTGTATTACCAGTACTTTCTAAAGTTCTTGAAAGGGCATGCTATGATCAAATTATGGCCTTTGCGTTAGATAATAACATCCTACCTGCCTGCCAATCGGGTTTCAGAAAAGGTTACAGTACAAATACCTGTCTACTTAATATTTTGGATGCAGTATTAAATGACTACGACAAATCAAAATTATCCATCCTAATTCAAATTGCTTGCCAAGTTTAAATATTACAATTTTTCTTGTAGTGCTATACAGTGGTGTTTGAGTTACTTGGCAAACAGACACTTCAGGGTTGGTATGTCATCGAATGCTGATACCAAGTTTTCATCGATCTTCCCCCTTCAGTGTGGTTTGCCTCAAGGATCGATTTTAGGGCCCTTATTTTTTCTTATTTATGTAGCTGATATGCCATCAGTCCTACAGTATTGTTCAGCTCACTCTTACGCCGATGATACACAAATCCTCGCATCTGTGAATCCCGCTAATGCTGTCGAAGAGTGTGCTGTCATTAATAAAGAACTGCAACAATTAGTGTTTTGGATTAATAATAATGGTCTTAAAATTAATGCTAGTAAATCTACACTTCTAATATTCGGCACTGATAATTTTCCTAATATTGTTCTGGATGGTACCACCCTGAAGCGAAGTGCTTTTACGAAAATTTTAGGGCTTTATATCGATGAAAATTTGAAGTTCAGAGAGCATTTGAACAATAAACTTATTTCTGCAAGATTAGTACTTCGCAATCTGTATCAATTTCGTCATGATCTTAAATCTGAAATTAAACTGCGTTTGATAAACACCTTAATTTTGCCAAAATTTGATTACTGCGCATGCACTTATATTCCGAATTTGACGCAAACGGACAAAAATAGAATAACTCTAATACAAAACTCTTGTTTACGGTTTATTTATGGTGTGTGTAAATACGAGCACATATCTCATTACCGTGATTTATCGAATATGAGATTCATTGATGACCGCGTAAAAATTGCCTATCTATGTTTGATTCATAAAATAAGGCTAACCAGCACTCCAAGTTATTTAGCTGACAAATTATTATTTAAAAATTATAATTACAGTCTCCGTATTAATGATTTATATATTGTTCCTACTTTTAATAAATCTATATTTAAAGGTTCTTTCTCCTATTTAGCGCCCACTTTAAACAACAGTATTCCTGCATCTTTGAAATCTCTAACGTTGAATTCTTTTAAGAACAAAATAAAGAATATTATATAAGTTTTGAACATTCATGTTATTGTATTTATTTTGTAAATTTTGTTGGTTTTTTTTTGTTGGCTATATTTTTGGCTTTGTAATATATGTAAGGTTAGGTGGAAGAGCAGCCTCTGGCTGAACCTTGCCTTTGACTTGGAATGTCAATAAAGATTATTATTATTATTATTATTATTATTTCGTTTTTTAGAATCCAAAACTAAAGCTATACATTTTAGCAAACATAGGAAAGGACAAACCAACCCCACAATCTCCATATATGACAAAAGCATTGAGTACGTAAACGAAATTAAAACACTAGGAATAATAGTAGACAAAAAGCTAACCTGAAAAAAACATATAACTGAACTAAACAGAGAATGCTGTAAAAAACTAAACATTATTAAAATACTAGCTCATCATGAATGGGGAGCTGACAGGAAACAATTGCATCTTATATATAAATCATTAATACGCAGCAAACTAGATTATGGATCAACGATAACAAAATCGAACCTTCGTATACTAGATACCATACACCACACCGCACTAAGAATCATAACTGGAGCACTTAGATCCAGCCCAATAGAAAGCATATATTGCGAAGCAAACGAGCCATCCTTATATGATAGACGAAAACACTTAACTCTGTCATAGGTACGTTGCTAAAATCTCAAGCCAACCAAACCATCCCACATATAAATATATTATTAACCCCTCCAATTCTAACAATACCACACTACACTCGCCCTACCTAACCCACATACACAAAATGCTGAATTACCTAAACCTCAACCTCCCACTAATACAAGAAAACTAAATATTCCAATCCCCTCCATGGACTATCGAAACACCAAATATCTGCCTCGATCTACTTAAATTTGATAAACAAAATACCAATCACAAAGTACTTTAAAACCATTTTAACGAACTAGAAGAAAAAAACACAGGCAAACATTTCATATATACGGATGCATCTAAAATAGAAAATAAAATAGGGGCAGCCTTCGTTACTGAAGATGAAACAGTTTTACACCACCTCCCAGACGAATACAGCATATACTCAGCAGAAATGCTTAGCATTTACCTCAGCTTGCAATACATAGAAAAAAGCGCTAGGAAAAACTACACAATATGTACAGATTCCCTTAGCAGCCTCCAATCCATCCTAACAATATATCCTAAACATCCGATAACAAAAAACATCCAAGATCTCCTAATAAAATTTGCCACAAACAATACCCAAGTGAACTTCATCTGGATCCCATCCAGACAGGAATACCAGGCAATGAAAAAGCTGACACAGCTGCCAAGGATGCCACAAAAATCCCCTTCACGCCAAGCCCCATTGAAGCAGCAGACATCGCAGCGAGATTTAAAAACAAAATCAGAGAAAACTGGAACCTACGATGGACCAACCTCGGAACAAACAAGTTAAAAAATTTACAAGAAAAAATCCAACCATGGCAAGAACCCGAAAACTCTACCAGAAGAGATCAAACAAAATTTACAAAACTAAGAATTGGACATACTAGGCTAACACACTACCACTTATTTGAAAAAACAAATCCCAAACAATGCACTGACTGCAATACACAGATGACAATAAAACACATCATACTACAATGTAAAAAATACGACGAGCAAAGCAGGAAACACCAGATACCCCCAACGACAAAAGAAGCGCTGAACGTGAAGAACTACGCCCCAATAATGAAATACGTCAAAGAAATTCAAATTTATAATGAAATATAATAAATGTAAATTAGACTAGTACTTGTATACAGGGTGTAACAGCGAAACCAACCACCGCCTATATTATCTTTATTATTATAGTTACAAAAAAATATTATAAAGCAAAGTTGTAGAAGACCAAGGGGGACATCTGGTTAAAGAATAAAATAATTTTTTCAACCAGTGGTTCTCAAGTTACAACACAAAGTTATATTTTTTTAAATAGGATTATACATATTTTGTGTATATTCGATAGAGTATTTTTTTCTGAATTCAACCATGTAATCATTTTATATCCTTACATAACAAAAATATTGACAAAATTTAATTTAAAGTTTCGATATATTTTATTTAACATGACACAAAAGGGTAGGCCATGATCAATAACAAAGCAATAAACATAGTGATTATAAACCACAAACATTTAATTACCTAATACAATACTCATAATTTATCTTCTCAATAAAAACAACAATCACAACTAATTATTATAAATAACAATGAACTTATTTTGTTTTGTTATTGATCATAGCCTACTGTTTTGTGTCTTGTTATAATAAAATATATCGAAACTTTAAATCGAATTTTCTCCATATTTTTGTTATGTAAGGATATAAAATGATTACATGGTTGAATTCAGAAAAAAATACTCTATCGAATAGGCTTACAAAATATGTATAATCCCTTTTAAAAAAATATAACTTTGTGTTGTAACTTGAGAACCACTGATTTAAAAAATTATTTTATTCTTTAACCAGATGTCCCCCTTGGTCTTCTACAACTTTGCTTTATAATATTTTTTTGTAACTATAATAATAAAGATAATATAGGCGGTGGTTGGTTTCGCTGTTACACCCTGTAAATACATATTATGTATGCTAATACCCAATAAGTGAAGCAAAATTTAAATAATAAAAAAAAAAGTAGTTAATACATTTTTTTCTGCATTCGTTATATTGATGCAGTTGAAGTGATAACTTCTTTGACAGGGGCCACTGCAAGATATCCCTTATTGTTTCTGCTTACAGCTGATATGCATTGATGACAAGGTGAAACCATGGTGACCTTGAAATAAATAACGAAGTAAAGAGTAGATTTGAAAATCCCCAGTTAATGGATGGACGATTGCATTCACTGAACTCACGCGTATATGTTTAAAATTGTCAATTACGAGCTAAGTCAGATTTGATAATTTTTACTGAGACACTATCAGTTATAAATTGATTTACTTTTAATTTACGCGAACTAGATACGTGACTGAGTAACCCAGATAATCACTAATGTTTAAGTACTCTTTATATAGTTAGTATCAATAAGTACTAGGAGTTTAAAATGAGAAAAAACCACTGAAACACTGGATTTAGCTAAGACACTACTAAAGCGCGTGCGACTTTTTCAACAATTTCTACAGTCCAACCATAATGATATTTAAATTTGATATAACTTAATATTTTTATTGTTAAAATGATGAACTTAATTGAATTAACGGAGATTCAGATTGTTTATAAAATTTTAAAATATTGTATATATATATATATATAATAATGTATCTAACCAGTGACAGTATTTGTTAAGTTAGGGTAGTCTCCAACAACCCATTTTCGAAAGAAAATTAATATAAATTTAAACATTTAATGTTGGATGTTAACTAACCGGTTAAAATCAATTAAGTCATAATCTTATCATTAATTTTAAACCGATTAAAATTTAGAAATTATTCATATCGATATTAATCAATTTTTTTTTAATAGTTGATTACAAAATCTATCATTAATTTTTAAATTAAATAAATATATCATCACGGCTTTTACCCATTTCTGGGCCTGCTACTCTGCCGTCATATATTCATATTTAAGAATTCTTGAAAATAGGTAATTAGGCCTTAGTAATCCTTGGATAGTGGAATAAATTAACAAATCTGATTCATTTAAACTTTATTGGACGTTTCGAACGTTAAAACACGTTCATCTTCAGCTGTAGAGATATATATATATATATATATATATATATATATATAAGAACCATAAAAACGATATCATTATCACAAAAGCAGATAAAGGTTCAAAAACTGTCATCATGCTTAAGTCCCAGTATAACGATAAAGCGAATGAAATTTTAAATGACCCCACTACCTATATAATATTAAATAAAAATCCGATTAATAAATTAGACACTGATTGTAAAAAATATGCCAAACAGATAAATAAACCTGAATTAGCAATTAACAATCCAAGAATAGGCAGAATGTACATGAATCCAAAAATACATAAAGACGGCGTTCCTCTGAGGCAGATCACCTCGACCATCGATACACCAACATACAATTTAACTAAATATCTAAACGATGTATTATCAAAAGTAACTTCTATTCTACATTTCCATCCAAGAATTAACTTCACTCTTGAACTAGAAAATAATGGCAGAACTGATTGGTATCAAAAACAAACTGCAAGCGGAAGATATCTTAATTTTTATTCTTTCACTAACATACAATATAAAATCAGTGTTGTTAATGCGTTAATTGACAGAGCTTTCCTTCTTTCACATCATAGTTTCCATAAAAAGAATTTCGATCATATTTTTAACTTATTGACTAACAACGATTATCCGTTAGCATTTCTACTAAAACATTTCAAACGACGGATTCAAAAGTTGAAACACCGTGGTGATGAACATAACGCACAAGATCAGAGACTTGAAAACAAAAACAATCAGTTTATATACGTGGTCTAATTGTATGCTATTTTATTAGCGCAAATACTACTTATATAATACATATACCGGGTGTTGAATTGAATTATGTAACAGGAAATACAATGGATTTTTTTTAATATGACAATTGTTGCTTCCCTAATTAAATTACACCAAAAGTGTAACTATTAAAAAATGTTAAGTATTAAAAACTACATTTAGTGAGTATCTACTTGTTGCTTGATTGTTTTTATACAAGAGTAACAAGCAAACAAAAAATGGCTTTTTTCAAGAAAATTTAGGATGGAGTGTGCTGTGAAAAACAACGAAACAAAATAATTTTTAGTATTATTGTTTTGAATAAAATATAACAATACACCTTCAAGTATAATTTATTATTTGAAAAGTAATAAGCAGGAATCCAGTCAGAAATTATACGGTTATTTTTTACTGAGCCAACGTTTCGTTGCCAAGCGCAACTTCATCAGGGCAGCTACAACAAACAGGAAAATTACAGGAGAATACATTGCAAAAATGCAATTACAAACAGATACTAAGAAAACAATAATAAAAATAAAATTACTTACAGCAAAAAGTATGTGTAAATAGTTACAAGATAAAAAATTATACAGAACATCAAAAAAAATGTAGTCAATAGTAAAATATAACAAACAAAATAACGCCGAAAGCCTCATCAAACAGTTGAATAACAGTGAAAAAAGTTTTTTTTTAATATTATGTCCTACAAACAAGTCAGATAACGAGCAAATGGGCTCAAGATGGAATAACACAGAAAAGTAACAGAAAACTTGGAGTATTCATCTTCTTATTTGCAGAGGTTCAAGATGTGGCAGTAGATGTTGCTGAGGTCGTTGATATCAGTTCTGAAGTTAATGCTCTCCTTGTTGTCCTGGATCGAAAGCATTTCAAGAAAAAGTCTCTTGCTGAGGTTGGCCTCAGTGTGAAGGATGGCAATGTTGTCAAAGTCGAATGAGTGGCTAGATTCGGCACAATGATGGGCAATTGCACATTTACCAGACACATTTCCATTGCGTATGCTGCGTTGGTGTTCAAGCATCCGTATCCTAACATAGCGCTTGGTCTGCCCAATGTAGCAACCAGGGCAATCTTTGCATTTGATATTGTACACCACATTAGACTTGCGTAGTGTATCGGTTTTATCTTTAATTACGCTAAATAAATTACCTACACTTTTTTTATTCTTCAAACTGATTTTTACTTCACTCGAACCTTCTAGAAACTGTTTTAAAAATCGCGCCATCATTCCAACGTTCGGAATGGAGTAATATTTGGTAAGTAGGTCAGGGCCACTAGTGTTGTTATTTTGTTCAGCCGATGGGCCGAAATTATTAACGATTTTATTCACAGTGCGAGCAGGATAGTTGTTGATGCGTAATAAATGTGTAACAGTTTGAAGCGCCTCATATCTGTACTGCCGCGAAGTTACATTGATGGCGCGTCTTTTTAGGTTATAACCAATGTTTACAAGTTGCGATCTCGGATGAGATGAATTATAATCGATATATCTTGTGAACGACGACGGTTTCCTGTTGTACAAGTGGTACACTAAAAATACTAAAATTAAAATATACAAAACAATGATAAGACCTCTACTAATGTATGACGCAGAGACACTAACAATGACAAAAAAAGAAGAAGAACAAATGAGAATAATAGAAAGAAAAATATTAAGAACTATATTGGGACCAGTCAAAATCAATGAAAATGAATACAGACGAAAAATAAACAGCGAAATACTAAAAGAAATGGATGGAGAGGACATAGTATGCAAGATCAAACAGCAGAAAATAAAATGGCTGGGATATACATGGAGGGCTGGTGAAGACACTATGATCCATAGTATATTAGAATGGGATCCTGGAAGACAAAGGAGAGGAAGACCCAGATCTACGTGGAGGAAGGAAGTGACAGAAGAAATACAAGAGTCCAAAAATGGAAAGAAAAAGCAAGAAATAGAGAATTATGGAGGAACATAAGTGAGAAGATAAAATAAAAGAAGAAAGAAGGGAAGATCCCCCCGTTAAAAAGAATGTAGAGAACGTCGATGGAAGCGGCGTTGCCCCATAAGGGGCGTTTTGCTACCGCATATATATTGAGCAACAAATAGATAATCATTAGATGCATTTTTTAATACTTACCTTTTTTGTATTTACAGTTTTGGTCTAATTTAATTAGGGAAGCAACAATCATCATATTAAAAAATACCATTGAATTCCTGTGTTACATACTTCAATTGTAGAATTGTGTAAACTCGGTATGTATATTGTAATGTTTATTACAATCTTGGGTTCGGTGAAGTGCAATAAAACACGAACAATGATAACAGTAACAAAATATTTATTTATAACCAAAATAATGTAGTACCACTATAGCCAAATGGCCCTATATTACAAATTAAATTAATTTAAATGTGAAAAAAAAAACTAAAAGCCAAATTTCACCGCTAAACAGCACCCACAAATCACCAGATTTAGTGGAAAATCCACTAACTTGGGAACACTGGCCACTAAATTTTGACTGAAACTGTCTCTAATAATCCTTTTGACCAAGTGGTGACTTTTTTATGTTACATAGGAACACAATAAGAAAACATTCTTATAGTAGCAACTGGACGGGGAATATAAATCTTAGACCAAAAATGTAAATAAAAAAGTTGTTTAGATTTAAAATCTGCATCGAATGTCTAATTTTTTTATTAAATTTTTATTTTTACACTAGATATGAAAGAACTAAATTTAACATCTTTAAGGTGGCTCAGTGGTATCAAATAGGCCTGTGGATCTTGAGATCGCTGGTTCGATCCCAACAGCCGACAACCAATCTTCACCAAATTAAATCTACCCCTCCACTAATATCTTTTAAGCCGTGATTTAACGGCTGGTAACCGCACTTCATGCGAAGAAATGTATCATTTACCGAGATCTGCTACGGCGGAGTGGCACACCCAGTAATGGGTTAAAGGCGTGATGATATATTTATTTTATTTAAGAAAAATAGAGTGTCATGGAAAATAAAGCAATAAACAAAAATTGTTGTCGTTAGTTTACTTAACAATAAATGTATCTCAATAGTGAAGATAATAATAACTTAAATATTATTATAAATAATTTTTCACGAAATTGTTTTATAATGAACAAATTATTAATATTTTAAACTTAAAATAAATGTTCAAATAAGTCGCCATTAACAGCTATATACTTAGCCACAACAAATCATCCAGAAGACCGTGCTAGCCAATGAATTGTTCTTCCACGACCAATTCAGGAATTAGGAAAATATTGGTTCAGGTACTTCTGTCATGTTGGAACCAAATTATATTTTCATTTTGACCGCTGTCTTTCTAATCCGGTCCAGTTACCTTTTGTGTGAGTTCCAAATACATACTGGAAATTAAGTAGTCTTCAATAAAAAAAGGACCAATAACATGTGTGATCCAAGGAGGATATTGAGTGTGTGTTGTAACTAGTAAATGTGGATTCTCTACTCCAATATTTGTAATTTAGCACATTTTCTAATACTCGAAAATCAACACTAATTTATAAATGAGGACTATATTTTCTCAACTATCAAACATTTTAAATAATTGTTTATTGTTCAATTTCCCATGGCACTCTAACTTTTCTTGAAGAAGTTAATGTTCTTTTTTTTATTTCTCGTTTCAAAATAAGATTTAGTAAATATAATTATACTAACCTCACACAGGCATTTACTCTAAACAACTGTTTCGTTTACACTTTTAGTCTAAAATTTAAAGGGAGCACAAACTGTCGCTATTATAAATAAATTGCATTGTATTTTTTATGTAACATAAAAAAGTTACCATCCGGTATGGTACAAAACAAAACATAATTATACATCTTTTGATCTATCTATATCTAACAATTTATTTGTCTTAAGCTGTAAAATATACTCCATTATAAAATTATTACAGGGACATACACAAAAAGAACATCTTCAAGTACTTAAATTCAAAAAATACAAATATATTATTAATACTATAAAAATGCACTATAATTCTATTGAAGATGAAAGAGATTACCAGTGTCAGGTAGATGGTGGCCTGGCATTTAACTATAATGCAATTCGATACGTTTATGTTAACGGTAAGTGATACTAAGTCGAAAGTAAGAAATGTGAAATGTTTAATAACACGTATCAAAAACTAATATTTTATTTGCCTTGTAGACAAGAAAAGCAATCTTAGTCCTCCTCGGATCTACTCTCCAACTGGAGGCGAAATTCAGATAAACGCAGGAGCAAACATAACACTTCGCTGTGCTGGCTCCCGGCCTGTCACGTGGGACCGACCACACAACGCTCGCTATCAGGTATGTCTTGACTATGTGACACATATTAAATTTAAATGTGCATTTACTTACCAATGACATTTTTATACGAGTATCATTTATAAATGCTACATGCTCAGATTATAAAATAAGGAAAGTAAATGTAGTATTTTATTTGAATTTCGAGGCTCGTATTTTAATTTGTTTCTCCGTTGATTATAGCGCCATCTGCGCCGGATACGAAAAAATGTTTCAGACAAAAGTGTCATATTATTTTAACATAGGAACCAAATCTGTAATGAAAATTGGGGTTCTCATTTAAAATTTTGTTATTGCCACACCCCGCTCCCATGGGAGGGGGCGGGAGAATCGAGTATAGTATCACTGAATAGCTCTTCTAAAATTATTAAGTTTTTTCCCTAGTTTACACGTTTTGTTTTAAAGAACGCCAAAATCTTAAATTTTATCGAAGCAAATAACTTTTTTAATTTGTGGTACAAAATAACCTGCGATCACAATTGCGTTATGTGCACGTTTGTAAAGTTGTTACTTTTTTGGTTTTGTTTTGTTTTGTGCTAAACATTCGGTTGTAGCTAGAGAACTTCCGGTTATATTGAATTAGCACATACGTCATTGTAAAATAGGGAATTCAACCTTTCATTTAGGCCCGAATACGTTGAATACAACTTATTTTCAACAAAGTTACATGATCTTGAAATAAAGGTTTTTGGGATTTTGTAGTAATGCGTTTTTTTTTTAGTAGTATATATTGTAACGAGTACGGCCCTGTTCTCTCTGGAACAGTCGATACGACGTAGTCTGCCGCACGTTTAGCGCTGTCTCATACGTAATACAGTAACGAGTTTGATCCTGTTCTCTCTGGAACCATCGATATATAACGATAATGCGCGTTTTTGCGATGCGTCATTAGCATTGTGTTGAAATAATCCTACAATGTACCCGTGATATGATTCTACAATGTTCCAGAAGTTCTGGAATATTGTAGAAGAACTTGTTTTAATATAAAAGGGAGAATTTGGGCCGAGAATAGGCATTCTGTATTGAAGTGCGAACAGTGCAAGTTGTTGCTTAGTACTTTCATGTGAATATAAATATGTGTTGTAAATAAATATTTTGTTAGTGTTTTCAATGTTCGTCTTTTATTTAATAATAAACTTCAGTGAACCCGAAATTGTAATAAACGGTACAATATATATAAATTTTGTAAGACCTTGAAAGTAGTTCACAAACATTGTAAGTTGTGACTTGCTGCATCAGCCAAAGACCCAGTAGTTTTCCACTAAGTTAGAAATAGGATAAATACCACGTCTCATTAGATAAGGTTGTTCACTTCTTCCTGTAACTTCTTGAATGCACACGTACATGTCATTGTAGTGCAACAAAAATTTAATAAAAGATTTTTTTATTAAATATTAAATAAATCAATATTTAATTTATATACTCCCAGACCCCATCGGGGCGGGTATTTAGACCCGATCGTGGCGGGTATTTAGACCCGATAGTACAGGTCCTTCCCAACCTGATCAAGGATTAGTACTGTCGTATGCGCTGAAGACCTCTAAACACAAAAGGGGAGGGACTCCAATTACAGACACAGGTAAATTTCACTCTGTGGTTATTATGTAGCCATTGACGGATGCGCAGCTGGATTCGCAGACCCAGCGCGGAGAGCCCTCAATACGACCCTGTATGTCACAACCACCTGAGTAGCAATTGTAGTATGCTTTAAATGCCGCAACCTGGCGGAGGGACTTCAGTACTGAGTTCTTAAGGAAGGCAAAGTGTGAATACACAGAATAGCACATAATAAAATAGAATATAACATTTGATCAATCACATATATCCCCAAGCAAATACCACACCAAAACAAAAACATAATGTACTCATTATATCATCAAGTTACGTGTCATTCAATAAACAATAGACACGTATCAAGTCAGTACAAATCTCCAATCAATATATCAATATATCATCAATTAATGTGGCATTTAATAAACAACAGACAATGTTAAATCACTGCAGTTCTCCGCATACGTTGAATCTAGACCTAGAAAGACAGTGAGATTACTCACCTTTAATTAGTGCAAATCCAATACAGTGTCCAGGTAACAATGAATGTTTTAGTCGTTCACTTCACGTATTCACTTCCACCCCGAATTGTTCGTCACACCCGTGAAACATAGACTGAGCGTCTCAGCGCTGGCAGCCGCCTCAGGCTGCCTCGTCATATTTTTCGTTGACAGATATATGACCACCAGCGCTTCGAAATCAGTGAATTGTATG
This sequence comes from Pterostichus niger, assembly GCA_947425015.1. Classification (NCBI taxonomy): domain Eukaryota; kingdom Metazoa; phylum Arthropoda; class Insecta; order Coleoptera; family Carabidae; genus Pterostichus; species Pterostichus niger. The sequence continues at coordinate 6,223,834 of OX380347.1, forward strand.
ATTAAAATGTATGTCTTACATATTTTTGTATACTCATTATAATTTATTAATATGATTTCAATAAAATTTTATTAATCTTAAATTTAAATTTGTTTATTTACAAAAGTGATGATTATTAGAATAAATTTATTTTCAGTACATATACGTTTTTTTAATCATTTAAGATGCAATCGTTGAAAAAATTATGTGTGTACCACGAGCATATAGTGTCTTTATTTCTCTTACACTACCATGTTCGTGTAACAAAGAATCACTTTATGCTTTTAATATACAATAGCTATTTGTGTATTAACGAAGTTCTACGTCGCGCGACAATCTCTCGAAATCGACAATGTACATTTGCGTTCGAAATAAACACAAAATTGTTTCTGTAGTTGCCACTGTTACTTTAAAAAAAATTGTTTTAGTTTTTTTTTCACCCATATTTAATACTGATCCACTGCAATCAACAAAATTTAGATGCGCCACTGTCAGCTCTAGAAATGTAACATCATTTAATCAAATCTGATTTTAGATAGAACATGTTTCAAATCTTGATGGGCTGTATAACACATCGCTACATTTGATGAACATTCGTTATTTTAGTACTGGACTGTATCGCTGTCATGAGGATGGTTCTTTGACAAAAAATCCATTTAAATCAGACAAGACACAAATATTTGTGAAAGGTGAGTTTTTCTATTTTCATTTCACATATGGTTTTGATTTGTATTCATTTCCATGTACTTATTTACAGATGAACAGAAACTCTATGTATCACAGAAACAAACAAAATATCTTCATGCGTATACCAATGAGACAGTGCCATGTTTACCTACATCACGAGATGTGAATGTATCACTTTCAATGAACTATAAGTAAGTATTAATATACTGACAACTATACAAATGTTGGAAATGTAGTGATTTTATAGTCTAGGAAGAATCTATTGCATCTGTAAGGGCCAATATTTCAATCTCCTAAAAGTTCTTAATAAATGTATCTGCCAAACGCCTAAAACATCGCATCGAAATCATAGTTCAAATTATGAAAATTATAGTAAATGCCACGTGTTATTTCTTATTTATTTGACGACTACATTTTTCAAACATTGTTGGGAGATTGAAATATTGACCTTAAGTCTAGTTAGTTATTTATCCGCAACTCTTATTGAAAAATGTTTGCATCTACCATACTTATGTGTCGAAAGAGAAAAATAGTAGTTATCGAAAAACAATCGATAAGTTGATAATTGTATAATCAATAGCCTTTTTCCATTGCTAAAGACAGTTGAAAGGGACATTGGATTACTGGATGAAAGGTTAAGATACGTCGGAATTTTATACTGAGATATGCAATTTGTTGTTAGACAGTGATGCAACACAGTAATAACTGGACAATAAACAAGAAACGTCCAAGAAGTACGCTTTAAATTACAATAAAATTAAAACTGTTGTTTTCGAAATAGAAAGTGATCATTGTTCTGTAGTCGCTGCAAGTTACAAAAGCGTCACACAAAGTAATGTCAGTAATAGTCAGAGATGAACATTCAAACTGCTACGATTGAAATTGAAAAAGTTCTGCGGGGATATTAGAGACTGGGACAAGTTTTAAATAATTCACACAAACTGCTGTTTCAGGAACAAAGGCTAGAGAGTTAATTCCAGCTTGGTTGCAACTGAAGGCAATTACCCCAAAGTTATAGCAGCTCTGAAATAAAGATATAGCAGAGCAGATGAATAAGTTGAAGTCTACATCAGAGAATTGTTGGCGCTAATTCTACAAAATACAATATCGGCAAATTCAGTACCTCTTGTTTCATTATACGATAAATTACTTTTACTATAGTACCGCAATATCTGCGCTACACTCGCAGTCCTCGGTGAAGTGGGAAGAGGGATGTAATTTAAAACTGACTATATAGCAAAGGATCGTTTAGATCAATTACTAAGGCGCATTGGAGCTGAAATAAAAAATGAAGAATAGGTTTCGGAGTTGCGTCTAATAAAATTAATAAGAAAAAAGAACGAGGTTTTAAGGCTTCAAATATTATTGTGGAGTAGATACCTACTGCGCCTGGTTTGCTGGTAACCACAACAAAGGAACAGAAACACGGTTGTGTGTTTTTTAATGGTGATCATAAATCTACTCATTGTTTTAAAAAACAAGAAATATGACTGACACAAAAACGTAAGATGCTTGAAACAAATAATTGCCTTTTCCTTTATTTTAGACAAGGGCATTCAGCTAAAATATGCAGAATCAAGCAGGAGTGTATAGTATGTAGGAAAACATATGAAGTACTACTGTAAGTCAATTTACCGAAAACACTCGAAATTAAGCAAGAAAATTCTCAGGCGTCAGAGGAAAAGAGTGAAGTAAAAGAAATTGAAACGTAACACAAGGTTTTGACAAATACTTCAAATGTCCAAAAATATTACTTCAAAATATCTTGATGCAAATTAGATAAAATGGGGTGACAAACAATACACGGGCTGTAATCGATTTGGGCTCACAACGCACGTATATTCTAAAAGATATGCTCGAAACAATGAACCTGATAGACAAGAAAGTATTCAGTATTCTCTATTTGGCGGTTCAACGACTAAAGTCTGTGTTCACAATGGCTAGTACCGCAAACTCTGTTTTTGCATGTTTTAAGAGCAGTGTATTTGTGTGTTTTAACTATCTGTAACATGTTAAAACCGTGCTCTTAAAACACATAAAAACAAAGCTTGTGAACCAGTCCATGTGTTTACTGTACACATTTCTAATCCAGAAGATACTTATAGATACAAATTTGAAGTCTTAGATCAAGATGTTATTTGTGGAAGTCTACCACCAGCAAAGCATGATCCTTGGTGAAAGGGATTAAAAGAAGATAACATTAAACTAACAGACGCGCAAGAACGATCAGTATTAAAATTTATTATAAAATTATTAGTTCTGGCCTGGCAGCTATATAATTACTTGGATGGACAATAATAGTAAAAGAAAATAAAAGACAAACTACATTTAGTAGTTGTAAATCATTTCTTACAGGCGCGGTAGCCGAGCGTGTTAAGGCACATCTCTTAACATACTGTGACATCACCCAAGCCAAGGTTCGTCAGTTCAAATCCGCCAGCTGACAATGTGCGATTTGTCGTTAAATATAAAAATCCATTTGCATGTATTTATCACAAACAAGTGCTATAAGCTAGTCACGTATACGCCTTAAAATAATTCGACTAAAGAAACCGGCAGTACGGCAGTGTAAAAACTGCGGCTCGGTTTGCCCGGTCCTATGCTCCGAAACGGAATGATGGGGCGCATCAAATCAATTCTTAAAAACTGTTAAGGTTGATAACGAGGATGATATGAAGTTCATCTGCCTTGGGTTGAAATTCATACATCGCTTTCGGCCTTCAAAAGATTGGCTAATATAGTAAAGAAGATAAATGACGAATGTTTATATAGGAGTGCCAGAGAAGGAATTCCATATACACGGCACTACTTACCGCATCGTCCTGTTGTAGAACCAAACAGTACCATCAACCTCCATCCACTCTTTGACGGTTCAGCTAAAGAGAAACAAATTCATTGTTTGAACAATTGCTTAGAAAAAGATATTAACCCATAAAACTAATTCCGTCTATTTTATTACGTTTTAGATAAAAGAAAAACGGCATAATTACAGATATTTCATCCAGCCCATTCTTATTAGCTGTTTTAAAATACCATCTGAATTTTGATTTGAAATAATGTGTAGAGAAATAAGTATTGTTTGAAGAGAATTAATTTACAATCTCGTGGAAAGCTTTTATGTTGATAACTGCATAAACAGCCTGAATGTTAGCAAATCTATATTAATTATTTGACAATTTGAGCTTCGAGGGTAGAAGTACTTCCACGAGCTTAGGATTTGTAAATAAATTGGGATCAGGAAAAGAACGATGATATGAAATACCAATTCTTAAATTGAATGAACGAATTGACACATTTATCAAAAATAGAAATACCCAGACGATTAACGGCAATAAATAATGCAAATAACTGAACACTACATTTTCTCTGTGACGCAAGTTAACTGTTGCATTTATAAGAGCTGAAACGAAGACTGGTGTTCAAGTACAGCTGGCACAAACTAAAACGAAAGTGTTCCCCATTAATGAAGATGAAAAGAAAATGTCAATTCCGAGATTAGAATTGTTGATAGCTACAATTTGCGAAAGGTTATATTCTTTAATAATAATTAATCTAAATAAATATATGTATAAAATATATTATTGAAATGATGCTACTATCGTGGACTCCTCAGATGTATTCGTGGTAAATAGGGTAATAAATCATCCTGATTTACTTTCTCATAGATACAGCGCTAAAAAAAATTGTAGAACCAAAATGGTGGGAGGATCCAAGTTGGATAAAAAATCTTATAATTTGTGGTCTAACTTTGATATTAGACATAAATATATCATCAAGCCTTTTACTCAATACTGGGTGTGGCACAATAAACTTTTCTATAACTTGAGGAAAAAGGGTCATTTGAAAACTTAGCGGAATGGCCCACAGATGGCAGCACTAGTTCCGGTTCGAGTATCTTATCAAAATCCGCCATTTTTTGTTAAAACGTGTGTGCAATATTATTTCGATCAGTGAAGAATAACTGAAGATATAGCAAATTGTTGTATTGTAGACGACAGTGTGTTGGAAAATGGCAAAAATCGAATTTGGTGCGAAAATAAAATATTTGGTGACGAAGAATATGAAATTTATGCCGATATGAAAATTACTTTAGGGGACTCTGCTCCATCATTTTCAACTGTTTACAAGTGGACTACTGAGTTTAAAAGTGGACGTGGAAGCTTAGAACATGACCCGCGTAGTGGATGACCATAATTTGTCACCATACCTGAAATATTGGGAAAATGCACAACATGGTATTAGAAGATCGCCGATTAAAGATATCTGAATTTGGACTAGCTTTAGACATATCACGTAAACGAGTATTTCCCATTTTAACGGAGGAATTATACAAGATGGGTGCCGCGACTGTTGACACCTGATCAAAAACGAATCAGAATGCAAATGTCTCAGCGAGGTTTAGCCCGATTTCAAAGAAATCCAGCTGATTTTATGCGTCGATTCGAGACCAACGATGAAACATGGGTACATTACTACACACCGGAAATAAAACAACAGTGAAACAAAGGCAACATCACATTTCTCCACCTCCAAAGAAAGCCATGTCTGTGAGATCGACTGGAAAGATCATGGCGTCAGTTTTCTGGGATGCTGAAGGTATCCTGTTGATTGACTATCTTCCAACGGGTACAAACATTGCAGTAGGATACTTTGCTAACCTTTTGGACTAACTGCAGGAAAATATACCTGAGAAAAGGCCGGGATTATGAAAGATGAAAATCATCTTTCACCAAGACAATGCTCGTTCCCATACGTGTGTCGTTGCAATGGCGAAAATCAATGAATTGAGTACAATTTGCAGCCTCGTCCGCCTTATTCACCTGATTTGGCTTAATCTGACTACCCTCTCTTCCCAAAACTGAAAAATCCTTGGTGAACAGCGATTTGTATCAAATGAAGAGGTTACAATATCAGTTGTGGCGTATTTTTTAGGCCTGGAGGAATCTACTTTCATGATATATAAAGGCTTTGGACAAAATGCGCTAGTGTGAAGGGAGACTATGTTGAAAAATAAGAACAATTTCAAAGAGGTGAACTCATATTTTGTACTTCATTCCGTGAACTTTACAAATGATCCTCGTATTTCGGTCAGTTTAGGAAGAAGTTATTGAAGCAAACTATAGCTCTAAGATTATGACATTTAAAAATTTTATCAAGAACTATTGGATATTACGTATATAAACAATTTGTTCAGATTATAACAATATTGAATGAAAACAAATACTGTCGTTTTTAATATGTTAAAACTGTTGATAATAATAATAGTTGTTAATAAATTACGATTTCTAGAGAACTGTACATTGAGTACTGTTCAAATTGGTTGAAGTAGTTGGCAAATTTTATAAACAATGCTAAAACACAGTTTGAATATTACGCAATGCTTCAATTTATACTTGTCAAGAACTGGACTTTTATTTTCTTTAAATCCCTTATTACGTGTTTTACTTCTTGATGTAAGTAAGGGTGTCAAAGCTATAAATACTTGAAATATTGTAGATAGTTCTTGTTTCAAACCAGATTGTATAATGTTTTGTCACTCATTTATTCTAATTGGATTTTCTTTGTATGAGAATTTGTGCAAGGAATGAAAAGTTTTCCAAACTTATTGTTGTTCCGTTATGTTCTCTAGTTTTCTTTTTAAAATATCCTTTTTATTTTCTTCTCTAGGTAGACACTGTTTATTGTAGATTTTCTTGATTTGGAAGTAAGCAGCTAGATTTTCCCTGCTTTTTGTTTTCTGTAGTATTTTAGAATATTTTTGCTCTCAATCGTTAAGTTTCTCAGAACAATATCTTTATTAGACTGGTTTTGTTAGATGTTTTACGTATATTTAAAAATCTCGCCAAATATAAAGATGTTCTCATTTAGATTGACAATATAATTATATATATATATATATATATACCGGGTGTAACATGAAAACCTGGCCATAGGCGTTTAACATGGGAAATCAGTTTTTCCTTGCGCAAAAGTAGCCAATTGATTTTAAACAAAAATGCTTCAATTAAAACTTGTAGTGCTTGAAATTATGTATCTAAATCAGTTTTCAGATTTTATTTTGCACGTTTTGTAAGCGAAATAATCGCATTAATATTTTATAAGAATCTCTACTTTATAGTGATAGCCATGAAATTGAGACAAAATGATAAACAAATGTATGACGTTTTAACTGATAGAAAAGTTTAGTTTGAAATGGATTTGTGATTTATTTAAGTGACAATACAGGTGATTATTGTTATATCATTATCGAAAATGGATAACTATTCACATGAAGAAAAGCTACAAATTATTAAGTGGAATTATTCTGGTGAAAGTTTTCGAAGAATACGTGATTTAATCAATATTATTTGGCCGCACCATAACATTCCAAGTTCAAACTAAACTTTTCTAACAGTTAAAACGTCACACATTTGTTTATCATTTTGTCTGAATTCCATGGCTATCACTATAAACTAGAAATTCTTATAAAATATTAATGCGATTATTTCGCTTACAAAACGTGCAAAATAAAATCTGAAAACTGATGTAGATACATAATTTCAAGCACTACAACTTTTATTTGAAGCATTTTTATCTAAAATCAATTGGCCACTTTTGCGCAAGGAAAAACTGATTTCCCATGTTAAACGCCTATGGCCAGGTTTTCATGTTACACCCGGTATATATATATATATTTAAAGAATGTAGTGATTGAAATCGAGATATTTAATTTAATTTTTTGAGCAGTTTTTGAGTGTTTTAAGAAAAATGTATTTTTTTGTTAAATAAAAGTGTTGTTGGTTTTATGTTAGTGTGAAATTTTATTAAGTTTATTTCAAATGATGGATTCAGGATATTGTCTTAAAAATTCGTATGTGATTTGTGGGGTTTGTTCATAAATATTTATATCACAGACATCATTCTTGGAATTTAGATAGGAGTTGGAGGTTAGGTTGTTGTCGATTATCTATAGACTCATATTAGCTCTATTATACCTTTTCAATTTTTATTCAGAAAGGTGTAGTTTGCTGGTGAGTCTCCAGTCGTAATTCTGATTAAAATGTATAAATTTTCTGCCTTAAACAGTTCTATAAAAGTTGTGCTATTTTTGTTAGTTTATGTCTACACAGTTTGCGTGGAAGACTATATATTTGTGTATTGGAAGGGAATATCTTTAGATTGATTTTAATTTCCTATGTCGGAATTAAAATCGGCTACGATTATTATTAGCTTGAAACGAAAATAACTGCTGATAGTACCTTGTAGATTTCCATGAAAATTTTTACGTTGTAACTGTGAGAAAAATAAGTGAAGCCCACTGGCAGATCCATGGGGGAGGGCATGGGGGTATGCCCTCCCTTGCGACATTGTGTTATAATTTTTTATTTATACTTATACAGAGTGTCCCATTTTAATCTTTCCAGGGGAATTTCTCTTAACGAGTACATCAGACAAAAAAACTTTCCGAATAAAAGTTTGATGGTTTGGAGGGGGACGTTTGATGCTATAACAAATTTCACCCCCCAACTCCTCAGGGGTTGGATAAGGGGGGTGACTTTGAAATCTTAAATAGAACCCCCTATTTTTTTATTGCAGATTAGAAAAGAGCATAAAAAACAATGTAGGTTTTATTCGGGAACTTTTTTATTTTTTGCAACAGCTGACGCTGTAAACGTTAAAACTTTTTTTTTCGTTAAACGTAAGTTTAAGGTTTTGATGTCAATTTACAATTAAAAAACTGTCAGGATCGCTTCAAATGAACTCTCTTTTAACCCTTTGGAGCCGTAAAATCAAACGAAGTTTGATTACTAACAAAAAACCAAAAATTCTTATAATGAAAATCGTCGCAAGTTACTCTAGAAAGAAGATTTGTTTCAATAATACTTGACGGACTTAAATTAAATTATTTAATTATCCAAAGTAGCAATTTGTAAGCGTAGTTTTAGCGTTTACAGCCCTTACTGATTGCACCTAAAATAAAGCAAAACTTAAATACAAATTCAAACAAAATTTTTACAAAAGGTTAAGAATCAAAATTTTCAAAAATTACAAAATGTTTCAGAATTAAATTTACGTTAAGCAAGCACATGTAGAAAATGACAACAAAAATAATACAAATGGTGTAGAGATGAATAATGAATGAAGGGATTGTTGAGACAGGGACGGTGTACAGGAAGTAAGTCTCTACTTACAAAATAAACAGGCTTAGCTGTTTTGCGGTGGTTGATTTTGACTCAAAATGCCAAAAATCACAAATATGCTAATCAGCAACCAAAAAGTCAAACCAAACCAAACAGAACTTAAATTAAATATCACAAACTTAATATCTAATCAAATATCACAAAGCCAGCAAAGTATGTTCCACAAAAAAAAATTAGGTGACTTTTCTAACCAAGCAGAAAAGTTCTCAACAACAAAAATGCCTGTAAATACCTAAATTGTCAAAAAAGAAACAGTCGGGTCTCAACACATTCTCACACACATGATCTCAATGAATGATGATGAGCGGGCATGATATGAAGGGGGAGGGGATACAAAGATGGTGGCCGGAAATGAAATTCGGAAACAAAATGGTACGAACCAACACGTGGTTCAACTACACGTGACGCATGTATTTCACAAAACAAAATTTAAATCCAAACATAATATAAATCATAACAAAACCCCCCAAATATGTTTATGCAGTATTACGAAATTGATAAGCTCAAAAAAAGGACAAGTGCATGTGGACAGAACATGACTTCATACACGAAACTGGTAAGCTAGCTAAATTAAACAAAAAGCGATTCTGTCAGAGTTCAATCAGTCTGAATTACTACAATTGATGATAAGCTTCTGAGTCTAAAATTTTACTAAAATGATTGACGCTACGTTAAATTTAACCTACAAATGAGACACGAACATGTGCTCCACACAAAACCAAAAAACTAGCAATCAAATATCAAAAATAAACCAAACCAAACAGAACTTAAATTAAATATCACAAACTTAATATCTAATCAAATATCACAAAGCCAGCAAAGTATGTTCCACAAAAAAAAATTAGGTGACTTTTCTAACCAAGCAGAAAAGTTCTCAACAACAAAAATGCCTGTAAATACCTAAATTGTCAAAAAAAAAACAGTCGGGTCTCAACACATTCTCACACACATGATCTCAATGAATGATGATGAGCGGGCATGATATGAAGGGGGAGGGGATACAAAGATGGTGGCCGGAAATGAAATTCGGAAACAAAATGGTACGAACCAACACGTGGTTCAACTACACGTGACGCATGTATTTCACAAAACAAAATTTAAATCCAAACATAATATAAATCATAACAAAACCCCCCAAATATGTTTATGCAGTATTACGAAATTGATAAGCTCAAAAAAAGGACAAGTGCATGTGGACAGAACATGACTTCATACACGAAACTGGTAAGCTAGCTAAATTAAACAAAAAGCGATTCTGTCAGAGTTCAATCAGTCTGAATTACTACAATTGATGATAAGCTTCTGAGTCTAAAATTTTACTAAAATGATTGACGCTACGTTAAATTTAACCTACAAATGAGACACGAACATGTGCTCCACACAAAACCAAAAAACTAGCAATCAAATATCAAAAATAAACAGTTTCAACTAATATACTTCAAATCAGTAAAATCTTAGCTTGAACACTTACTCTCAAGATGCAGTCTGCTAGGTGATGTTCATGGATATCATCTGTATCTTTCCCAAAATCAAAACAACTCAAACCAGCATGGCCGACACAAAAGTCAGATCTCGGACAGCACCCACAAAATCAACCGATCACGACGAAGTCTGAAGGAAGAATCTTCGATCGACCGTCCTCGATGAACTCTCGATGCAGCTTCTCTCGTGACAGCTAACCAACCGAAATCTCATCTCTCTCTCTCGTGACAGAAAAATGAACTACAGAAATAATCCAGCAAAAAAATTGAATCGTAGATCTGCTACCTGAGTTTCAGGCAAGTATGGCGGGTGGTGGTGAAGAAAATCATTACATGATTACTAATTTATTATAAATTAATTTTACTGAATAACCTTTTTTAGTTCGCGGAGGAATGTACTCAGATTTTGTTACATTATGAATTTATTGAATAAAAAAATTAATATTTTGTGTATAGGAATGAATGGATGGATGTAATTGAAGGTTTGTTCCGTTATGGAAGATTGCGAGTGTGGATGAGAATATTAGACGATGCATGTGAATGTGTCAAGGGTTCGTGCTACTCCATTTATTGGGATATAGCGTTCTGCTTAAATAATAGATCCTGTTTTTTTTCCTGCACTAGATTTTTTTCACTAAGAATGAGGCATCTATTGATAATTTTCGAAACTTCAAATTGTGTTCTCTATAAAGCGATAAATGACCTCTGCATAATTGTCAACTGCGTTTGGTGTCACCAGAACGATGACCATTTTAAAATATTTGAAACATATTAATTAATAAATAAGGATGTATTTAATTATTATGTCTAAAACAATATTTATTTGTAGTATATAATATTATAATTATTGAAATGAAGGCAATTTCTTAATTTGACATTGAAAGATGACAACTAAAATTCACTTAAGTTACAATTAAATTAGCCAAATATATCTCTCTGGTATGTGCACAAGAACAGTGGAAAATGTCCAATGTGTATGTGTGTCAACTTTTTATGTGATATGTTTTCTAAATAATTTAATTTATTGCAGAAATAGCGATTTACAAATGACCAATCCTGTGAACTATACTTATGATCCCCGGGAAGGATTCATTGTCCAAATGCCTGGCGTTAAGTATGGCGATGTAACTGTAACGTGTACATTTGTGACCGAATATGCAAATAGCACACTATATATTGATTATATAATTGAAGGTAATATTTAGTTTATTTAAGTTTTTGCATGTTAGCGACACTGACTATACGACTTAATTAGACAAGTGCTACTAAAACAAAAAAAAGGTTTATCCAAATAATAAATAGTAAAAATACCACCAATCTATTCGCAAGCGAAGATTTACTTACTATACTAAATTGAAGTGATTTCAGTGATAAATAATTAACAACTAAACTACAGGTTAGTCTAAACAACACAAGGTCAAGAACGCGCGCGCTCAACCTCGCGCCAAGTCGCTAACGAAGTAAATCAGTGTTGCCAACTATATTAGAAATAAATCTAACATAACAACTACAATTTCAACAAATCAGGATGTCAAAAAAAAGTGGAGGAACCAAATTAAATACACTTACAGCTACCTCACAAGCATCATTTCTTAGTACTCCCATTTGCTCCCCTTCTAGTTCTCCCAACTGGAGCCCTAGAAACACTACACTACCCTCTTACGTAGTTTCGCTTTACACTTCAACCCACAACTACTAGAATCAACTGAAACATTAACCCAAAACCTGAAAATACTAACACACCAAAATCAGTCATAACATACTCTAATAATAACGACCAAGACGCACTGTGCCTAAGCGTACTAGACAAGACGAGACTATCAACTTTCTATCAAAAGCTAAAAAACTTTAATCTGTAAAAATGGAGTCATAAACACAGAAAACAAATTCTTTAAGACGAAAACACAGAACACAAATCACCTCCAATATTCATTCAAAACGTGATAAACTATACAAACATGCTTGACTGCATCAAAATATCCCTCAGCGAGAACGAATTCATATGCAAATCACAAGAAGATGTTAAAATAAACATAAAAATCTCAAACGCGTACTGTAAACTAATCGAACTACTAAGGCTAAATAAAATGACATTTCGCACTTATCAGCCAAGAGAGAAACAAGAATACACAGTCGTAGTAAAAAACCAGCACCCGGTCATTCCCACAGAAGATATTAAAGAGACTTTAAGATAAAAAGCTTTCATTACAAGAAACATATTCAACATTGATGACGGATGTACGTTAATTGTTTTATTTCAAGCCACAGTCATGGTTCACTTTCCGAATAGATGTATAATAAAGTGCCCGCCATTTTACTTTTTAATAATGTATCATATGGATTATTTTATATGATTGTAAAGCAAATTTGATGCAGTTTTCAAATTTGTTAAAAATTATATTATGTTCTATTTAATATATCAAAGTTGATATTAATGACTAATAAATGATATCACGAACGTACATACGTCATCAACTAGCTTACATGTTGCTGTATAAATCATGTTATATGAAAGAAATTGATAAGTTGATAAACAAGCAAGATATTTGCTGGGTTTATTAAAATACATAAAAAATGCAAAAATATTTATGTTCAAGACTGGAAAATATATTATTTAATAAAACAATCTTTAAATATTACATACTTTTTTATTTCAAATAATAGTGGAACATGTATTCAACAAGATTATCATTGTCAAACTTATTAAGTATATTAAATAATTGCAGAAAATTTTTATGTAAATAACCATTAATTCTAAACAAAAGATAAACTAAACAGTAATGTCCACAAGCTGTTGAGTAGAAATCTTGGAAAACTATAGTATTAAATGTCCATGTTTTAGTATTTTTTCTTAAAAATTCAATATGTTGCTTGATATACGGCGGTCGTCCATAGCTATCGAAGTAAAGTCCGTGTCCATAGCGGTCAATGTAAATTGCTATCCGATATGTTCTAAACCTTGTATCGAAGTCGGTATTTATTTGGGGCATAATACAGTCGTTGAAACATAATTTCAAAACTATAAACATATTGATCAAAAATCTCTTTCTAGATATAAATGGGTACTTATAAAAATACAATTACTGCCTTAAGTACCATTAATTCATCCCCATGTAAAATTTTTCCAAAATTCACAGGTATTTAAAAGTAATTAAATATCCATATAAACATTTTCAACTAGTATTGTCAATAATTTCTAACAATACCTCATCGTTTAAGGAGTAAGTAAAATCCATTTTTGAATTTCATATTTCCAATACAATACATCCTTACCCAAATTGGGCAGACATTTAAAATAATAAAATATTCATTTTAATAATCTTAACTATTACTGTTAATAATTTAAAATAGAATGTCTCATCTTCTTAGAGTTAAATAAAATGCATTTTTAATTTCATATTATAGTAATACAAGTATATCAATTTAATGTATCCAATTAATGTATAAATATAATAAATGTGAGAATGTTAATTTTGTAGTGTATTATTTAAAAGAAAAATGTAGATAGTATTTAAAATAAATTTTTATCAAATAATATATTTTCTAGTTGTATAATAAATAAATGTTTTTGCATTTTCTATAGCCATATGTGCTTTTAAACTTGGATTTTATTAAATAAATCCCAAAAATATCGTATTCTTTGAACCGATCGCTATAGAATATAAACTACGGTATAGTGGTGAAGAATAGACAGACTGTGAGAGTGAAAACAGAATAATTTTATAAAATATTTATTTAAAATAAATTTGTATATTTTACGTCCATATTATAATGTACAAAATAAAGCAGCTTTGCTTTTTTACCCGTAGAACCATAATCTTTAATCCTTATATATTTTATGATAAATTTTTTAAACGATTTATTCAATTCAGCAATATATTCAACTGGTAAATCATCAAATCGTCCTGGAAGATATGTAACATATTCTTCGCATTCGACAATCACTTTTCTCCCAAATCCAGTTGTAACAGCTTTAATATCAATTAATTTATATACTTTATTTATTTCTAACTCAATTAGATTTCTTCGGGGTTTATATTTGACAGTTGGCCTTTCTCATTCAATTTGTTAAAATCCATTTCTAAACCAAGCAATTGTTTAATAACACAGTTTATAATTTATAATAATAATAATAATAACATTTATACCTTTGCAATGCTATGAACATTCCGTGTCAGGAGTAACAATAATGCAAAAATTTTAAACTAAATTTCTACATTTTATACCAGTCGTAATACAAATTTCACTGCTTATGCATTTTAATAAAAATAAATTTATATATATATATATATATATATATATATATATATATATATATATATATATATATATATATATTATAACAAAAATAAAACGTATAGTAATAAAAATATATTATTATAAATAATTATTTGTTATAAACAAGTCAACCATACGCTACCTGGATGATGAACCCGGATGGAACGGTTGAACCGCGGCTAGACTCAGTGAAGAAGGGATGAGTCGGAATAAAGTGATCGGTAGATAATAAAAGGGCGCCAGCCGGCCTGAGCCGCGACCGGTTCAACAAAAGTATGACGGCCGACAAAATTCGGGATGTTTCCCAGGTGTCAAATATTTTAATAACAAGATGGGAATGCGGGAAATTAATAATATATTGAAGCAATTAACGAGAAAGTTACACGGGACACAATAGTTGATACTACAAGATAACTGGATACATACGGTACATACATTTAAAATGTGACAATATATAGTTAATTTCAAACAAAAAAAAAGACAATGAACAAGTATTCTGGCTTAGCTGTAATGGCATCCAGGCGCTAACGGGAGAGGTGGCAGCAGTGGAGCAATTCGATCTGCCAGCCGGATGTCCAAAATCGTCAATTCCAATATGGCGGCAAGCACGTGAAATCGGAACGTCGTGCAGCGTCACTTCCGCTACACGTGGTCTTTCCCAAACTGCTGGGCTTAATTCCTCGGTAGTGACTATCAGGAACTCCCAGGCAACGTCAGCGAGCGAGCACGCACACAGCAACGCATATGCCAGGAACTCGGGCATACAGAACGAACCAAAAATGGAACGAACAGGCTGACCAGCCACAAAAATACGTAAACACGTAAAACGTAAAATAAAACGTAAGTACAACGTAACGTGAAACGTACAATAAAAACGAACGTAAAAGTGAACGTAGACGTAAAAATGAACGTAGACGTAAAAGCCTGAAACAAGAACTGCAATTAGGGCCATGTAAAACTACTGAACGGACTAACTTTACTTGACAAAGGCAGATTCAATAACAAATGAATAGAAATCTTTACCTGAGTTCTTGGGCGGCTTTCAAGTGGTAGAAAATATGTGACTTTTCCTATTGGAAACTTAATCCGGAACAACTCCGCTGAATAATGCAATAACCACTAATGCAATATTCACTAAATGGCACTATCTTTGTAATCCCCACAAGGGTATTTCGCAAACAAAACTGGTTTGCCGAAATATAATTGAAATAGCCCAACTTCCAATATCAAAATCTCACACTTCCGCAACAGACGTCGTTCGAAAAGACAAAAAAAAGAATGAATTCGTTCGAAATCGAACCTGTGAAATTTTGCCAAGAAAAGAGAGCGATGCGCGAAGACAAAGATAGCCTCCGCCTAAATTTGAACGGTGCTGGTAAAGAACATACCTAGCAGATAGTATTATCGACAGAGCGTTGACAGCTAAACAAACAGATGTGATTAATCAACAAAATTAAAGCAACGAAAACAAGAGAAACTGAATCTAAGTTTTACTATTAAATGGAATACTACAACGAGAGCGAAATCTAAATAAAGCTAAGTATCAGAAGGATCTAAACGGTCAATATCTAATCGATAATTAAGTTTCAGGAATTTGACGACGAAGGAAAAATAAACAACAACAAAAAAGTACGGAAAGCATGCAATAAAACAAAACTGAAGAATACAAAAAAAACCGTTACAAAATATATATCATGTGATATACCGCAGTTTGCTCCCACATCAGTTTAAAACCCACGTTAAATACAGTAGGTATGTTTGATTTTATACACGTAACTAATAAATACTGTTACATTGCATCGTATATTAGTGATATAATTTCGTATTTCAATATATTTATATGAAAAATTGATAGTTTTGTAGTCATAATATGCCAATGAAGTTTAGACCCCAATTTTTATGCTATTGTATGAGAGATGGCAGTCTTGATGGGTAAATAAGAAATCTGTTATTAGGGTTCTGCTTTGTGTTCGCACGTTTTAGTTCTCTAGAATAATATTCCCAGACGAACTTGTACTACTCAACCTACAAATGTTGATGGTATTAACATATTATTAGTCGCACCAAAAACATTTGACTGAATAATATGTAAAAGTTAATCATTGTATTGTTATTCTTTAAGATATGGAACAATTATATATGTATTTAAAATATCTGATGCGGACACCACATGACTTCCTTGTAAACATATTAAACTATAGATATTTTATGAATTGCTCGTATTAGACGTAATTTGCCATTGACATTAAAATTTTTATTTTTTTCTAATTTTTAATCCTAATCCATAGCAAACTTAATTACAAAAACCAAAAAATTATCTAATTTTTAAATTTACGTATTTTGCTTTTACAACGGCGTAATTTAATTCTTGATGTGCTAGACGCAGAATTTATTTCTCTTACACTTTTATTTGTTATTCCATTTTAATACAAATCTATTATGTTATTTCTATTGATATAATAGTCTTATATACCAAATTTTAAAAATTTTGGATTATATTTGAAAGTAGGTAGTTTAACATTAAAATCTATTATAGGCTAAATTTTCTACTTTTTTATATTCATCTTCTATCCTTCTTTTGCCTGTATGACTGTTTCTTTCCCAATTATTCAATAAACACAAAGAGAGGTGCACACCTAGATGTTACTCTAATGCAACAACATTGGCATTAATTTTTCTATTTTATTCTAATTTTTTGTTTTAATCCATTGCAAACTTACAAAAACACAAAATATATAATCTCGCTTATACAAAAGGCTAATTTAATAATTTTTGTAACAGACGCAGAATTTAAGTCTCTAAAACTTTCGGTTTCCAAATTTCAGCGGAAATATCTATTTTGACCATCCCTGAATCCATTTTGACTAATTACGCCGTGACGTCTGTACGTCTGTACGTACGTATATACGTATGTATCTCGCATAAATCAAAAACGGTAAACCGTAGAAAGTTGAAATTGTGTATTTAGGACTGTTATAACATCTAGTTCTGCAACTTCCTTTTTGATGATTATATTACTTCCGGAAGTGGTATTTTACTTCAAGCCTATATTAGCTTTTAATGAAAATCTATATTAAAATATAATCCAAACCTTTTCAAATTTGGCATATAAGACTACTATATCAATAGAAATAACATAATTGATTTTGGTTAAAATGGACTAACCGGAAGTGATACATTACATGAAGCTGGTAACAGTTTTTCTTGAAAAAAATTGGTATTATTTTGATTTTAGAAATAAATACTGCATATATAAGTTTTAGACAATTAAATTCTGCGTCTAGCATATTAAGAATTATTAGATTAGTCTTTTGTATAAGCGAAATATGTAAATTTAAAAATTATATATTTTTTGTTTTTTGTAATTAAGTTTGCTATGGATTAGAACAAAAATTAAGAAAAAAATAAAAAATTCATGTCAATGTCAAATTACATCAAATATGTGCAATAAAAAAATCTATAGTTTAATACGCGAATTATATTTTTCGATTTGTATTTAAGAAAAAAAATACAAATTCTTTCGTTTTGAAAATTATATTTTATTTATTTAGAATCTAATTACAACTGACGTGAATACGTTCAGCAACAGTACAAGAGTGTTCTAATCTAGTTTTTTCAAGCTTATATATCATTCTCTTATCATAACATAGTTCAAAGAAGTATGAGTCAGACAATGGAACCATTGTCTAATATAATAAAACACTTCGTCATCAAAATACAGATATCATAATCAAAATACAGATATCATAATTAAAATACAGATATCATAATTCCTCCCCTTCAAGTTTTTTATTATATTACTCGAGAGGGTGAGTCTTTATTAATTCTAAATCTTTTAAAGCAATTAATTTCAGTTTTCTTTCTTTTATATACTTATAAATCTTAAAACATATATAACTAATTATCATTATACTTATAAAGGAATATATAATAAAAAGATGATGATCGTTATTTTTTAAATTTAAATTTTGTATTTCTTCCAAATGATATTCAGTATTATTTACTTTATGCAATTCGATTAATTGTCTGCTTTTAACGTTTAACCCATTTATTTAATCAATTTTTCCTTCATAGATTAATTCTTTATAATTTTGTTCTATCTTTTCAAAATGATAATTATTTAATGTGCATTGTTGATCGTTATTAAATTTGTAAATTCCTATTATCTTTTTGTGAATTTCATTACTTTTACAATAAATTATGAAATTTTGTAAAATTGGGCTTATTATAATGATTTCATTTGTATTTGGTATTTGTTCGATATTATTTTCATTATCCATTAACAAGTAAGAACAATCATCATTTTTATATCTTATTGTTAAATCATTAATACATTTCTTTATTTCTACATTATCAGTTTTACAATAATAATTCTTATTTCTAACACAGTTATTGACAATAATATTCTTATTCATTTTATTAATATACAATATATTGGGTTCATCAAGGATATACATTTTTGTGTTATTCATAAAAGGTATTGACGTAAATTGATATAAAGGGTATACGGTGGTGCTCATAATAGGGATCTCGATAATATAGTAGATCATTTGTCCATCGTATTGACAGTGAGTTGTTATAAGTGACATAATTTCAAAGATATTTTGATTTTTGATAAAGTTCTGGAGTCTATTCATGGAAATTATAGTTGAATGTAATTTATTTAAGGAACAGAACGTAAGACTAGTTTCAATTTGTATAGCAAAATTTTGGATATTGTTCAGAATATTTATTATTAACTGGATTTTTCCTTCAGATTCTATTTTTGTTTCCCAAAGTTTATTTTTCTTCAAAATTTCTTTTATAAAGGTTAGTTCCTTTTTCATTTCTTTTTCGTTTATTTTAATATTTTCTAATTGTATATTAAATTGTTCCGTTACTTCTTTTAAGTTTTTAAATAATTTATTCTCATTATTACTTAAAATTTTTTCGTTCTTTTTTATAGTCTCAAATAATTTATCATATCGTTCACCATCTGAACTGTCCAAGTTACCGGAAATTGATTTTATAACACTTCCTAAACCGTTTATTAAGCCTCTTTTCCTTCTTTTGTTAAGTTTTAATTTGTTTAATTGTTCTTGTGTATTTTCAAAGGTGGAATTTAGTAATTGTATATAATTTGGGTTTATGTGTTGAACTGTGTGTATTTCGGTTAGGAGTTCGTTAATTATAGTTTCTATTCTATTAAAGTTTTCGTATAAAGGTGTTACGTTATAGTAAAAGTTTGTATGTAATTTTTCCTGTTCAATGTGTGTCGATCCTAGGTTTGTCAGATGATATCCGTTGCCGTGTGTTATGTCTGTCAATTGTTGACCCTGCGCACTGGGAACAGAGATAAAGTTATAATTTTATTCTGTTGATACGTATGTTTCTAATTTTCTTTAAGGTTTTACTACGTTGTTTATATGGTTTCTCGACTTTTACAATACCTAATTTTGGGTTATATGCTAAGACTTTGCTTTTTATATACATTGGTTTTTTAAATTTTTGTATTCTCCTTACTTCTTCTTTTACGTATACGTCCTTTGGTAATGCTAACGGGTTTATGTTCTCTTGGTGACGTTTCTCTTTTTCTTGTTGTATCTTATTATTTATTATTTTGTATAATTCTTTTTGTTCTTTCAGATGTTGTTGTATCATTTCAGAGTTAGTTCGTATTTCTTTGGGGTATTTATACTCATGTGTCTCTCCAAATATTATTTCTGTTGGAGTTTTTTCGGTTATGGTGTGTTTTGAGTTATTGTAACTAAGTATGCATTTCTTTATTTTTTCATTTTGATTAAGATGTTTGAATTCTTCGTTATTTTGAATTAGTCTAAGGTGTTCTATTAATGTCGAATGAAATCTTTCGACCGCGTTACTCTTTGGATTGTTAATACAAATATAATGGGGTTTTACATTTAATGTTTTTAAATAATCTTTTAGTAATTCGTTGTTAAATTCTAGTCCATTATCCATAATGATTAATTTTGGTAGGGTATATGTCTCGAAATATTCTTTTAATGCTTTTAATACGTTTACTGAATCAACATTTATTGCTTTTATTTGTCCGAATTTGGAAAATTGGTCAAATATTGTGAGGTATTTTTGAGTATTTAATGATAGTATGTCTATGTTAATTGTCTCGAAAGGTCTTGTCGGAGTTATAGTTAAATTTTCATGAATTTTTATAGGTTTTCTATCGTATTTATTTTCTTTACATATTTTACAATTATTAATAAAATTTTGGATAGTTTGTACCATTTTTGGCCAGTAGTATTTCTTCTTCAGGTATCTGATTGTTTCCAATATTCCCCTGTGGTTTCTAAATCCGTTATGATCGTCAGCTACAATTTGTTTTTGTTCATCTATTGTAAAGATATCTTGTACAAATTTATTTACTCCGATTAATTTTAAAGAATTTGGTTCGAAATTTTTCTGTAGTTCTTGAGATATTACTTTATCCAGTTCGTCATTAAATATAGCCAGATATCTAACTTTAGGTACTAAATAGTCTTTCAGAAAATTATTTATTTCGTTTTTTAGATTATTCTTTGAGAAGGTTATATGAATTCTTTGTTTAGGTTGTACTGTTTCGAAAGGTAGTTTTTCTATTTTTAATTTTGAATATTCTCCTAATTTGAATATAATTTGGTTATCGGCAATATTCAGTCTATCTTCTTTATATTTTATACCGTTTACGATGTTTTCTGGGGAACTATGTATTGTTGCGTTTGTGTCATCGCTGGTAAGGAAGTTTTGTGGTAATGAATAGATATTCACGAGGATATTAGTTTCCGTGAAGGTTAATTTTAAATATTTTATTAAGTCTTTATAGTCCATTTGGTCTAAGCCGCAGGCAAGTTTTGGGATATTAATTTCATACAATTCATTTTTCATGCAGTAATCTCGAAGTTCCATTAATGCCTTTTTAAAGTTTTTTACAGATGGTAAGTCGTTGCATTTCTGCTTAGTAACTAAGTGTAATATAGTTTTGCCGTTTATAATTTGTGGTATTAGTTGAGAATTTTGATCTATATAATTTTGACAATATTTTTTACTATTATATGTTTGGTTTACTTGGAGTGCGAGTCCTTGACTCATAGCATAATCTCGTGATATGCAGTGTGAAAATATTGTTGTTTCAGTTACGTCTCCTATTTTTTCTACGATTTTAAATGGATTTCTTTGTCTACTAAGAAAGTCTGCAATTTTATTAGTTTTTCCCATGATATGTTCAATTTCGAAATTGTACTCTCCGAGTTCGATCTTCCAACGCATTAATTTTTGATTACCGTTTTTCATATTAAATAACCATACTAAAGGTCTATGGTCGGTTTTTATTCTGAATTTTTGTCCGTAAAGGTAAGGTTTAAAGTTGTTTATTGACCAGACGATACTTTTTAATTCTTTCTCTATAGTAGAGTAGTTTTGTTCGGCGGAGTTAAATGTTTTTGAGGCGTATGCTATAGGTTTTTCTTGGTTTTCTTGTACTTGTGACAAAACGGCTCCCATGGCGAAGTCTGAGGCGTCTGTAGTTAGTATAAATGGTTTAGAGAAATCTGGTGATATCAATATAGGTGGGTTTGATATTAATTGTTTCACGTGTTTAAAGGCTTTCTGATATTCTTCATTTTCTATTTCTATGTGTGAACCCTTTTTTAAGCTATTTGTGAAAGGTTTTATTATTTTCGCGAGATTTGGAATAAATCTTCGGTACCAAGAAAGTTTTCCTAGGAAACTTTTAATTTCTTTACTAGTTTTTGGGATGGTGATTTGATTTATTGCTTCTATTTTCTTTTGATTGGGTTTTAAACCTTCGGATGATATTACGAATCCTAAGTATTCGACTTCGTTTTGAAAAAATTCAGATTTATCAATTTGGACTTTAAGGTTTGCTTTTCTAAGTGCTTCGAATATTTTTGTGATATTTTCTATATGTTCTTGTTCAGTATATCCGAAAATGATTATGTCGTCCATGTAGACGAGACATATTTTATTTATATATTCTTTTAATATTTCGTTCATCATTCGTTGGAATGATGCCGGTGCATTTACTAAGCCGAAAGGCATCCTAGTGTATTCATAATGTCCAGATGGTGTGGAGAAAGCCGTTTTTTCCCTGTCCGATCTTTCCAAGGGTATTTGGTGAAAACCTGAGTGGAGATCTAAAGTCGTGAAGTATTTTGGTTTTCCTATTCTATCCAATAAGTCGTCTATATTAGGAAGAGGGAATTTATCTTCTCTGGTTTTTTGGTTTAATTTTCGGAAGTCTATTACCAATCTAGTTTTCCGTTTCCCTGACGCATCTATTTTTTTTGGTACTATCCAAATAGGTGAGTTGTATGGTGATTTAGATTTTTGAATGATCTGTGCTTTTAATAAGTTTTTAATGTGTTCGTCTATATCTTCGTCATAACATTGGGGTAGTCTGTAGTTTTTTTTTATATGGGTGTTTCGTCTGTGGTGTGAATTTTGTGTGTGGTGACGTTAGTGGCGGAGAGTTGTTCTCCTTCTTTGGGGAACAAATCCTCGTATTGTTTTAGTAATTTAGCAATTTTTAGTTTTTTATTAATATCTAGATTTTGATCTCTAAATTGTATATAGTTTAGTTTATTATTGAGTTTATTTTGTGTTGTAAATTTCATCTTTCTGTTTTCAAAATAGATTTCATTTGTTTTAAAATTTAGTGTTATATTTAGTTCTTTTAATATATCCATACCGAATAATAGGTTACATAAATAATGAAAGTCTGTAATATAAAACTTAAATAATTTTTTATTTATTTTTAGATTAACTGAATTTGTAAGTGTTTTCTTTCCATTTGCTGTGTGAAAGGTAATTTTATCTTGATTGTTAATTTTCAGATTTCTTGATTTTGCGTAATCGGGTGATATGAAATTTATGTTTGATCCAGAGTCAATTAAAATAATGGAGTCGTGATCGTGTAATATCGGGATCGAATTTTGATAATTAGCCATTACGTATCTTCGTTTTCGACCAATGTGTCTTGAAAATCCTCGAAGGCGAATTCTGTTTCGTCTTCTTGTTGTTCATTATATTCGTTATTTGGTTCATTAGTGGTTGTTACGTCGTTTTCGATGTCTGTTTGGTAATTCTGTCTTGGTATGATTGTCTGTGTTGACATTGGGCCGGTCTATCTAGTTTGTGTGGACATTGGGTGAGGTGTAAATGTCCTTCTTGTGTTTATGTCATTTACTATGTTTTGTCTGCCGAAGTTATTCCTACCGTGTGGTTGAAAGTGTCTTTGAATCGTGACTGGTTTTGAAGGAAACATTTGTGCCGGGAATTTCTGTGGTGGTGTATTCTTCTGTATGTTATTATGTGTTGTTTTTACTTGGTTTTCAAATCTCCTTAGGGGAGATTGATGTTGGGCGTAATTAAAATCGTTTACTAATAGCTGCTCACATTCTTCAAGAGATTTAGGATTTTTGACCGTGAAGGATCCTCGAATGAGATGAGGTAAACAATTTATGAAGTGAGATACTACGATTTTCTGATTTTCCGCGATAATTGCGTTTTTTGTTACTAATTGATGTTGTGTTAGCATGATTTTGTTCTTATATTTATTAAAATTATTAGTGATGTCTTTGAGAAACAAATCGGAATTGTTATTTTTGGTATTGTATATGATTTTTAATAATAAAGTTTCGGCTGTTGTTTTATCTTCGAAATTTAGTTGTAAGAATGATTTTAATGTTGGCCAATCAGCAAATGAATTCTCTGAGAGATATGTTTTTGCAGGTCCCTTTAATTTATTTTTTATTAATTGAAATAAAAATATTCTTTGAACGTTTGTCAATACAATTCCTGCAAAACATAATATAAATTCGTCTACAGTATTTATAAAATATGGTAGATCTTTAATATTACCGTCGTATTCAGGGATACCTTTAGAGAGCATTTGAATTTCGTTGTTTGTGGTTGTGGCCATTTTTGAGTTGAGTTGTAATTTACTGGGCGTTAATATTAAATTTCTTATAACACTAGGTGTTTGGTTTGTTTCTGAATCAGAATCTGATGGGTTTGATTCTGGTTCACTATCGCTATTGTACATATGATTTGTAATGTGTGTGGAACTGTGCCGGTTCCTCGGTGTCTTTATTACTAGTTATTACTAGAGACACCCCTTTTGTGTAATATATTTAGGTTTATAATTTGTGTTATGCCTTGTGCTGGGGCTCGTTTTGATTCTTAAAAGCGTTAGCCTTTCCTCAAAACCCTTTAGTGTATTTTGTTACATATATTTTACTTACAGTTGAAGTAAAAGGATGATTAACAATATAATCATGTTTGTTGAGAATCAGCTAGAGATTTTCTTCTGGTTTTCTCTGGTAATCGGGATCAGCGAAGTTGTGTTGTCCTGGTTTCCCGGAGAGGTGGAGTCAGCGAATGTGTGTTGTCCTGGTCCTCCTTGACTGCTTGCCTGGATGATGGTTAGAGATGGGTTGTTCAACCTCTGATGGGCCACTGTTTAGGCCTGAGCTAGTGTTTCGCTCATAGATTCTTGTTCGGATGCCAAATAAATCGATGGAGATCGAAAGAGATTTATTTATTTTGCTTAAAACTCTTTTGGCATCCTACCGACTGCGCCAATTATATTTTTCGATTTGTATTTAAGAAAAAAAATACAAATTCTTTCGTTTTGAAAATTATATTTTATTTATTTAGAATCTAATTACAACTGACGTGAATACGTTCAGCAACAGTACAAGAGTGTTCTAATCTAGTTTTTTCAAGCTTATATATCATTCTCTTATCATAACATAGTTCAAAGAAGTATGAGTCAGACAATGGAACCATTGTCTAATATAATAAAACACTTCGTCATCAAAATACAGATATCATAATCAAAATACAGATATCATAATTAAAATACAGATATCATAATTCGCGTACAAGAAAGTCATGTGGTGTTCACATCAGATTTTTTAATTACACGTAATTGACATAATTGATCATTGACATTAAATTTATATTTTTTTAAATATTTTTTTCCTAATCCATAGCAAACCTAATTACGAAAACCAGAAGGTATATAATATTTAATCAAAATGGATTCAGGGATGGTCAAAATGGATATTGCCGCTGAAGCCTGAGAACTGAAAATTTTCACGATTACAATACTTCATTTACTTCGCACAAGGAAGTAAAAATTACATACCTTTTGGTTTTGGTAATTAAGTTTGCTATGGGATTAGGAGAAAAAAAATCATAAATTTAATGTCAAAAAATATGTTGCTTGCAAGTATCTACCCGGTCTATTCTTCTCATCAATTAAATTTCCTTCCCGGTTTTTTTTTATAACAAAATTTTTTTTCCCTCAAATGTAAGATGTCAATTTCAAAATGCTTGTCAGTTTCTCAAACTGTGAAATACATGAAAAAAGAATTTGTTATTCCAGAATAAAAATATGTTTAGTATTATCGAACTCATGGTAACACAGGTTTAAAAAATAACTCTGGATTAACTAATCCCAAAATAAGTAAATATTTATTATTACACATATAATTAAATAAAAAATTTTTTTACTAATAGTAATATTTACTTCTTATACGAAGTAATACTAAAGTATAGCAATAGGGCCAATATTAGAAAAATTTCGCAATGGTTTGTGTGTGTGTATGTGTTAATAATATTTTGTTTAACTTCAGATAATTTCTGTATAATAGTAATACAGAGTGATTCAAAATGATTGACCGTCACGAGATAATTATAATGAATCAGTTATGAAGGTTTATAATAATATATTATATTTATAATTAACTCAGAATCTTTTATTTAAACAAATAGGTACATTATTAAAAAAAAGCCAAGACACCGACTTGTAAGTACTACTTTAAAATCTTAACAAACAAACGACAAATGACATATTCTTCTTCACTGTAAATACTTTGAAAACTAGAAGCTTTTGCATAAGCGAATAAATGTATTTATGTCTGTTTAATTAGATATATTGAAATGGTAAGGCAATGGTTGTCTTTATTAAACTTTATATTTTTGTTAGCTATAATACTTATATGGTTATGTGTATATTATTCTGGTTATTAATGTACAAAAAATATTGTAAATTAGTCCATAATTAAACACATGGATTTATTTAATTACTTTGTTAATATAATTTTAACTAGAAAATTAGCCCGCCAATCTATTTGTAAAGAATCTATTCTAATGACATTAAAATTTATCTATATTATTATAATAATAATATATTAGACAACAGATAAATAGCACTATGGTAGCTTTGTTTTGACCGTTGGTAACAGAATCTCAGACGCAATAATATATGTTGAAACTATGTATCATAAAAATTATTCAAGCTGTTCCCGTGATGAACAATTATATTTCTTGTTCATTGTTACATTATTTGGTCCATTTTAGTACTGAAATTTTTATGAATATTACATTTTGAATTCACAGCGTTCTTGAAAAAGAAATTCAACTTGGATTTTTGTTCATTTTGTTTGTCATATCTGACAATGGCAACGATGCTTTGAGTAAAAACTATACAGCTGTCAACACCGTGCGAACTCGTCTTGTGGATCGCCATGGAATGTTTTCTTCCGCCACCGCATCCCCCCAACATTAGCACATTGTACAGGGCAGTACTTGTGAAAATGTGTAATGTGTCCACCCCGCTTTTATTCTGTTTATCCAACAGCGTGTGTACAGGGGACAGTAGCCCCTGTCCCATTGAGTATCTTCTGTCGAAAAACTTTCCACACTAATTCGTACATTCATAATGAAACCATATCTATTAGTTTAAGTTAATTTTACTTGTTATTTATTTTATGTAATTGTGAATGGCTTAATTCTGATTAATTTTTATTAATTATGACAAGTCATTGTAACTTTGTTAATTGTTTTAATCATAATTTGTTAATCGCTTTATTTTCAATATTATTTAGTGTGTACTCGACATTAAAAAGTTGCTCGTTTACTACTTATACGTTCGCTTAGTTTAATCTATTTTGAGGATTAAATACTGAAAAATTTAAAAAAAAATTACATTAGGTACTGAAGAGTGTCAATTATAATTATCACACTATAGTTTGTATAAAGGTAAAAAATATACTACATAGGAATAAAATTCGCGACCCGTCTTTTGTCAATAATATACAATTATCTCACTCGCCTAATTTGTACAGAATGTCTTGTGTCATAAAAAGTAATACCTATAAGCTATGTCAATATAAATTAGAGATATTATATATTTTATGATGAACTCAAATAGCACAAATTTATTAATATTATGTCTATGTATTTGTTAATAACTACTATAACTATTAATACCTATATGTTAATATTTGTAGAAACTAAATAAAAAATTTCAAGTAAATTGATCTGATAAAATATGAAAATTATACAATTTCGCGTGTGTCTCGTTATAATGGGATGATTTAAAACTTTTCTATAATAATTAAAACAATAACTACTCAATAAGCTATCAAGCTCTGATTTTTTACATTTAAAATGTTGCATCAGCTATAGTTATGTTTATGTATGAATTACTGTAAATATGCTTATGCCCGGTTTTATAATGAAAAATTTAATCTTCACTTAACAAAGTGAAACTTAAATTAAATGGTCAGTTAAATTATGTTACCGTTTTATAAAACAAATTTTGCATCAGGTAACCAAGAGACGGTTATTTGCAATTATTTAAAAATTTTATCGTGTAAATAAGACTTTTGACATTTATGGCTATCTTCACTGTTATTTTAAGATTGTATTATTAGTTATTTACATAAGAGTCAGGAAAATGGTACATTACTGTCGAGGAGCAATATTGAAATACGAGGCACTTGGTCCCGAGTATTTTACGGTTCCGAGTCAAGTGTAGACATGTTACTGAAGAGTTAAGTATTAATTTTTTTCTGAAACCTATGGTTATAATAAAAATTAATTTTAAATTTAATAATTAAATCTGATTTTCTATAAATATCTAGTAGTTCTTCTCTCGTTACTAAGGTAACGGAAAAAATAATAACGAAATTATTTGTGTAAAAAAATTGCCAAAGAAGTAGGATTTTTAAATATAATTGGTAATTATTTATCTATTGAAACGAGAAAATTAATTTACAACACTATCATTCTCCTTCATTTTACTTATGTTTCTATAATTTTATATATGTGCAAACAAACTGACATAAATAGATTACAGTTTCTTCAAAGTCGAGGAAAGCGAATTATATTAAAATGTAACAAATACACTAGCATTTGAAGTATGTTGCAAATATTAGGCTGGTTCAATGTTAAAACGTTTATCAAGTTTAACTGCTTAGTTTTTGTGCATAAAATAAAGTTGAATTTAATGCCGCAATACATTGTTGATAGTGTGCAATATATGAAAACAGTATATAGTACTAGAAGTCAGGGTGACTTCTTTCTAATAAGAAAAAAAAAACTATCTGAACCTTATTTTAATTTTTATATCATTATATAAGTAGAATTGCTAAATTATATCTCCAAATACTCGAGGAGGTCGAATGCTTCTTGCATGACCAGTATCATCATCAAAGGATAATGTCGTAATATATGAAACATATTACGAAGAAATTGATATAACATCATTAACGTCAAACATGTTCACAATAGAAAGAAGAAATAATGATTTAAAAACACTCTCAATATAAATTAGAACTTTATTTAGTTAAATTTCAAATCATATCGTACATCAAGGATATTAAAATAGTATTTCATATCTTTGCAGGGGTATCCCGATACGTTCAAAAATATCATCCGTTAAAATTTAATACTAGGCAACTTTCCACTTCATTTAGGAAAATTTACTTAGCAACTAAATTTAAGTGAGCTTTATAAAACCCAAATTTCTACTTAAGTAAATTTACTAGGCTACTAAATTATAAGTGGGGAATATATTTGTTTATAAAACCGGCCTTTAAAGTTTAAAATCAGTTAGAATATATTCAGAAGCAACATATATAACAACTGTAAACTTTATTCGAATACTGGTCGCCGTGAACATCAAGCCTACAGCTGAGAATATTTTGTGCGATACAATTCCAGCGCCGCGGTATCAGGGCCGTATTTATAAATAGGCGCAGGTAGCGCGCGCTTCGGGCCTCATCGTCTGGAGAACCTCCTCACACAAAATAGTGAACTGAAATACATGTGAAACTTTATAATAATACTAAAAAAATCCGTCGCGCAACACAGTACTTCCCCGACATTACAATACTTATAAATAATAATACAGACCGCTTTACGATCATGTTTTTAAGTTCGGAAGTATCTAATCATATAGGTTTGAATTTGTAAGTAAATAAAATAAATAATATTTAATCAAAATTAAAGCTTCTAACTGTATTATACATATGCAAATATAATACATGTCAGAATCAAATATGTTATTTATGAAACAATATTAAATTTTTCTGAAAAAAACGGGTTAACCAGATTATTAAATAGAAATTATCTTTATTTAGAATTCTTATATGGTCATAGAGAAAAATATCTGAAATAGAGATTGTAGTTAATCGTTTTATGGTTCATTTCAATTATTACGTATTTTGTAATATCCACTAATATCTTTGGGGACGGTTATTTGACGGCTGGTAACCGCACTTCACGCGAAAAAATATATCACTTACCGAAATCTGCTTAGACAGAGTGCCACACCCAATAAAGGGTAAAAAGGCTTGATGATATATATATATTTTTTATTTATTTATTTGTGATAAATACTATCGTTTTTCAAATAAATGCAAATTTAAAAAAAAGTCAATAAAGTTATGGTACCTATTGTTGTATAAAGCTCATCAACGGATTGAAACTAAGTTTTTTCCTAAAAATCTTAAATATAATTTCGATCTAAAAATGAACAATTTTGACCTGTGTATGTATGTACATATACTCTATCTGTATCATTCCCCCAATTTCAACTAATAATATTCCTTATTTCAAAAATCCAATTAATAAAAAAGACTCCTTAACTGTTAGTGCCCATGGCTTCATTTATCCTTAAGACGGCATTGGAAACACTCGAACTATATTCTAATATTTTATAAAATTAAAAACTATAACTATCAAATCGAATCAAAGTCTCACAAATATTTATTTTTTTGGCATAGTATTATTTAATGTTATAATTTATGTATTCCAATGTGTAGAAATCGTTATACGCTTTCGTGTAATTCGTATTTTATTTTAACCAAAATATTTCATAACTGACATCTATCATCAAGAAGTCATAAGAAATATATACTCGCATAATAGTTCCTTAGATTCCTGGCCCAGTGCTGCCATGAAAAAAAGTTTGGAACCCCGTGGTTACAAATTTTTTAAACTAATATTTAAACAACTAAACGTAATGCGAATAAGTACTTTTTCTAAATTTAGGTTAAGAATACCACAACGATTTCGTCTGGCATCGTTTTATTCATCATTAAATACTAATTAAACAGATATTTGTTAAAAACATATCAAAGTTTGGAACCCGGGCTCCGAACTTATTTTGGGGTTCAAACTTCGGTTACCTATTATGACTTCGGGCTCCATAGTACCGCGAAGCACAACCTATATATATATATATATATATATATATAAGTTAGATTTATTGATTTGCAATAAATGTTTAAAAAAAAAATTTATTTTGAGTGTTTTACAACATTAGATATTTTTTAGCTTCAGAAGTCAAAAGTTAGATACAGATTTGTTACAAGTATGTGTTGATCGTACTGGAGTGAGAATATGACTGAGTTCAGTCTTACACGATCCTACCCAGGATGTTACATGATTCTAAGATATGATATTACACTATTCTGGAATCGTATTGCTGCAGAGTCAGCGTTTCCTAACTCCTCCTTCGCTAGAATTGGGCTTCATCGGGGAGCTGGTGGACCGTTGTAGGGGCTGAAGTTCTCGGTTGAAGTTCAATGCCTTCTCTGGACTTCGGTCTTGTCAGCGAGCGTCTGTGGAACTTTCTCTTTAAAAAGATTACAAGCAGGATGATAGCACCTGTAATCAAAATTATATAGAGTATTAGGGTTTAATAATTGATGATATTGTTGACATCGTGCTGGTCGAAGAAATAGTCGTCAATGGATTCTTCGAGTTTGTTCATTGGTTTCAGCTCGTTGATGGTATTCAGTTCAATTCCCATTTTTGGAATTTGTGATTTGTTGAAGTCAAATTTGTAGTTTTCGATTACTACTGGTTTGCCAAAGGTTCCGTGTTTAAATAATAAATTTTAGTTGTTGTATTCCAACAGGCAATCGTCTTCTTTTACCAGGAATATTCCTTGGAGCGTTTTTATAGTGTCGCCTTGTTTACATTTAACTTTAATTTCTTCGTGATCGGGGAATATTATTAAATGTTGATTGATGTCAGTCAAATATTCGATATGATTCTGTCTGATATTTAATTTTAGAAATTGACAATTTTCAATGTTGTTGTGTGAAATGAAGTTCTTCTCGCAAGAGTTTTCGGTCAGTTCACTTATCTTGTTGGGACACTGGTATGTGTTTTCCTTATTGTAGGTACATACGTCATATAGAGATTTAATTTGTCCATCATTTGATCTTAAGAAGTATTCTTGATTAGGGATAACAGTTACATATTCAGTATTGTGTTTAGTAGGAATCGGGA
Source organism: Pterostichus niger (assembly GCA_947425015.1). Classification (NCBI taxonomy): domain Eukaryota; kingdom Metazoa; phylum Arthropoda; class Insecta; order Coleoptera; family Carabidae; genus Pterostichus; species Pterostichus niger. Next base: position 6,256,049 of record OX380347.1, read on the forward strand.
TTAGGTGAATTAACTCAAATTGCATTTCGTAATTTATAGGAATTTCAATAAAATACGTAATTTTGTTAGATGATAATATGCAATTTACAAAGAGAATTTTTTCTAGTTCTAGAATATTTTCTGAATTTATATTAATTGGTAACTGATTATTATAAAATTTTGAAATTTTATTTAATTCTGTGAGAAGATCGTGTGACTTTATAATACTTGGATGTATAGTGTGTAATTTACAAAACGTCAAAGAATTTTCGACATCTTGGAGAATATTAAAAGTTAAAGTATATAAAGTGTTTAATTGATGAAAAATATCTTTTATAAAGAGTTTATCTTGATCTCTAGTTCCACCGACAACAATGTGGAGTAGTTGTTCAATTTTTGATTTTAATAAATTTTCATTTTCTCTGATTGTGTCAACAGTCCTATTAAAATAGTCTATCATTTGTTGATTGACGGAATATTGGTATTTAATTTGGTGATTTAAATTATTTTGATTCCCCTTTAAGTGATTCAAAATTTGTGTATAACGTTTATCGTCGTCTGCATCTAAATTTCCTGTTATTGATTTGATAACTGTTCCGAGGCCGTTGATTAAGCCTCTTTTAACTCGTTGATTTTCTGTTTGTTTTGTTAAATGATTAATTTTTTCGTTAATGTTATTACGAATATAATCAATTATGTTATTATTATTGTCAAATTCAGTAGAAATTGTCTTGTCATTATTAAGGATTCGTTTAAGGTTTTCATATTGTTTGTTTAGATTTTCATATTGTGTCCAAAGTGGTTGTAAGTCGTAATAGTGTATGAATGTGTGTGTGGATTTTTGGAGTTTTGCGGTCCCGAGATTTATTGTCAGTAGTCCTGGATTATGTGTTATGTCTTTTATATTTAGTCCGTGGGAGTATGAGAGGTAGAGGGACCTGGAATATCCGAATTTTTGTTAGAAATTTTTCGGGGTCTTCTTATATTGGAAAGGTGTATTTTAGGCTGCTTTTTGTCATTGGGATTGGTTTCTATTTCCGCTGATTTCAGGGGTTTATTAAATTTTTTTATCTTTTCTTTCTTAAATTTAGGCAATTTCGTTTTATTTACTTTTTGTTTGTTTTGAACATAAACTGTTACAGGGATGTCTGGGAGTTCTTCTCTTGTTTCATTAATTTTAGTTATTAATTTAGATTTTTCATCTTGCAATTTTTGATTAATATTTCGATACATTAGTTTAGTTCTATCTTTGTGTTTTTGTATATAGTCTTGGCTAACTTGTTTATCAAGTTCGATATCGAGAGGGGAATTTACTTCTAAATGACCGTTAATAATTTTAATCGGTTTTAAATTTGTCGAACTATGATTTGTATTATTATATGCAAAAATTGCATATGATATTTTATCTTTTATCGACTCATTCTTGAAATTGTCTTGCATATTGAATAAACGAATATGTTCTATTAAAGTTGAGTGAAAACGTTCAACTAAACCATTCGAGTTTGGATTTTGTGAGCAAGTAAAATGAATTTCAATTTTATGCAAGGATAATAATTCTTTAACAACTGTATTGTTAAATTCGAGTTCGTTGTCGGATACAATTAATTTTGGTATACCATGATGGGAAAATAATTTAGTTAATTTATTTGTAATTTCTATAGCGTTGATTGACGTTACTTTATAGGCTTGCGCGTATTTTGAAAATGCGTCAATTATTGTTAGAAATTTGGAATTTTCGAGACTTAATGTGTCTACGTGTATAATGTCTAATGGTTTGTTGGGGGTCGGAGTTATATTTAATTTAGGTTTTACAGAATTTCTTTCGTATTTGGCTGCTAAACATATCTCGCATTGATTGATATAATCTGTGATGGTTTTATGTTGGTTAGGCCAATAATATCTCTTTTTTATTTGATTATAAACTTCATTAATGCCGCGGTGATTTGTTTTGCTTTCATGATTATTTTTAATTGTTTGTAAAATTTCATCTGGGTCTTCTACATCTATTAATTTAGTATTACACTTAATAAATTTAATTTCAGAGTTTTTGAAATACTTTTGCAATACGTTGCTAAACTGTTCGTATAAGGGTTGCTCGAAGTATAGGTAATATTTTACTTTAGGCACAACAAATTCTTTGATAAATTTTACCGTGTCTTTTTCAAAATTTGTTTCTGCTAATTGCACTAAAATTCTCATTTTGTCAGAATAAAATATTTGCACTTTTGGTGTACATGGAGAGTGTTTAACTTGAGATATAAATATTTGATTTTTGCCATAGTTTACGGCAGATTCTGTTATCGTAATGCCTATGATAGGATTTTCTGGATTTGAATGTATAGTTTGGTCTGTGTCAGTATCATTTAGGGCATCTTCGTCAGGTTCAACAATCATAGATTGTGTGTCATTGTTGGGATCAAAAGTATCGTTAAATGTTTCTACATATTCAAAAAGATTTTTCATACCGGGGTCTACAGTGTTAACGTTTAATTCTATTCGTGATAGAGCGTCAGCGTTTTTGTTTAAAGTTCCTTTTTTATGAATAACTTCGTAATCGTACTCTTCTAATTTGAGTCTCCAACGCATTAATTTGGAATTTGGTTCTTTTAATGAATGTAAATATTGCAATGGTTTATGATCAGTAATGATTTTAAATTTTCTGCCAAACAAATATGGTCTAAAATATTTCGTAGCCCACATAACAGCGAGTAATTCTTTTTCAATCGTGCTGTAGTTTTGTTCTGAGTCATTTAGAGTTCGACTTACGTAGGCGATGGGAAGATCGGAACCAATATTACCTTGGGACAGGATAGCGCCTATAGCGTAATTGCTAGCGTCTGTGGTTAAGTTGAAAGGCTTGTTAAAATCTGGATATTGGAGTATGGGATCGTTAATTAGAAGATTTTTGCAAGTATTGAAACAGTTAACATATTCTGAATCGTTATGTTTAATTTCTGCGTCTTTCTTTAGACATTTTCGGTAATAACCTAGTAGGCCTAGAAATGCTTTAATTTGTTTCGGTGTTTTCGGTAGAGGGTAGTTTTTGATCGCGTGAATTTTATCCGGGTTCGGTTTAACTCCGCTAGGGGTCACGACATGTCCGAGATACGCTACCTCTTTACGTAAAAATTCCGATTTGTCGAACTGTATTTTTAAGTTCGCTTTCTTTAGACGGTCAAAAACTGTTCTTAAATTTTGAATATGCTCTTGGAGGCTTGTGCTGAAAATTATGACGTCATCTAAGTATACTAAGCAAATTTCGTTTACTAAATTTCTAAGTACGTTATCCATGACGCGTTGCAAGGTTGCCGGGGCATTTTTCAAGCCAAATGGCATTCTCATGAATTCGTAATGCCCATTTTCGGTATTGAAAGCAGTTTTTTGAATATCTGCTTTGTTCATCTCAATCTGATGGAATCCGGACGCGAGATCTAAGGTCGAAAAATAATTACATCTACCAAGTTTGTCTAATAAAGTGTTTATATTTGGTATCGGATACTTGTCATCGATCGTTTTCTCATTTAACTTTCTATAATCTATGACTATTCTCCATTTTTTCTTGCCAGATGCGTCAATCTTCTTGGGAACGATCCACACTGGGGATGACCAAGGAGAATGAGAGGGACGGATTATTTTTTGATCAAGCATTTTTGAGATTTGATTTTGCACTTCTTTCCTATGCACTTCAGGATATCTATAGGTTTTTGAATATACGGGGATTTCGTCTTTAGTTCGGATAAAGTGTTTAACTTCATTCGTAAATGTTAGTGATTTATTATCGCCGTGTAAAATAGTAGAGAATTCTTTTAATAATTTCATAATTTCAGATTTTTCTTCTTGATTCATATGATCAATTCTTATTTTATTCATATCTAAATTATTTTCTGTACGGGTTTTGTCAAAGTTTAAATTATTAATTTCAAAATGATTTAGTGTTTCTAGTTTTACGCAATTTACAGTGTCTAAAATTTGTTCATTATCCGTTGTGTTAATAGCAGGGTAGAGTAATTCGTAATTTTCTACTTTAGCTAAACCTTCAGGAATAATTATATTATTTATTTTAGTTTCTGGTATAAATGCTTCTCCGGTCTCTATGTTGTTAACAAATATTTTAATTATTTTTTCCGAGTTTGGTGGAATTTTGATATAATGAGATTTTGGATGTATCTTATGATAATGAATTTTTATATCTTGAGTAGGAGTTTTAATTATTTAAATCAATACTTGTTTCTAAAATTTTTAAATTATCTATTCCAAGCAAAACATCAAAGTTATTGTGGAAATCGAATAGATAGTATTTTAATAATTTATCTGGGTTGTTAAACAAGTTTGAAGCAGGTAAAATAATACTAGAATTTTCAGTTGAAGTGCCGTGAGCTGTTGTGATTTTAAAAGTGTCATTTTGAATTTTATTTTTATAATATTTCTGTGCAATATTTGGGTTAATAAATGAGCGTGTACTTCCGGTATCTATCAAAACTTTTAAGTTATGTTCGGGATATATTATGAATGGTAGTTCGCTATAATTATGAGTTAAATTCATAATTTCAAATTTGTTTCCGAGGCTTTTTATTGAAAAAAAGCGTCTTGATCATGATTTTCATCATTATCGGGATTTGGTTCGGTGACGTAATATTCTGCGTTTTCATCACAGTATTGTTCTTCGATTTCGTTATTTTGTAATTCATCGACTTTGGTATTAAATAGTTCTTCCGTAATAAAATCAGGTTTTCGTTGGGATTGGAATTGTTGAAGACGGTAATTACTTGTGCTTGGTCTTGGTGTGAATGATTGTCTAGTACTGACACTCATGGGCGTCGGTTTCGCAAATTTTTTGTTTGGATCAGGTTTGAAAACGTTTGGAGTGTTTGGTTTAATTTGTTGATGATTTTGTTGGTATGTGTAGTGTGGTTGAGGGGTGTAGTGTGTTTGATTAGGCTTGTACATTAGTTGAGGGTAACTTCTTTGTTGAAATGGTTTGTTATTTATACTGAATCAATTTGGAAGTCGTTTGTCATCATGTTCAGGGCGGTGGTTAGGTCTTTTGGGTCTTTGGTTCTCATTAATGTGCCTAGAGGCTCTCTAAGTCCTCGCAACATGACTCTCAACGCAAAATTTCTAAAATAGCCAATTAGAATAGGTTGTTCTTCCGCTTTTATATGTAGAGTTATATAAGAGGTTGATAAATTTAATAAGTGTATAACTCTGTTGTAATAATCAAATGGGGATTCATTTTGATTTTGTTTTAATTCGCATAATTCGAAATTTAACGTGTAAATATCGCGCTTGTCCGCGTACGTATTTAATAGGGCTGTTTTTAAATCTAGCCATTTAGTAATTGTGACACTCGCAATGTTGACGGCGGCTTCTCCTTTTATTTTTGTCAAAATACTGCTCATTAAGTACTCGTTTTGGAAATTATTTGCGTCTGTTGTATCATAAAATTTATTTACGATTTTTTCGCTAATTTCTATAAATCTACTTAATAATTTAGCATCACGAAATTCGGGGATCATGTCTAAATATTCGCGTTTGAGTTCTGGGACAGCCATTTCGTCAAGGTTTAGGTTATTTATTTGATCGATAAGGGATTGATTGATTGGGAGTGTGTTTGGAATGTAAATTAGTGAGTCAGAGGAATTAACTGAATCTGTATCTGAGCTATCGTCTGATTCTAATTCGATATTCGCTCGATTATCTCTAGATGTCATATGTGCACTACTTACAGGAAAATCAGTGTGTTCTTCATTGGCTCTGTACGGCTTCTTCCACGATGGAGGAACAGGACAGGATGAATCTTCTACGGCTCGGCTCTGTGTTCAGCAGGGCTTCGTTGTTCTCTTCGTGTGACGCGATGCACTCGTTGAAAACGTGTAGATTTTTTTTCACTGATTTTACGTTGATTCTTCGCAATAAATCGTTGAAACGAACCGAAATTTTTATGTTTCGTTTGCTATATCCGATGCGACTGCGCCAGTTAGATTTATTGATTTGCAATAAATGTTTTTAAAAAAAATTATTTTGAGTGTTTTACAACATTAGATATTTTTTAGCTTCAGAAGTCAAAAGTTAGATACAGATTTGTTACAAGTATGTGTTGATCGTACTGGAGTGAGAATCTGACTGAGTTCAGTCTTACACGATCCTACCCAGGATGTTACATGATTTTAAGATATGATATTACACTATTCTGGAATCGTATTGCTGCAGAGTCAGCGGTTTCTGTGGGAACACCGTTTCCTAACTTATATATATATATATATATATATATATATATATATATATATATATATATATATATATATATATATATATATATATATATATATATATATATATATATATATATATATATATATATAGGGAATTCTTTTTCAAATCGGCCACCCCCTCTGCCCATTTAAATTTTGGGGAAAAAATATTTTTGAGCACATGAAAAAATTCGTCAAGAAGTCTAGATTTTGATACCGTTAAGTGTTTAAAAAAGAAATAAAATTCTAACCCCAAAAAAACTATCTCAAGTGAGGTATCTCGCAATAAAAATCCATTTTTTAGTCAAAAATGATCGAAAAAAATATAATTCCCCAATAATTTTGACCAAATTACTCAATAAAAGTATTTTGGGGTTCGCTGAACAAGAATCCGATATCAGAATTTAAATTAAAAATGGCGATGTTATGAACGCTGTGGGACCGAATGAAAATCAAAATGAAGCAGATGACAATGAAAATGAGAGCGAAGAAAACTCTATATGGGATGAATTTGATAGAAGGACATCACATTTGCGAAAGGGTATTCTCAAAAGGAGAACAAATCATTTCTGAGAAGAGATCTAGACTGAGCGCCAATAAAGTATCTAAACTATTGTTTCTAAATTTCAATATGAAATAAATATTTGTATCTAATATTATAAAGTTGTGTGATTATTAAAGGTAATCATACCTGTAGTTTTTGACTAAAGTTAATTTATATTATGACAGAAAAATTCTGATGACGCCTGGATTCGAACCAGGGACCTTCCGCATACCGGGCAGAGATGCTAACCGCTACACCACGTCACCTGTGTTCGAAATATGGCATCAACTGAATTTTTCTGTCACAGTGTCTAAGCGTAGCTTCGTTCCGAGAGACTCCTATATAGGCATTGACAACCGAGTTCGTCTACAGTGACACAGTTTTTGATTATGAGGGAATCATACCCAAGCTCAGAGCTAATATTATTAAGTTGTGTGATTATTAAAGGTAATCATACCTGTAGTTTTTGACTAAAGTTAATTTATATTATGACAGAAAAATTCTGATGACGCCTGGATTCGAACCAGGGACCTTCCGCATACCGGGCAGAGATGCTAACCGCTACACCACGTCACCTGTGTTCGAAATATGGCATCAACTGAATTTTTCTGTCACAGTGTCTAAGCGTAGCTTCGTTCCGAGAGACTCCTATATAGGCATTGACAACCGAGTTCGTCTACAGTGACACAGTTTTTGATTATGAGGGAATCATACCCAAGCTTAGAGCTAATATTATTAAGTTGTGTGATTATTAAAGGTAATCATACCTGTAGTTTTTGACTAAAGTTAATTTATATTATGACAGAAAAATTCTGATGACGCCTGGATTCGAACCAGGGACCTTCCGCATACCGGGCAGAGATGCTAACCGCTACACCACGTCACCTGTGTTCGAAATATGGCATCAACTGAATTTTTCTGTCACAGTGTCTAAGCGTAGCTTCGTTCCGAGAGACTCCTATATAGGCATTGACAACCGAGTTCGTCTACAGTGACACAGTTTTTGATTATGAGGGAATCATACCCAAGCACAGAGCTAATATTATTAAGTTGTGTGATTATTAAAGGTAATCATACCTGTAGTTTTTGACTAAAGTTAATTTATATTATGACAGAAAAATTCTGATGACGCCTGGATTCGAACCAGGGACCTTCCGCATACCGGGCAGAGATGCTCACCGCTACACCACGTCACCTGTGTTCGAAATATGGCATCAACTGAATTTTTCTGTCACAGTGTCTAAGCGTAGCTTCGTTCCGAGAGACTCCTATATAGGCATTGACAACCGAGTTCGTCTACAGTGACACAGTTTTTGATTATGAGGGAATCATACCCAAGCTCAGAGCTAATATTATTAAGTTGTGTGATTATTAAAGGTAATCATACCTGTAGTTTTTGACTAAAGTTAATTTATATTATGACAGAAAAATTCTGATGACGCCTGGATTCGAACCAGGGACCTTCCGCATACCGGGCAGAGATGCTAACCGCTACACCACGTCACCTGTCATCAGAATTTTTCTGTCATAATATAAATTAACTTTAGTCAAATATTTGTATACAAATCATAGTAAGAATTTTTTTTATTTTGTGATTTTACAATTTTATGACCTCATTATATGTGATCTATGATTTTATTTTGTTTTATACTTATATGCTTTGTTGTACACAACTTATAAATATTTAAATAAATTTATTTTTCAATAAAAGCCATATGTTCGTAGTTTTTACTTTTATAATTAATAAAACAACTCCACGCGTTCCTTTATTGTATACTTAACCTGCACATAATAAAGATTTGAGTTTAAGGTTACTCCTATAATTCGTTCAAAGATTATTTCAAATCACTCGTCCACTGCTGATTCCTTTTAATTTTTAATTTTTACCTTCGTAAAATCAATTTACATGCAAAATAATGACGTGTACAACAAGTAATGAAATCATCTTTTTTTCACTCTTTTGATACATTTCGGCTTCACTTTCATGCATCAATGTTTAAATTCATAGAAAAAGTATTGTTTTCATGAGTACTAGTTGTACAAATAACTATTGTCAATGTAATATGATACATAATGTTTTAAGTACTTACCTGCAAGTACGATGTATAATTAAATATTACATGGATTGATATTTCTTATAGGTCTCAGTAATGAATAAAAATTAATAAACATTAAAATTAATTTAATTTAATTGAAGTTGTGTCATAGTTCCTTCAATGTTTAATGTTTAAGTCTATAGACATTTCGAGGTACCGATACTATTTTGTCTCATGATCAACACACAGATCTAATTTCGCTACAAATAGCGATATACATGAACATAGCCCACGTTCTGCTCATTTAATGACGAAGCAACGATACCGAAGTTGAAGTTCCAAAAGAAACACAACACAGAACTATACAAATGAATATTATATGCAATAATTGAAAATGCGTTTAAACAATCGATTTGCTTTTATTAAACTAATTTTAAAATTTAAATTTTGTTTGTATAGCGCCCATAAATAACAAATCTTTTTCAATTAAATTCAGAGCAGACTTGCTGACATTTTGCTTTTACAGTACATACACCTCCTGCAAATATCTCAACACTCCTCCAAATTTTATTTCAACCGTTTGCTGTTGAAGCAACCCTTCACGTAGCTATCATATACCTAACGGCTTTTTAAGTACCTATCTAACTTCTATTTCTCGATTTAAAGTAATGTGTTTGTCATTTTTCGATGTTTCGCTTTAAAATAAACCGCATATTTCTGGTCTGGACTGTAATACAGATTGAACTATTTTGTTATTAATTTATGTTACGCTATACAACAGGAACTTAATCCCAATTAGAGTACAGGGTCCGGATTCATCGAGAAGCAGTGTGGTAGTTCATATAATTTTTAGGTTGAGTGCGATTTGAACTCGGGATCTTCGGATTTGAATTCCGTAAAACTATCCACACCACCGTACTACCGGACAATTTTTATTAGTATTTCTTTGCCAGCAGAGTATTTGAGCATTTATAAAGTTTTTTTGTATTGCTTTCATTTACTTGAAATTAGTTTTACCATTGGAATATCTAAAACCTGAAAATAATATCTGTAGGGGCACACAAACCTGATTTTCTTTTGTTGGCAAATATGGATCATAAGCAGGGCAATTAAAAATATGCTTTAAAAAGACTGTTTCAAGCGCTTAAGAAATGGTCTATAATAAAAAAAATAAATGCTCTATCAAAATGACAATATACTGTAAAGTTTGTACGAAAAGTTAATAACAGTGCTAAATAAAATAAATGAAAAATTATTGAATTAAAAATTGGAAGTTCGATTTTATGTTCTTAAAAAAGAACTCAAAATTTCGAATGATAAATTTTATTTGTCAACACGAACACATATACAACGTGTGTTACGTTTACAAGCAAGAACAAGAGTGTATCTTATCAACTAACATTGTCTTATATAACATTTATTATCAAGTGGAAAAAACCAGAGAGTCTGACGCAGCAGTAAGAACTTGGCGGAATACCTGCTAGTTTAGATTATATAATTTGTATTTAATAGTTCAAGGTTATTTTTTTTAAAACAAGAACAGCGAAAATTATTAAATCATTAAAAATTGCAATTTTTAACGACGCTTTAAATTTTTTTATATTGACTATAAGGCGATCGACGTTAGGACACATGCATCAAATTTATTCACATAAGTACTTGATAAAGTTCGTGTGAAAGTCAAGTCACATGCGTTACTTTCCGGTAAAATATTTGCATGGTGTGGTCTGCTTCTACTATGTATGGCAGCATTTCATATCAGGCAGCAGTTCTTAATGTTTTCTTTATTATAGACCCCGTTTAAAAATCTGTTTTTGTCGTGAATTATCATGGCATAATACAAGATTTCAAACTCGAAAGTGAATCAACTTTCAATATTAAATTAAAGATTGTCATAAAGTGCTTTCATGTACGGAGAGAAGAACAAAAAGTTATTTTGTTAATGAACACACTACTAATATAATAATTTAATTGGAATTGTTCTACATCTATACAAAATAATGACAACAAAAGAATATTGAATACAATTATAAATTTGTCTAATTCATTCGTGTTTCACTCCCAATATAACAAATAAAATAAAATAAAACAAAAGTGGGCACATAAAATGCATTATAAGTAAAGTATTAATATAATAATAATAATCTTTATTACCCAACAGAGTCCTATTAAAGGGTAAAGATAAAAATAAGAAATATAAAAGTAATGCACAAAGGCAAAAAATAAATAGAATACATTATTATAGATATTGTTGCTGTCATTAATAATAATAAATAAATACAATAACATAATAAAAATTTCAAAGACACAAACAGAAATATTTATAATGAATATTAAAAAAAAATATCAGGTAGGTGGATATCTGCAAAATGGCTCAGGATAAGGACTGGCGAGCAAAGTAGGACGTCAGTATTGTGAGACGAGAGGGAAAAAGTTCGAGTGTGCCGCGACGAATACTGCGGGACGTGGATGGGTATGCGACATAGTACAAACGGAGGATAATTCTCTTCTGAAACTTAAGGCTTGCATATTATGGCGAATTAGGAGTAAATTTTGATTTATTCAGGGTAAACTGGATCAATTTTAAAGGACAAGTACTTTAAGACTCTTCTGTGAACACGATCGAGAGCCGATATCTGAAAGTTATAACGGGAACCAGACTAAGACAGAATATTCTAACTTACTAATCACAAAAAAAAAGTATAGAGTTTTTAAAACAGAGATGTCGTTAAGAGTTTTGGAAATTGTTATTAAGAACCCAAGAGTTTTACAAGCAGATTGATTGACATTATTAATGTGTTCAGTAAATTTCAAATTTGAGGACAAAGTGACCCCCAGGTCTTTCACAGATTCTTTCCGAATAACAATTTCGGTATCCAAGTGGTAAGAATAAAGTATTTTATTAATGCTATTAGAATAAGACACAACATTTATTTAATTTAATAAGAAACAGGGGGCCCAGGTTCGACCCCTGTGGGATACCAGATGTAGCGATAAAATTAAAGGAGGAGTAACCATTGTAGAAAACGCAGTAGATAGAACGTAGAAGTTTTACCAGACCTGGTGCTGCACCAATAGCACTAATTTTTTCTATCAAAAGTCCATTGTCAATGGAGTCGAAAGCGCGAGAAAAATCCGTGTATATAGTATCAATATGACCACAAATGTCAAGAGACTCAGAGACATACTGTTTGAAACAAGCGAGATTAGTGACAGGTGTGCGATGTTTTATGAAACCATATTGTTCAGAAGCTAGGCGAGACTTTATTTGAGTAAATCAAATTATAAATTAACATTTCAAAGACCAATTTTCTTAAACACCGGAGTTATACGAGTTCTTTTCCAACGATCAGGGAAGGTGAAATTAATAATAGCCAAATTTATTATGAAAGATAGAGGTCGAGCAAAAATAAATTTACAATCTTTTAGGAGAAAGCTAGGTAATTCATCCTCACCAGAAGTCAATTTGTTTGGTAACGAAGCCAATAAAGGGATAATATCATCCTCAACTACCGAACTAAGAATGAAAGAGGAATTATTACCAAGAATATCTGTAGCATCAGAATCAGAACTGGTAGGAAATAATTTAGAGAAATGTTTAGCAAAAGCACCGACAATTTCACTAGGTGTTTTATATTATGATTTGTCATCGTGTAGTTTGCCAGGAATACGTGTAGCACCTTTTTTCATATTTACAAACTTCCATAATTCGGCAGGGTTACTTTTAATATTGTATTTGACAGACGGAAGGTAAGAATTATAAGCTTCTTTAAATTCAAGTTTGACCAGGGCCCGCAATCTTTTAAATTTAGTAAAATAACATAGATTTTTTGTTGATTTCTACTTATTCCTGTAATAATTTTTAGTCTTTATATATGATTTTAAGCGAGAAGTAAACCAAATAGGATAGTTAGACTTCATATTAGAGAATTTCGGAACAGACCTATATAACGTTTCGTAGAGTATAACATAAAATAAATTAGTGAATCATCAACATTATCAAAATTATATAAATTCGACCAATCCATGTTACTGAGATCATTATAAAGTTGTACAAAATTTGCTTTACGAAAATTATAACGTACGTTATTAGAAGATGGAAAGTTAAGTAACTTCTGAGAGAATACAAAATTAAAATCAATTTCAAGTGCCGGGTGATAACGATCTTCAGGAACAAATAGTAAGTTCATTTTCTCAACCAAAACATTGCCAGTCAAATTCGAAAATACAAGATCTAGAGTATTTAGTTCCATGTTGCGTACGTTATTATGCTGGGTGAGTTTCAGTAATTCACATAAGCTGTGCAGCGAAGAAGATTTTGTGCAATTTATTGACTTGTTATTAAAATAAGGTACATATAAATCACCAAAAAATATTTCATGTTCATTTATCAGAACCATCTGGATTGCATCCATAAAATTTTCGAAATTATTTACGGTAATGTCAGGAGGAAAGTAAATTGCATAAATGACAACCTTTTGGGTACCCAAGTAACATTTACAAGCAATAAGATCAATTAATGGAACAATAGACTTAATATGAGAAGTATTTAACACGTCGTAAATAAAATGGCTCTTAAGAGCGATTAAAACTCCGCCACCTTTAGAGCGACCTGAAGTAGAAAAATTACGATCACATCTCTGAAAATTATAAGCAGGAGAAAATAATTCTCCGTTATTAAAAGAGTTACATAACCAAGTTTCTGATATAACTATGACATCAAAAGAGAAACTACAACAATTAGTATAAAATATATACCCCTTTGAGTTTAAACCTCTAGTATTCTGATAGTACTAGCTTAAAGTAATAGGACGACTGTTGGGTGGACCTAGTTTTCCGAATTTTTGATAATAGTAGAAATTCCACGTGCATACTTAATAGATATGTCGGCTTTCTCTGCAGCAATACGTTTAAGCAACAGATTTATAGTATTTGTTTTGCATGCTAGTACGATCACGTGATAAGATTATATTTTTGCATAATTCAGAAGATTTAATTTCATTAATAATTTTAAACAATTCATTAACATCATTCGGAGAAGATAGTTGGACTTTAATGGGACGAGAATAAAATTTCGAGACATCAAAGCAACCCGGCCGAGAACACTTGACAACATTAGAGTTGACTCCTAGTTTGTAAAATATATTATTGACAAGTGCAGAGTCATTTAGTGAACTTAGCTCTTTAGTCAGCGAATTAAAGCACAGCAGTCTGGAAAAACCACGTGTAGCGGAAATAACGCTACGTGACGTCCCAATTCCACGAGATTAGGCCGCCGTATTGGAACTGACGATTTTTGGGACATCCGGTTGGTAGATCGAGTTGTTCCGCTGCCGCCACACCCTGCTAGCGCCTGGACGCCATACAGCTAAGCCAGATTAAATTATTCTTATGTTTATTATTTTTAATTATATGTTTGTTATATTTTTAATTTATTTATCTGAAATTCAAGAGGTATTTGATTTAATTATTGTTGAGATAGATAATAGTATACTCACAGTTATTTGTGAAAAAACCAGTTAAGAGTATTTTGCATAGAGAATTGTGGTGACGTTGTTGTCACTTATGAGGTGTGTCGCTTGTGCGACGTCATAGTCATTAGGGTCTGCGATTCTGTAGTCATGTTCGGTCGGTCGTGCCGCGTAACACGCATCGTTACTTAGCACCATTCTAGGTGTTGACTTTACCGCAGTCCTAGTCACTACTGTGGGACACAGCGCCCTGCCTTCGTTTATGTCAGTATTCGTTTTGAAGTGTTCTACCTTAAGTGGATTTATAATCCAGTTGTATTGTAGTATCAGCTATCGTGTTCCGTGTAATTTTTCTTTAGTTTGTATTAATATATCTTTCATTCATACATTGGTCTGCCAGTACTTTCGTGCACCCTTCGTATCCCTTTCCTAGGAAGTATCCCGATTTTTGTCGGTCGTCGTACTTTCGTTGAACCGGTCGCGGTTCAGGCCGGCTGGCGCCAACTTTGTCTACCGATCACTTCAATCCGACTCACCCCCATCTTCACTGAGTTTTAGCCGCGGTTCAACCGTTCCACCCGGGTTCACCCCTCCAGGGAGCGTGGCAAGTTTGACTGCCCGTGGTGTGACAATTTGAAGCCCTGTCGTGGGCCATTGTAGTAATAAAAATTTGGCACCCCTACCGCGTGGCAAATTGTAACCAATTAGCGCCGCAACGTGAGCAATTGCAAACTTTAACACATTTTTAAGTTCGGCAAGATCTTTTTGTACGCCAATAATTACAGCTTTTAGACTATCAATGTCATTGCCTAAAGAACGACAATCCGAACAATTCTATTTTAAACCAGATTTAGAATTCAATCTACAAATTTCGAAAATAGTGATATCGACACTTCCATGATATTTTTTACAGATGAAGCAAATGAGTAATTTATGTAGATCAAATTGCTAACTACAACAACTGCATTGATCCATATTAATAATAGTACAAGAAAACAAAAAGATAAGTTAAACCGTACAAAGAATGCAAAAAGAAAGAAAAAAAACACCCAGTATAAACAGAATGAATCAAACGCTCAGCATACTGCACAGTACAATATCATATAATTAGCACGGCAAGTCCGAACAACAATTAAACGGCTACTGAGACAGATACAGATATAATGAAGAAACTCACCCCTAATACACCAGTTCTAAAAGCAAAGTTCATCAGCATATAGAAAAACACTTTTGAAATCAATTGATATAAAATTTAATATAAAAGACCAATGAAGATCAACAGTAATTTTACAAAACTCACGAGCTACATTTAAAACGTCAAGACCAATCCGAGAACATTTTTCATGTATCATCAATGTGATTTAAAAATGTATTTAAATTGGTTTAATTTATTTTGGCTTTATTTGGCAGCAAATATGAAGTTGATATTATTACCACATAGGCTAGACATGAGAGTTTATTTAAGTATACAAATTATTGCATATCCTTAAATCGAATATTATTATACAATACAGTTATAATATGTTCAGTTAGCAATTAACACATATATTTATAGGTTGTATATTTCATAATATAAATAAGTACTTACTAATTGCCTATATTATTTACAGTATTTCAACACTTATAAGAAAAACATAACTGATATCTACAATGACAAAGAAGTAGATTATAAACACGAGACTATATTGACTGTGTTTAACGTTTCTGGAGCGAATGCAGGTTTCTACTATTGCCACGGAACAAAGGTGAACTTCGCCACCCCCAGGAGATCCACCTGGATATACGTCTTCGTTTATGGTTCGTACCTCACCTATATTAAACATTCTTCCTGTACGATTATACTCGTATATCCTAATCCTGGTTAAAGAGACAAACTTATGATCTCATCTAGAAAATAATATTATTCTAAAGATAGTAGTTTAATTAAAAGAAACAATTGGAACTGTAGCTTTAAATTTATAATTAAGCGACTATTATCAACTTAGGAATAAACCGCGCATTTAAACTATTATATATATATATATATATATATATATATATATATATATATATATATATATATATATATATATATATATATATATATATATATATATATATATATATATATATATATATATATACAGATGTCCCATTTTTATCTTTCCAGGGGAATCAGACAAAAAAACTTTCCGAATAAAAGTTTAATGGTTTGGAGGCACACGTTCGATGCTATAACAAATTTCACCTCCAGCCCCCCAGGGGGAGGATAAGGGGGTGAGTTTTAAATCTTAAATAGAACCTCCTATATTTTATTGCAAATTCGAAAAGAGCATAAAAAACTATGTAGGTTTTATCCGGGAACTTTTTTATTTTTTGCAACAGCTGGCGCTGTAAACGCTAAAACTTGTTTTTTGTCGTGAAACGTAAGATTAAGGTTTTGATGTCAATTTGCAATTAAAACACTGTCAGGATCGCTTCAAATGAACTCTCTTTTAACTCTTTGGATAATTAAATAGTTTAATTTAAGTCCGTCAAGTATTATTCAAACAAATCTTCTTTGTGTAGAGTAACTTGCGACGATTTTCATTTTAAGAATATTTGGTGTAGTAATCAAACTTTGTTTGATTTTACGGCTCCAAAGGGTTTAATTGTAAATTGACATCAAAACCTTAATCTTACGTTTCACGAAAAAAAAAACAAGTTTTAGCGTTTACAGCGCCAGCTGTTGCAAAAAATAAAAAAGTTCCCGGATAAAACCTACATAGTTTTTTATGGTCTTTCCGAATCTGCAATAAAAAAATAGGGAGTTCCATTTAAGATTTCAAAGTCACTCCCCTTATCCTCCCCCTGGGGAGTTGGGGGGTGAAATTTGTTATAGCATCAAACGTGTGCCTCCAAACCATACAACTTTTATACGGAAAGTTTTTTTGTCTGATGTACTCGTTGAGAGAAATTCCCCAGGAATGATTAAATGGGACAGCCTGTATATAACTTAACTTTCTCAAACCACCAACTTAGTTTTTAAAAAAGATTTATTTAAATATTACGATTACATGTGTTTCTACTTCAAAGTCTGAATCTGAACTAACTTAACTTTATTACATCTAAATACTAAATAACTTTACATATTACTAAATCGTCGGCCTAAAGTGTTGACCTGCTAAGTCCATTTTAAGGCAAAATGATTTTTTGATACCGTTAGAAAGACAATTCCTGGCGCTGTCGTGTGATAAACAGTTAAGTCACTTTAAACAACATTATTTCATAATATTGCTTGATACGAAAACATGCTATCTAACTCAAGTCTAAACTGCGCATGGAAAACCTGCCAAATCCATACTTTGATAGAACACAGCCGAACGCAACGTTCAATGGACTTGGACGTGTTCTCCGTCTCAAAGTACCTTGTTCAAAGTGTTATTTTACTTGAGATAAAGTTGTAATTTGTTTGAAGGTAAGTTTAAATTTATCATAAAATCCAAAAGTGGAATAAATTTATGCATTAATTCATTTTGTAGTTTAATTTAATTTTCATAACCTAATAATATGGGAGTTAGCAGCTATTCACCTAAAATAATTTCTGTAATTTTGGAGTTAGCAGTTTTTCTATGATTATTTTCCAAGATTTACAGCGCCATTAATTTAATACATTTCTTTTCAGGATGTCGCGAGGCCAAAAATTAGTAGATCTTGCCATAGAGACTTATAATTGCAACGAAAATAATTCTAATATTGCCGACCGCATAATCGCAGATAATAATGACAATATTTTTAACCCCGACAATACAACTAGTACTAAAATCATCGTTCCTCTTCTAGAGACTTATAACTGCAACGAAAATAATTCTAGTATTACCGACCGTATAAGCGGAGATAATAATGATAATATTTTTAATCCTGATAATACAACTAGTACTGATATCATCGTTCCTATTCCATCGTTACAAATTGTAGAAAACGTTGAATTTGAATATTTTGTTGAATTGCCTTCCGACTTGAATATTAACTTGATAAATAACGAAATTAAGAACATCTCAGCAGAATCAGCTGTACCTTTATTGCCTAGTTCTCCAGGAAGTGTGACTGAACATACTCAAATTCAAGATTCTGAAGATTTAGAGCCGACTTTTATATCACCTGCAAAAAATATTCCAATATCGGATGATTGTTCCATATTCCGGTACTGATTCAGATGAGTCTTCTATTAATATTAGAAAAAGTAGAAAACGTAAAAAGCGTTTTGATGTCAAAAAATCGGAATGGTTTGCAGAAAAAAACAAAAAAATGAGAGAATCAGGAAAAAAAGTACTTTGGCCGTGTAAAGAAAGAACATAAAGCCTAGATGTCCATGTGCACGAGGGGAAAACAGTGTAATGAAGTGCGCTTCGATCAATGAACATGTCAGAAAACATATTTTCAAGTCATTTTGAGAACTTACATGGGGAGAAAAAAAGACTTTTGTTAATGATATGGTAACCGTAGCATCTACAAAAAGACCAAGACATAGAAAAACTGAAAACAATACCAGAAGAGCCCAAACACTATTATATTATTTGAAAATGAATGATGAGAATCTGAGAGTGTGCAAAATAATGTTCCTGAATACATTAAGCATAGGAAGATGGACGGTGCAAAACTGGAAAAGTATTTCAGCTACGCGTGCTCCAAGTGTAATAAGACAAACAAGTAAACAAAATAAAGACTATGATGATGCCCGTCGGAAAGGATTATTGCAATTTTCAGAATCTCTACCCGTCATGGAATCTCATTATTGTAGATCTACCTCCCAAATTTATATCTTCTTCCAGAATGGAAATCAAAAGAATGTATATCGGTTCTACGTTGATGACTGGTGTAAGTTACGGAGTTTAGGACCATTATCAATTGCTACTTTTTCAAACACTTTTGAAGGAAAGCAACTGGCGTTATTCAGGCCAAAGAAGGATGAATGTGAAAAGTGTGCTGGTTTCAAAGTAGGTCAAGTTCCAGAGGAAGAATATAAAGAGCACATAGAAAGAAAAGAACAAGCTAGAGCAGAGAAAGAGAAAGATAAAGTAAGTAACTCACACGTATTCACGGTCGACTTACAGGCAGTATCAATGGCACCAAAATCAAATGTTAGCACACTATATTATAAAACGAAGTTACAGGTGCCCAATCTTTGCTTCTATAACATAATAAATAGGGATGGTTTCTGTTATTTGTGAAATGAAGTTGAAGGAGGAATTAACGCTGAAGAATTTGGTTCCATCTGGGTAGACTTTTTGCAAAATACAGTAATACTGCAAATTGATATAAATCAAAAAAATAACGAACTACCAACAACTATTATCATATACAGTGATGGTTGTACTTACCAAAACAGAAATTGATTATGGTCTAACGCTCTCTTGAATCTTGTGATGAAACACAAAAACATTATCATTGAACAAAAATATTTAGAAGTGGGACATACACAGATGGAGGTAGATTCAATGCATTCTGCAATAGAACGCTCTCTCAAAGATAGAATTATAAATGTGCCCGCAGATTATATAACAGTTTTAAGAAATGCTAGAATACGTCCTTGCCCATATTCTGTCAAATATCTGAATTACGACTATATAAAAAAATTTGATAATGTTCATTTCTACAAAAGTATACGTCCAGGAAGAGGTAAAGGTGATTCTAGGGTCACATATATTCGTGCATTACGTTCCGAACCAAATAGGCAAATATTTTTTAAACTTTCATTTAAAGATGATTGGCAACCCATTCCTCAGAGAAGAGAGTTAAAAATTAACCCTTGTACTTGGGAAGAATTGGGTCAACTTCACCAAAAACGACGCAATGTAACAGCCCGAAAATTTAAAGATTTGCAGCAAATAAAATTCACATTGCCATCAGATTATTACAAATATTATGAAGATATACCTCATGAATAGGCGTAATAAATTCATGTCGATAGTTTGATGTGTCCCTAACTATTTATTGTCTTTCTTAGAGCCCTTATTACGTTTTTGTTTGTATTTTCTAAAGCCGATTAACGAGATTTCTTTTTGTTATTATTTTTAGAATTGTTTATTGTTTAATATATTTTTTAAAATAAAGATGATTACTAAAAATGTGTTATTCTTTTCTTCCAATTAAAATACGTTACCTCGAAATCCAGCTAAGTACACTCTTAATCATAAAATATTACCCAGAATAGATGCTAATTCCATAAAATTCCCTATAAATATTAATAACAGCATTTTGAACAGTTTTTTTTCTTGTCGAAGTGAGGAATAACCAAATATGCAAAATGATGCTTTCAATATCGTTGAAAGAATGGTTTTCAAAATATCAAGTTTTTTCCTCCTCCTGCAAAATAAGCTTAAACGGAGATAGCAGGTTAACACTTTAGGCCGACGTAATATAACGTTCGGTGGAAGGTGTCTATGTCAGCAGTTTGGTGGTGAGTGGAACACTATAACTCCTCCCTCGTTAGAATTGAGCTCCTTCTGAAAGTTGATATATATATATATATTATATATATATATATATATATATTATATATATATATATATATATATATATATATATGTAACTTGAATTCTTCTGGGTATCTTCTGGCGTTGGTCTGGTTTGGTTCTGAGAAGAACCGTTGTTTAGACGACGTTTCGGCAAGGTCTCACTTGCCATCTTCAGGTCTTGGATTGATTCCGTGTTCTCGATCTGGTGTTAGGTCTTGAACTGACGTTTGTTGGTGATGCAGCAGGCTTATATTTAGTGGTCATAGTTGGATGCTTCACTGAGTTGTTCCGGGTTGTTGGTTCTGGTTGCTTGGTTTGGTCTTTCTGCGTCATTGATTCCGTTGCTGGTGTAATATTCGGTGTATGCTTTTTTACCTTTTGTGCCAATTTGTTAAGTGGTGGTTTCCATGTGGGTGGTAATCTTCGTGTGTCGTCCCTTGTATTCAGGTTATTTGGTCGTTTTTCGATTTCTATGGCTTCTCTGATGATTCTTTTAGTTGTGTGTCCGATGCTAGCTATCATCCTTGTGTTCTTGAAATCGATCGTGTGTGATGTAGTTTTCACGTGCTGAGCCAGAGCTGAGGTTTTCTCGTCTTTTTTCACAGAGTTTTGATGTTCGTTTCTTCTGATGTTGATTCTTCTGTTAGTTTGACCGATGTAGGTATTGTCACAGTCTTGACAAGGAATTTCGTACACTCTTTGGCTCTCCAGGTTGATCTTGGTCTTCGGATATGGCAGAATCGTATTAATTTTCCTATCTGTGGTGAAGATGGTCTTGATTTCGTTTTTCTTCAGTACTCTGCTTATTTTGTCGGTAGTGCCTTTAACGTATGGGAGGTAGGCGTAAGT
The DNA here is from genome assembly GCA_947425015.1 of Pterostichus niger. Lineage (NCBI taxonomy): Eukaryota > Metazoa > Arthropoda > Insecta > Coleoptera > Carabidae > Pterostichus > Pterostichus niger. Next base: position 6,277,655 of record OX380347.1, read on the forward strand.
AGGTAGTTTTTCTTCATCAGTTTCTCTTATATATATATATATATATATATATATATATATATATATATATATATATATATATATATATATGGTGCTCACAGCCCTGCATGTGGCAGCTTTCAATGAAAATAGTTCAGTCTATCGGGTGCTGGTATCCTCTACGACAAATATCCACTTATATCCATCGTCCTTTTTTTTTAGTGGATCATAGGTCAATTGCCAGAACCTCAAAGCGTCTATTTTGTACGGGTGTTTAAAGCAAACCCTGAGGTTGTAAATTGCTTGGTTCTTTCATTCAATATATAATCCACACCATGATACTCGTACAATATTTATCTACGGAACTTGAGACTTGTTGAGCTTCTTCTTAATCGTTATCTGATGAACATCGATAAAAATGCCGTCAGACATTAGAAATCCGAATTCAGATAATCGTCGAGCGTCAATAACATACTGAGTGGATTCAAGTGAAGTTATAATTTTTGCCAGGTCTGAATCGGCTATCTGCAGCTTGCGTGTTTCTTCAAAGTTAGTAGTAGGCATGTCTAATGAGGGAACACATACATCTACAGAATCATCTTCGTGTGCAAGATGTGAGAGCGTACCTATCGGTAATGGCATTGCACCATCATGCTAGTCTTCCACTAGGTGAATTAAAAGACATTAGTTACCGTAAAGGTTAGTTATTTTAACTTGGACTTCTTCTAAATACCCACGAAATTTATCTATGGCCTAAGCACAGCCAAAACCTCTCGTTTTGTGGTGGTCGGGTTTATTCCCGCTGCATTTAACAAACTAGGTGCGTAGTCCACTGGTCGTTCATTCAAGTCCTCCCTCTGGAATAATGCTGTTCCCAGTGCGTACCTACTCGAATATTATATTATTTTCAATTAATATAGTTTTTATATGATTTGCAAAACTAACCCTAAAAATCTCTCATAAATTATTTATTCATTTTTATCTAGATCTTTTGTTTCTTTAGATAGAAGTGCAAAAAATATTGATTCCTTTATTGTTTCGCATTTGTTTTTCGTACTTTAGAGCCCATAATAGAAATTAATAAATTTTTTATATCAGGATGTAAGTATTTAAAATTCTTTGGACTACTATGTAATTTTTATACAATAGTATTAGTATTATGTTTACTTATCAATAACATTAAACCTCGTTCGTTACCTTTATTTAAACTTACAACACTTTCATCATTCCCACGATGACCTATCTTGGGTACATGTAATTAATAAACACTCACATAATGTCATAATATAATGTCTGTTTCTTTAAATTCGGTTTGTTATTTTTCATTTCTTCTTCTTCATTCGGCTCCACATAATATCAGGTATTCCTTGGCCTGATCAAGCATTCTTCTCTACTCCTTTCTGTCTTGCACAAATCTGATTTTGGCTGCTCTCATGTCTTCCAAGACCTTGTCCCTCCATCTTGCTTATGGTCTTCCTCTAGGTCTAGATGTTTGTGGTTTTCTATTATATAAGCGATACACTTGTCTGTTTTCGTCTAGTCTTTGTATGTGCCCATACCATTTCAGACGTTGTAATTTAATAAATGATGATAGTGGCAGGTCATCAAAGAGTTGGTATAGCTCGTGATTCCACTTTATACGCCATGTTCCGTTTTCATAAGTAGATCCATGTATTTTCCGAAGTATTCTTCTTCCGAAAATATCTAGTTTTTTGGAGTTATTTTTATTTAGGATTCATGTCTCTCCGTCATATATGTCACAGTTGGTCTTATTAGGGTCTTATAAATACGGACTTTACTGGTTCTTGAGAGTAATTTATTTATCATTATATTGTTTAGTGCATAGTATGATCTAAGACCAGCCGAGATCCTAAGCGCTATCTCTGTGTTTTCTTCATTTTTATTGTTTATGAGTGCTCCTAGATACGTGAAGGATGAGACAATCTCACACTCTTTTTGTTTAGGGTAACTTTACCCTGTGGTGTTGGACCTTTTGATACTATCATTACTTTTGTTTTTCCTACGTTGATTTCGAGACCGGCTTTTATCGCGTTTGCTTCTAGCACTGATAAACCACGTTCTATGTCATCTTTCGTTAGACCTATACATATTTTTCACTTACCATTTGTATTTTCTTGTCATTAAATACGCACCCAATTCCAGCAGACTTAGTAGAAATTCTACTGATTTGGCAACATTGATTATATTTACTTGTATTACTTACCTACACCAAGAGGACATATTCAGCTTGCTTCCCCATGAATTTGCAGAATGATTTTGCAAATCTTTACAAGTAAAGTTTTTAGCTCTCCCGCGGCAAGGAAAAGCAAACATCGGATTTCAGCGATTGTTGAAAATATTTATATTATTCAATAAATAATATATATTATAAAACGTCGATAATAAAATAATGAAATTTAAATTAAAAACTACGAAATTAAAAAACATTTTTCCTAAAATATCTGGGAAAGGGGGCAAATAAAAAACAAGGCATATTCTACGTGAAGGGCCACAGGTTCCTCTCAGCCGGCCTGTTAGTGCCGTCACTACCACCATATTGTGTACAGATTGACTAATTCTATGTTAAAATATTAAATGAATTTAATAAAATTTGAAAATGATTAAAATATGTTTTTTATAGATGACAATTATTTAGCTATAAAGACTTCTAAAATAAACACATATGAGATAAGTTTATGGCACATGTTTGTTCCATGCAGACCTACTGCTCCAGATATAAACATCACTCTCACTTGTGGTGATACCAGAGTGCAAGGCAGAATGTCTGTAAATCCAGGCAACTACACTGTAAAACAGCAGATCGGGAATCATGTGGTAAGCAACACATACATGTGAATTAGAACAATATTTTGAAATTATTAAATATAGTCATAGTATTACAAACGTTTGTACATGGTTTTTATTTATACTATGGATTTATACTGAAATTTGAAAACTATAGTTACCCAATTATTTTGATTGTGTTTTCAGAAGAAACAATAAAATTTCTACTATACGACTGTTACCTAATCAAATTAGGTTTTTTAACGGAACTCGGTACTCTCAATAGTACCTAGTTCCCAAAACAGAGAAGCACAATACACATAACAAGTACATAGCAATAAGCATAGTAACAGTAGTATAAGGATAACATTAAATGTAATTAGAATAAAGTACAAATAATGTCTCAAGTAATAATAATAATCATAATAAAATTGATTTAAATAATACAAGTAATACATGTCGGAAATTTTTGTGAATTATACGAAAAAATATCAGGAAGTAATATATTATTGACAAATTTCACATATAATAGCGGAAATCTATACATTGTAGAATTAGTTCTTTGGAAATTAACAATAAATAATTAATTTAAGCTAATAGTATGAGACGGAACACGAAAACATATTTGAGGCTAAAGTTTAGGTCAATCTATTACAATAGAACCCCATATCTAACAAAGCGCGCCTATTTCCAACGACATTAAATGAAGATCAAAAACCAAAAAACCTATATTTTATGTATCGGTAAAATTTTCTATGAATACTCTAAATACGATCAATATAAATTGAATATTGTGGAAACCAAAAGATAATCGAAAATGCAAGTTGAATTCTTGTAAGTAAAAAATATAGTCAACATAGTTTTATTTTAAAATTTTGTACGATTCCCATGAGAAATCTGCGCATTTTTATGACTTTTTCACAATGTTATCTACATGTATATCTAGTACTTATTTTTTGTCAAATGTAACACCACATTTTTCAACAAAGTCGACAGTAGTGATATTCGTGTCAGCAGTTTAAAAATATTATCAAATATATTTCTGTTTCTTGTGAAACTGATATAACATTTAGCAGTATTAATACTTAAGTTAATAACTTTTGTTTTCAGATTTAAAAGCAATACTATCTTCATTAGATGTTATTTAATTTTTTGTAATCCTCTGCATATAATAGAAAATTATATGTAGGTTAAACCTCAATTCCCCACATCATTGAGGACGTCAGAAGGGATGGTGACAGTAACTGATTTGTATTCCTTTTTTTTTACAAAAAACTGGGTTCTACTCGATAATTCAGTACATTACCATGAATACCGACTTTAGTTAGTTCAGTGGTATCGAGTCGGCCTGTTGATCTTGAGAACCCTGGTTCGATCCCCACAGCCAACAAACAATTTTCACCAATTTAAAAAAAATCTACTCCTGTGGCTTCTCCGCCACTAATATCTTTGGAGGCCGTGATTTGACGGCTGGTAACCACACTTCACGCGAAAAAATATATCACTTACCAAGATATGCTTAGGCAGAGTGCCACACTCAGTAATGGGTAAAAGGCGTGATGATATATTTATTTATTTATTTTATGTAGTAATATATTTTATTAAATGCTTTGCTAAAGTTAGTATAAATAAAATTCACTTGACATCTATCATCCATTGCACGTAGGATGTAAATTGAGTATGTTAACATATTTGTTTTAAAAATCAATGTTTGGTTTCTACGTTTAAATATGTGTTTAAGTTCATCGGTAAAAAGATTCGAATATAATTGAATGAGTAACTCAATATATTTTTATTATTACGGACGTTTCGGCAGGCGAACCTGCCATCAGCTAAAATCAAAACATATACATAAAAAAAATTCAAAGAGTAATTATTTTCGATACAATCGTCAGCCCAAAATAAAAGATATACTATAGCAAAATACCATACAATGGAACCATCAATACTGGGCTCAAGAAAATATTTCAGGAATCCAATATAACGGTAGCAAACTCCAACAATCGTTGTACAAATCATTTGTTTTTTAAGTTGCAAGATAAATTCCAAATAATGAAGGACAAAATGTGGTATACATGGTAAATTGTGACACCTGCCAGAAGGTATACATAGGTGAACCCAGCCAACCACTAAACAAAAGGATATACCACCACAATAACCATGCGAAGATGTTAAATCCTTGACACAGTGGAATCACTAGACTTGTAAAAGAGACTGGACATAAAATCAGTTATACTGATCTTAGACGAAGAACCTAACAAATTTAAGAGACTGGCTTTAGAAATTCTACACATCAACAGCTATAAAAACAACAACATGATTAATCAAACAGATTTCAATGAAACTTGAAATTCGCGGGTCCGGTACTGGATACCATATCGAATTGGAAGCAGGTGATCATGTGACTTCCGGACGGTCAGCCATTATTTCATTTTGATGGATGTTTTGAGATGAAATTATTTGATTTATATATTCTGTTCTTCTATATAGCATCGTGGTGCTTTATAATTATTTATCTATTTATTGTTAATTCAAATATTCTAATATGTGAGCTGATTGATTTATTGTATGGAAATTAATTAACCTTTGAATTTTTTTTATGTGTATATTTTGATTTTAGCTGATGATGGCAGGTTTGCCAGCCGAAACGTCCGTAATAATAAAAATATATAGAGTTACTCATTAAATTATGTTTCAAGCTTTTTACCGAATAACTTAATTAATATATTAGTGTCATGTATTTTACCTGGCATAGAAACAAGTATAAAATTTTACTAAATAGAAAAAAGATATTATATATAAATTTTTTAAATATTTTCTCAAAAATACAAAGCTTTAATATAGACTTATAATTTTCTATTAAACTTTTACACCGCTTTCGAATACTGGTACATGTACTTGTTACCGAATATGGGGATAATGTTCTTCTGTTAATGATTTAATATGCATGTTAACGGATAATTTAACGTACTCAAATCAATTTCGTATAAAAACTAATAGAGTTTCAACGGACCCTGCGCCTTTATTCATATCTAAACATGACATAATATCAAAAACCTCCTAGGAATTGAACTGAACATATCTGATATTATTAATACCAGTATCTGATTCAAAAAAGTAATGCTATTAGAGTTAATGATATTAATAGATAAACATTTGTATTAGAATATTATTGAAACAGTTTTTGGTTCAAGTTTTGTCAATTTTATTATTTCGTCTGATAGGTACAATAAATTTGTAGCTTTGTCAGGAAAGAAAATCATAACTAACAAATCGTACCTATATACAAGTAACTAAGAAACGAGTAAACAAGCAATTATAATGTCTTGATCTGCGAGAGCCAAATTTTTTTCAATTCACAGCCATCACATTTGTTCATGTTATTCTTGATCTTGTAAATTTCAATAGCTTCTCTGATTAATTTATATTTATATATTATATTTAAGCCTGGCAACGATTTTTGTATCTTCAAATTTAATTTTGTGTAGAAATTGTATTGCATGTTGAGCAATTAAAGATTTAACAGGGTCATTTATTCTAATGGGCCGCTTATGTTTGCAAACTCTTTTAAAAATTGTTCTTCCTGTTTGTTCAACATAAAGTTCACCGCATTCGCAAGGAGTACTATATATTCTAGAAGACTGTTTTAATTAATAATTATGAGTACTTTTTCCATATGTTCAAATAATATTTTTAAATTATTGAATATCATATTTGTCTGAACGTTTGTACAGGCAAGTTTTCACCCATACTATGGATTCACACTCGAAGATCGAAACAATAAAAGATAAATTATCGGTGAATGTGAATGTATCTTTAGAAGAAACAATAAAATGTTTACCATACAACTGTTACCTCATGTTAGGGGTAAGTCATAATTCGTATTCGTATTTTTATTATTTATTTAGGTGTACTTTGTCTTATTTCAATTACTTGCACTTTACACTTAATGCGTACTGCTCAACTAAATTGTACCTACTAAGATTTCCTTGAGTCATTTAATATAACTGGGGTCGACATCGAGTAGCAATATATGAATTAAATTAGTTAATTAAGTAATGTAGGTACAAAATTAAAGTGGTTCATGGTTATTTGTGCGAGCTACAGAAACGTTCAAAGTCAGGTGAATATAAAATTTTAACAAATTTATTTAGTTGATATTAATTGAACAGCAATACTTCATTTTTCAGTTCTTTACAAGGCTGAAGTCGTAAAGAGCAATCAAGTCGTTAGAGGCACAAATCTTAATTTCGTAAGAATTCAGACTGATTTATAAATAAAACAAAAAATCTCTTAGGTAGTACATTTTGCCAATTCTTCACTAATAGTATTTAAGTGCGCCATACTAAAAATATAAAAGATACATTTTCTACAAGCACAAAGATATTTGCTCATTATGTGGTTGTTATTACAACGCAAGTATAGTATATTGCACACATATTTGAATATCTCACGGTTAGCATTGGTAACGTGACATGCTAATTTAGAGTTAGCAGTGGAATTGTGAAATAAGCACAAACTTATGATTAATATTTAAATTAATAGAATAAGCATAGGGTACAACTTACATAGAATACCCATTTCTCACTTGTAGTAATTGTTGCACTTGTCTTCAATTCGTGCTACAAATTGTTGTACAATTTATATTATATTCCAACAAAACAAAAACTGTGATGTGGGTTAATATATTATCACGGTTACAGTTTTACCATTACCATGGTACAGAAACGGAACATGTCAGTGTGGGTATAAACTAAAAAGGTAACCGTGGCAACCGTGGCTCGTTTTTGGAATACACTATAATGTCGACAAAACCCTGGATACTTGCATTGGTTACTCTGGTACCTGTTTTTAAATGCTATCTCTTGCTACCCTAAATGAACGAAATTATTAAAAATTTGTCATTGAAATCTTAGGAGGAGTTTTAAATTTTGTTTTGTAGAATTAAAATATTTTGGATTTTGACAGTTCAAGTAATTCTTAATTTAATTTATTATTAATATTATCATAAATTAATGTGTCAAATCCATATAGTTTGAGTATATGCGTATATGCATTGAAAATAGTATCTATGTTGATATATAATTATATTTTCGTATAATTATTAATAGCGTATTTATATTGTTCTAGACAGAAAACATTTTCCTTGTACGTAATTTTAAGGGAAATATAAAATCTAATCAAGTACATGAAGAAGAAAGTATGAAGTAAAAATAGAACTGTGACACGCAAAATTGAAACGAAAACAAGCTTATCAGTCACTTTAGATTATGCAATTTGAAGAGATTTTCCTAACAATCATTTGATTTATTGTTTCTTCGATCACTACTGTAAATGAGTATTATTGTACAATCCATATATTATGTAAACTTGTCCCTATGATCATACACATGAATGTCCGTTAGAAGAAACTTGACAGTATTTATGATAATCCAATTTTATAAATAATAAAAAAATTATTATTATGAATATGATCGTAAAAAAGTATAGTACAAAAATTGGATTGAAACGCAATTATGTTCTCGCAACATCACACACTCGCCACTATGCAATTCTTGTGTAACACTCGTCTGTTTCTTACAACTATTGTGATGCAAACATTAAAATACCATCATATTGCCAAATACATATACTGATCAGGAACTATTAATGAAATGATTTTATAATACATAGGTACAGTGGCGGTTCGCGAATAATTTTAGTGGGAGGGCTGAAAAACATAATAATAAAACATAACTAGGAGTTGAAAAAACCTCATTTTTATTGACATATATTTATTTAAACATATTTATACACATAGTAATAAAACACAAGTATATACAAGCTAAAATACGTAGTGCGGACTGCAATGTTTGCTGCCCACGATATAAATACATATCACAAAAATGTATATCACGGGTTACCCCCACCTGCTCAATACACTGACTATGCGGTATGACACTCGGTCTGCACTGACTGCAGCCCTGATGTTTTTGTAAAATAATTGTATAGTAATGTAATAACCTATAATAATTTTAAAATGTTTTCATTTTGGTGGAGGGCTGCAGTTCTGCAGCCCGTATGGGCGAGCCGCCACTGCTTAGATGTATTACAAAATAATATTACTCAGAACAAAAAAACTAATATTTTATTGATTGAATTTAGGTTAAAATGAACAAATCAACAATATTTTGCTTATAAATGTTCTACGTCACGGACACGAGGGCAACTCTGTAACAATATTATGTTATATATGTCTATTCTTTTATTAGTTACTTAGTCTTTGTGTTATTGCTAAATTTTGTATTTCGGTGTGTATCTAGTAACCTATGAATTTATTTGGAAAAACAAATACATGGTCGAACTATCCTACTGCTGTGACAACTTTTATTTAGTATAACCTACCGCTTAGCTGTTACGGTTCTTGGGATACGAATACATTCACACCTTAAATGGGACACAGCCTGTATAGGATTGTATGAACTAAAAACGAATTAAAAAGATATGACAGGAAGGACGTGTTGGTCTGAGCTTGTTTTTTACATTTGTCAAATATTTCATAGTAGAGTCGTGAGCCGATATATTGTAATGTAGAAACGCGTTCAATAGGTCAGCAAATTTAGGTATTACCCTGTTTAATTATGACAGGTCTACATCTACTTATTCTGACTTCAATGCCAATTTTAATTATTCACTCATTTTATTTTAGATTCCTATTTTAAATATGATGAATTGATTATTGAAGGTCCAGACACAGTCGATGTGGGGGGCGATCTACAACTGCAATGTTTAGTTTTAGTTGATCACAATTTGTACAAATATTTACCTTCTTGGAAGTTACCTATAACCGTAAGTATAAGTAATTTTTTATATCTAATCTGAAAGTAAAAAGTAAAAGAAAAGAACTGAAAGACACATGAGTTATTTATAAACATAGAACATGCAGGTTGTGCAGTTAGACGGAAATAACCAAGAATTTTAAATGAAAATTGGAGTGTATGCCGCCATTTTCGGGAAAGGCAAAACATGCATTGTTCTATTGTATACTGTAGCGTTTTTCTTGTATTTGTCAAATTTAAAATTACATAATTAGCAAAATAGGTACATTATTGAATATACAACATAAATATAAAAAATGCCATCTTCTTGTAGTGCCTATTGGACCTAAGTGTACCACTTTGGTGATAAAATATTTGTAATTTCCATGAACAATTTTAAAGAACTGAATAGAGATGATCATAAATTATTATTTTAGAATTCAACGTTATAGACAATTGTTTCGATAATCTCATATTTTACTATTTATATTCTGCATGTATACCAGATATGTAGTTTTTTGATGGATCATAGGAAATAAAACGGTAAAATTCTTAAAAGGTGGTAATTTTTGTCCTAATAATTTTAGAACAAAAGTAAATTTTTAAAATGTGTGTTTTTTTATTAATACATCGGACCAACTACTCAGGTCATATGCCGATATGTCCTTTGTATGGCTGCCACGGGCGGGACCCGAACCCACGTAGTCGTGAGTCAGGCCCTCAACCCGCGCGGCCATTACGCGGGACAATTCAATGTTATTAATAATTTACTTTTTTTTTTTTGTAATAATGCTCTTTATTATTGTTTTTAAAGTACATGTTTACAAGTTTTAGGTGTTGTCATGCTCGCCGCAGTTTCCAGAGCGGCAGCCGATCGCACAGTACGCAAGCGTAATCACAATCCCCCAGCGATTTGCGGATTCGCTTGCGTATCTGCGCTGGGCTGTGCCGCCTGGCGTCGAGCATGCAAGGCCTTGACATTGTTTAAGATTTTAATTACAACTGTTGTTCCTGGCCGTGTGGCCTTATCAACAAAATAATATTAAATGCTTAACGCTTACAAAAATGAACGTGTGCGTGTGATGAAGTGTGCGTGTAAGATGCATGATCGTGTTGTATGAATTTGTAGGAAAAAGTGTACTAAAAAACCTACTTTAAATAATGTACTTATAACCTAACTTACAACTAAATGAGTGACATTATGGTATTTTACAATGATGTTATGATATTTACATTATTTTTCATTTGATTTTATGCTAATGAGCTAGTACTATATGAATGATTTTAATGAGATTTACAGTGCTGCTATGATTTTTACAATATTCGTTATGAGTAGATGTTGTGATAATAATGAGTTTGTGCTAGGTAACTTAATAATATATGAATGATAATGAATGATATTCACAATGCGGTTATGCTGTGTTTTTACATTTATATATTTAATTGATGCGTTATTAGAAATGGTTGTTAGTATGAGATGCTATGTGTCATGATCGCGTTGGAGGAACACAGGAAGTGTTTGATATGGTAACAAATGTTTGATACGGAAAGGAGTATTGTACTCTCTGATTTGTGTTATTGTTCTTGTGAGTGGATTGTGTTTAATTTGTGACGTATAGAATTCTTGTGATAATTTGTTAATGTGTTCATGTATGTATGGAATTTCCGTTGTGTTGTGTAAATCTACGATTCTAGTGTATCTGTCTGCACTATTAATTAAGCGTAGACATTTGTTCTGGAATCGCTGAAGCGGTTGAAGTGCTGTTTTCGTCGCAGAGCACCAGACTGGAGCTGCGTATGTGATGATTGAACGGATGACAGTGATGTAGAGGAGTTTTTTTATTTTTAGGGGACATATGACTGGTTTTATTTAATAGAGGATATAAGGATTTGAGTGCGATGGATGCTTTTTGGAGGGATTTTTGGATTTGCGCATGATGATGTAGTCGTGGTTCTAGTTTCACGCCGAGATAATTCACGGACGTGGAAGGCTGTGTGCGGTGATTTTCCAGTTTGAGTGGGGTGTAAATTTTTGTGTTTGTGTATTTGCGTGTGAAAACTATGGTTTCGGTTTTGTCATGGTTGATGGATATTTTCCAGTGGCGCCAGTAGGATTTAAGGATATCTACATGGATCTGGATTTGTTTCTTCGCTACTTCTGCGCTGAACGAGTGGGCAAAGAGGGCCGTATCGTCCGCGTAGAGTGCAGTATTGGTTTTAGGGAAAGTAGGGATATCACTAAGGTACAGGATGAAGAGTTGTGGACCTAGGCAGTTCCCTTGCGCCACACCTGCACCAATGGGATGGGGTATGGAAGTGGTGTTATTAATTTTAACTTTGAACAGACGATTAGTTAGGTAGGAATGAATTAGTTTGATTAGTAGTGGCGGGAATTTCGCTCGAATCATTTTGTAAATTAACCCTTCTAGCCATACTTTGTCGAAAGCTTTTTCAACGTCTAAAAGGGCCATTACTGTGACATTGTTTTTGTTGTAGTTGGTGGTTATGTCTGTCACGATTCTCGCTACTTGTTGGACGGTATTGTGTTTAGGACGGAATCCGAATTGAAAGGGCGGGATGATGTGTTTTTGGGAGAAATTGCGAATGCGATACAGAATAACCTTCTCAGCAACCTTTGACAAGGTACTGACAAGGCTGATAGGGCGGTAACTGGTTGGCAACTTGGGATTTTTATTAGGTTTGTGTATAGGAACCACTAGTGCAGTTTTCCACACCTCCGGGAAGTAGTGGAGCTTAATCATAGAATTTATGATATAAGTGAACTGCACTAGGGCTTTACGGGATAGGTTTTTAAGGACTATATTTTGGATATTGTCTGGACCTGGCGCCTTTTGGTTAGGTAAGGATTTGATGATAGTGGCTATTTCGGATGGTTTGGAATAATTTACTTATTTTTCAGGTGGTAAACGCAAAATTAAATTAACAATTTGAAGTTAATTAGCGAATGCCACGAAAAACGAAACATCAATTATTTGTGTTTTCATACAATTGAAACTAGGATAATATTAAATTCCTTAATAAATTATAAACGACTAATTCATCATTTTAAATATTCTTTATTTTTTGGTGAAGAACAACAATAATAACTATAATTAATTTTTAGTATAATAATAATAATATTAATAATTAAATATAAATGAACTAACTTTTATCTGTTAAACTGAAATAATATGACAGTTTGAATGACATTCTCAATGGATAAAAGGCGTGATGATATATTTATATTTTATTTTTATAATTTTATATCAAGCATGCTTATTAATGGACATGTTTCAAGATGAAAAGTATTTAACATATTAAAAAATAATAAATAGCTGTCTCTTGAGTGATTGACAGGTATACAATAAAGCTCCGTGTTTTCGACCTAACATAAAAGGCAAACACGAGCTAGTGTAGTGTAAAGAATTCCAGCAGTAAAATAAAGGAATGTTAAGTGAAGGGTAGCATTATAAGCAGCAATAAATACTGAAGTAAAAAGAAATAAGCTAATTATAACTAGCTATTGACGTGAGAGGTTAAGGACAGAGCTAACAAGTGATTGAGAAAAGGAAAACACAGTCACGGTAGAAGATCAAGATAGAGTTGACCATACGGGGCGAAAATCTGAGTGGCACACCCACCTCGAAGGCAAGCAACCCGCATCACACGGGTGTAAGTGGGGTCAACAACAAGGAAGCGCAATTAAAAGCAGAAGAATGAGAGGAAGACAGATAAGAGATGTGGATAAAGACATTTACATTAATTTAGTTTTATTTAGACATAAGTGATATATTAGTTTCTAGAATTATAACTAGCATTTGGGGAGTGAAAACACGATCAGAGTGGACCGGTGACTACCAGACAATACCAAAGCAATAGGCAGACCGCTATGCATATGAGTGAAGCGGGAAGCGAGGATTACTCCACAGACGAGAGCAAAAGAAAACGGTCAGAACAGGACACCGGTAATATTTTTAAAAGGAGTAAGAAAACAACAAGGTCGTCAGCTAAAGCGAAGATGTCAGACATGGAAGAAATGAGAGGAATGTTTAAGGAATTACTGAGTCAAATGAAAGAAGTGCGAAAAGACAATCAGGATATGAAAGATATGCTAAATAATTACAAAGCGGAAAACGAACAAATTAAGCAGGAACTCCAACAAGTAAAACAGAAAGTAAGTGAACTAGAGCAGAGAGAAGATAGGTATGAGAAAATGGATAAAGCAACGAGGAGAAACAATCTAGTTATAAACGGGCTTGAAATAACAGAGACGAACGAGAACGAAATAGCAAGGAAAATAGAAAATATTTTTATGGTGTATTTGAAAGTAGAAACAAGAGTGAGCAATGCAAGGAAAATAAGGGACAAGCTATACGTAATAGAGATAGAAAACTTTCAGAAGAAAACGGAAATACTAAAAAATAAATCAAAACTGGAAGAAGGAATATATAGCAAAGTATTTATTAACACGGACCTAACCAAAAACGAGAGAGAAATACAAAGGAAAATAAAAGAGATGGCAAGCGTGGCAAAAGCGGAAAATAAACAAGTAAAAATCAAATACCAGCAGGTAATTATTGAAGACGAAACATGGGCCTGGAATAAGAAAAAACAGCCATAGAGAGAGTTAGTGGGGCAAGAAATAATGTACCAAAAAACGGGCAAATGTAACGGATGATAATATGTTTGAAAGGGGTAACCAGACGACAAAGACATATGTACAAGGAAATGATAATAATAATGGGATACAATGGAAAGGTAAACAAAGGAAAGAGTGGAAAAACCAGGCTAAAAGTAAGAAAAATAAGCAAATACAAACCAAAAGTTATAAAATAGATAGGTGCCTAAAAATAGGAACTTGGAACGTCAGAGGCACGCATGAAGAAGGGGCGATGAAAAGCCTAACTCAGGAACTTAATAAATTCAAATTCGAGCTAGTCGCACTACAGGAAACGAAGCAAAAGGGAAATGAAATCGTAGAAGTAGACAAATTTATATTTTTCAATAGCGGGGGAGAGAATAGAAGGCTAGGGTCGGGGTACATAGTTAATAAAGAGCTTAAAGCAGCTATAGTAGAATTTAAACCAATATCAGACAGAATGTGCTATCTAAGACTAAGAGGAAAATAGCAAAAGATAACGCTAATAAATATCCACGCACCTACAGAGGAAGCAAGCATAGAAGAAAAGGAGTACTTTTATAGTATGCTAGATAGAGAATACGAACAATTACCAAAGTACGATCTGAAAATTATCTTGGGAGACGCTAACGCGCAAATTGGAGAAGAGGAAGTATATAAGCCTACAATAAATAAACATAGTAAACACAGCAGTACACATGAAAACGGTCAATTACTAATAGATTTTGCGAAAGAAAAAAACATGATCATCAAAAGCACTTATTTTGAGAGAAAGGAAATTCACAAGGAAACGTGGAGAGCGCCTAATGGTCTTTATGCAAACCAAATAGATCATGTAATAATTGAAAAAGATGAGGAATTGTGTATAAGAAACGCAAGAAGTTATAGAGGACCTGATGTGGACTCGGACCACTTTTTGGTGGGGATAACTTTCAGACAAATATTACCTAGCATGCGAAACAAGGGAAGAGGAGAACAAACGAAGAGAAAGAAGATGCATAGGTTAGAGAAAGAGGAGCATAAGCAACAATACAAAGATCGATTAAGTGCCAAAATAATTGAAATAGATACGAACGACGTGGAGAAGTTATTGAAGAAAATAAGTGAAGGGATGAAGCAAGTTGCAGAAAATTGTAAGGAGTCGCAAAGAGATACTAGTATAAAATGGTTCGATACAGAATGTAGCACAGAATTAGACAGAAGAAGAAAGGCGAGATTAAAAATGCTGAAGACAAATACGGAAGAGTCAAAACAAGAATATATACAGCGAAGAAGGGAAACAAAAAAAATGTTAAGGGAAACGAAAAGAAAATATAACGAAAACATAATAGAAAATATAGAAGAAAATTATAAAAATAAAGAAATAAGGAAACTCTATAATGGAATAAAGAATGAAAGAAGAGGATACAAAACGAAGGCAGTTTTTATAAAAATAAAAATGGAGAATTAATAGGAGACGAAAGATAAATTTTAGAAATATGGAAACACTACTTCGACGAACTATTGAACGGGGAAGAGGATGCAAGAAGTAAAGGAACACAAGGAGTAAACGAAACGAGAGCACCGCAAAATGCAGAGAACGGAGAGCCGCCAACCCTAATGGAAATCCAGCAAATAATGGAAAAATTAAAAAATAACAAAAGCCCAGGAAATGACGAAATTACGGCAGAAATGTTTAAATACGGGGGAGAAGACCTAGCATTAGCAATACAGAAACTATTAGTGCAAATATGGATACAAGAAAAAATACCTGCAAGCTGGAAAGAAGCGATACTATGCCCCCTACATAAAAAAAGGATAAAGCCGAGTGTAGAAACTACAGAGGCATAGCACTCCTCAACGTGGCGTACAAAATTCTGGCAGCGCATTTAAAAATAGATTAATAACGGAAGTGGAAAAACAATTAGGAGACTATCAATGTGGCTTCAGGAAAGGGAGGTCAGTGACTGACCAATAATATACTTTACGTTATGAATATAAAAAAGAAACATACTTACTTTACATAGATTTTCAACAAGCATATGATAGAATTAAAAGAGAAGAATTATACAAAGCCCTATATGAGCTAGGGGTGAGTGAAAAATTAATAAACATGATAAAATTAACACTACAGGGTACAGAAAATCAAGTAAGAATAAGTTATAAAACATCAGAAAAATTCGAAGTACAGGAAGGATTAAGACACGGAGACCCTCTATCATCGATATTATTTAATGTTATTTTGGAAAAGGTAGTGAGAAAAGCCAATATAAATAGAACGGGCCTATTGTACCATAAGCGTCATCAATGCTTGGCGTTTGCAGATGATTTGGTCATTATGACAAGAAGTAAACAAGAGTTACGAAAGGTATTTACCGAACTAGAGGAAAAGGCAAGAAAAGTAGGCTTGCGGATAAATGAAAGTAAAACAAAGTATATGACATCGACAGATGATGACTTTAGTGAAGAAGGAGAGCTAATTATAAAAACAAATGAAGAAAAGGTATATAGCATTAAAGAGACTGAAAGATATACCTACTTAGGAACAGTATTTAACAGGAAGCCAAACATAAAAAATGAAATACAACAAAGATTAATGAGTGGAAACAGATGCCTATACTCCATGAATAGGATATTAAATAACAAGGCCGTCTCAAGAGGAATGAAGCTAAAAATGTATAAGACTGTCATTCAGCCAATTGTGTTATTTGGAAGTGAAGTATGGACGCTGGGAGTAACAGAACAAAAATTGTTAGGAGTGTGGAAAAGAAAAGTATTACGAAAAATTTTGAAGGGCAAAAAAGTAAATGGAAGATGGGAAAGAAGAACAAATCAAGAATTACACGAACTGTATAAAGAACCGGATATAGTGGCAACTATAAAAGCACAAAGATTAAGATGGATCGGTCACGTCATGAGGATGCAAGACACTAGAGGAGCAAGGAGAATACTAGATTGCAGCATAGGAGGCGCAAAACGACGAGGAAGGCCAAAGTCAAGGTGGGAAGACGAAGTGAAACAGGATATTCAAAAGGCCAAAATCAACAATTGGAAAGAGAAAAGCAAAAATAAATCCGAGTGGAGGAAGACAGTTAACCAAGCCATGGGCCTGCTAGGCCTGCAGAGCTAAATATATATATATATATATATATATATATATATATATATATATATATATATAAATTATATGATCGTGGTCGATATATAATAAAAAAAAACAATATTTTGATTTCAACACAGACTTTATTTAGCAGTTGTAACTTAGAGTTTTCACAGTAAAAAGGATAACATGTCTTTGTTTCACACGTATTTATAGTGTGTCTTATCAGAAATGTTCTTATTACAGCGTGAGAGATTCCGTTAGACATTCATCACATATTTGTTATGTCGTCATCTAATAGGGTTACATAATACCTCCCCTTCTAGATGATGGCTAAGAAATAGTGGATGGAAAAGAAATCTGATTTTCTACTTTATTAGTTGAAAGTGGTTATTGAATGATTTTTATTTTATCAGATGTCTATCTTTTACATATTTTATTCTTATATTTATTGATTAATTTATAACATATGAGGGTTAAAATAATAATAGTTAGTAATACATACAATATAGTAGAATGTGTTTCATGTTTAGTGTCTAATTCTTTCAGTGGTCTTATAGTAGGAATAGCTTTTGTAAATTCTTCTATATTATGCAAAATTTCATTTTTGTTTGGTTTTATTTCTAGTATCAATGGTTGTGGAAACTGAAGTTTTATTTCTTTATATTTATTTACAAAAGGTTTGAAAACATAGTCATTAATTTTACATTGACTTGTACTGGAAATCTGAAATATTCCTTGTATGCTTTTTATTTCTTTAATATTTTTGCAATCAATTTCAACGTTCTGTTTATCAGGGCTAAATATAATTAATTCATTCGAATTTGGAATACGAATAATATTATTATGGGATGTTATTTGTTTAATTTCACATTTACTATTATTGCTGTACAATAATTGGTTAGTACATTTACTTATTTTTATATTGTTAGTTTTACAGTAATATTGCTTATTATTAATTAAACAATCATCAACCTTAACATTATTGTCAAAATACATTGTTGTATCTTGGTCATATAAATAGTACATGTCGTTTTGTTTAAAGGGAATCATTGTCATTTGGTACAAAACGTGAGTTTTCTCTGACATAACAGGAATGGTTATTATAAAGTATATTTTGTTTTCCTCATGATTACAATTAACAGTTAATAATTTTGAGATTTCAACTATATCAAACATGGGTAACATTTGTTTTAAATTTTCATAAGATATTAAACTTACATCGAAAGTGTGCAGAGAACAAAAATTTATACTTTCGTTTATTTGAGATATACTCGTTTGAATATGATTTAGCATGGAGATTATTAGCTGCAGTTTTGAATTGAGTAGGAATAGTGCATCTTTGTATTCCCGTTTGTTGATTTGTTCTTTTAATAATTTTATTTGGTCAAAAAGTTCTTTTTCATTAATATTTACTTTATTAATTTGTTCATTAAAATGTTTAGTAAAATCTTCCAAATAATACAAATTATTTTTTATTTCTGTTTGTAAATTTTTTTCATTTTCTTTAATTTGTTTGAATAATTGTTCGTAATGTTCTGCGTCATTTTGATCTAAATTTCCGGAAATAGATTTTATGACTGTACCTAGTCCATTTATTAGAACTCGTTTATTTCTTTTGTGAATCTTTAATTTGTAGATTTGATTTTCTGAATGTTCATAAATCATATTCATTACATTAAATGCGTCAAGGTTTAGTTTTTGCAATGGTTTAGAATTATTGTTAAACGTGTTTACTATGTCATTAATAGTTTGAAAATTTGAAAATAGGGGTTGTAAGTCATAGTTGAAATAGGCGTATATGTCGTATTCGTTGATATGGGTTTTACCTAATTCAAGTAATGTGTATCCGTTGTTAATAGAAATATCTTGAAGGAATTGACCGTGAGATAAGGATATTAATCTGTAACAAATTATAATTTTAGTTTATCGATTTTTACTTTTCTTTTATGAATTTTCCCTTTTACTTCAATAGTATGGTTTTTATCATTATAATTATCAATTTTTACTTTTTCGAAAAGTGGTTTTTTGAATTTTGTTATCAGTCTAGGATTTTGTTTAAGGAAAGCTTGAGAGGCGTTTTGGAATTTTGTGTGGGTGTTATCTGGTTTAAAGCGTTTTAATTTTTCGTTCACGATTTTATTTCGTAATTTATCATGTTCAATTTGTTTATTTTTTTGAAATGATTCTATTTGTTGTTCGTCTGTTAAGGTCGTTCTTGGTCGGATGTGTGAGTAATCTCTACCGTATAGTATTTCTTTCGGTGATAATTTCGTGACAGAATGTATGGTGTCGTTGTAAGCTAGTATAGTTATCGTCAATATTTCGTCTAAATTTTTATTTGGATATTTTTGAAATAAAATTCGCAAATGTTCTATAAGGGTAGAATGTAGTCTTTCTATTGAGTTTGATTTTGGGTTACCAACTGATGTAATATGTAAATTTATTTGATTATTGTGATAGAAAGTTTTGAACGCTAAATTATCGAATTCTTTCCCTGAGTCGCAAATGATTGTTTGTGGTTGTAATCTTTCTCTAATGAAATTTGAAACTATATTTATGACGTTGTTACAAGTTTTATTTTTTATAAAATAGATTTGAGCATATTTTGAAAACTGGTCAAATATTGTTAAATAGTATTTTGAATCGAGGGTTAATATATCTAGATTTATAATTTCGAAAGGTCGTTCGGGGGTTGGTGTAAGTTGATCTTTTAATTTTGGGGGTTGTCTATCATATTTACATTTCTGACAAGTTTCGCATTAATTTATGAATGTTGTTATAGTTTCTGACATTTTTGGCCAATAGTACTTTGTTTTTAATTTATTATAAGTTTCTAGTGGTTTGTCTTTCCGTGATGGTAGTTAAATATTATTTCGTCCTGTTCATTCTCGTTTTCTACGTCTTCAACTTGTTGGTTAACTCTTATTAAATTTACTGTTCCGAATTCAAACTTACTCTGTATTATTTTATTTAAAGTGTTAGTGATTTCGTCCGTGCAAATACAATAATATCGTATTTTAGGTACTATGTAATTTTGAATAAATTCAAATAGTTGTGTTTCTTTATTTTCTGGTTTTAATGAAAATATAATTTTTAATTTTTTATGATTAAATAATCTTTTTGTTTCTACCTTATTTTCTGTATTTTCCTGTATTATTATTATTATTATTGACACGCGGTTTCCAGGAAAATGTAGCTAATTAATAGGGCTACTTATGCTATTTGGCACCCTTCTGTAGACGCACAAGAACCCTTTTAAAACCTAATTAATTTCCTAAAAAACTAATTTTTTTCACGATTTTTTTGTTTTTGCCTAGTTTTTCGGGTTCCAGGGCCCGAAAAAAATCTGAAAAAAATGCTATGATCTAGTTTAGAGTATAATAAAATCAAATCAAACGAATCCGATCATACAAGTGACCGGAAAAAAGAACACAAAATTTTATAGTATAAAAAGTACTGAAAAACACTTTTTTGGAAATATTTTAGACTCAAGTCGACAATTAACTTTAATGAGCATACAAATCTAATCTTTTTAACATTCCAGACAAGGTTTTAACAATGACAAGTCAAATCACGCGGGGGCCGCCACACCCATCTTATCCCGCTACCCCCTTTCAACTTTCTACGGTTTACCGTTTTTGATTTATGCGAGATACATACGTATATACGTGCGTACAGACGTACAGACGTCACGGTGAAATTAGTCAAAATGGATTCAGGGATGGTCAAAATAGATATTTCCGCTGAAATTTGGAAACCGAAAGTTTTAGAGACTTAAATTCTGCGTCTGTTACAAAAATTATTAAATTAGCCTTTTGTATAAGCGAGATTATATATTTTTTGTTTTTGTAAGTTTGCAATGGATTAAAACAAAAAATTAGAATAAAATAGAAAAATTAATGCCAATGTTGTTGCATTAGAGTAACATGTAGGTGTGCACCTCTCTTTGTGTTTATTGAATAATTGGGAAAGAAACAGTCATACAGGCAAAAGAAGGATAGAAGTTGAATATAAAAAAGTAGAAAATTTAGCCTATAATAGATTTTAATGTTAAACTACCTACTTTCAAATATAATCCAAAATTTTTAAAATTTGGTATATAAGACTATTATATCAATAGAAATAACATAATAGATTTGTGTTAAAATGGAATAACAAATAAAAGTGTAAGAGAAATAAATTCTGCTTCTAGCACATCAAGAATTAAATTACGCCGTTGTAAAAGCAAAATACGTAAATTTAAAAATTAGATAATTTTTTGGTTTTTGTAATTAAGTTTGCTATGGATTAGGATTAAAAATTAGAAAAAAATAAAAATTTTAATGTCAATGGCAAATTACGTCAAATATGAGCAATTCATAAAATATCTATAGTTTAATATGTTTACAAGGAAGTCATGTGGTGTCCGCATCAGATATTTTAAATACATATATAATTGTTCCATATCTTAAAGAATAACAATACAATGATTAACTTTTACATATTATTCAGTCAAATGTTTTTGGTGCGACTAATAATATGTTAATACCATCAACATTTGTAGGTTGAGTAGTACAATTTCTTCTGGGAATATTATTCTAGAGAACTAAAACGCGCGAACACAAAGCAGAACCCTAATAACAGATTTCTTATTTACCCATCAAGACTGCCATCTCTCATACAATAGCATAAAAATTGGGGTCTAAACTTCATTGACATATTATGACTACAAAACTATCAATTTTTCATATAAATATATTGAAATACGAAATTATATCACTAATATACGATACAATGTAACAGTATTTATTAGTTACGTGTATAAAATCAAACATACCTAATGTATTTAACGTGGGTTTTAAACTGATGTGGGAGCAAACTGCGGTATATCACATGATATATATATATATATATATATATATATATATATATATATATATATATATATATATATATATATATATATATATATATATGTATTATATATATAATATATATATATATATATATATATATATATATAGGTTGTGCTTCGCGGTACTATGGAGCCCGAAGTCATAATAGGTAACCGAAGTTTGAACCCCAAAATAAGTTCGTAGCCCGGGTTCCAAACTTTGATATGTTTTTAACAAATATCTGTTTAATTAGTATTTAATGATGAATAAAACGATGCCAGACGAAATCGTTGTGGTATTCTTAACCTAAATTAAAAAAAAGTACTTATTCGCATTACGTTTAGTTGTTTAAATATTAGTTTAAAAAATTTGTAACCACGGGGTTCCAAACTTTTTTTCATGGCAGCACTGGGCCAGGAATCTAAGGAACTATTATGCGAGTATATATTTCTTATGACTTCTTGATGATAGATGTCAGTTATGGTATATTTTGGTTAAAATAAAATACGAATTACACGAAAGCGTATAACGATTTCTACACATTGGAATACATAAATTATAACATTAAATAATACTATGCCAAAAAAATAAATATTTGTGAGACTTTGATTCGATTTGATAGTTATAGTTTTTAATTTTATAAAATATTAGAATATAGTTTCAGTGTTTCCAATGCCGTCTTAAGGATAAATGAAGCCATGGGCACTAACAGTTAAGGAGTCTTTTGTATTAATTGGATTTTTGAAATAAGGAATATTATTAGTTGATATTGGGGGAATGATACAGATAGAGTATAAGTACATACATACACAGGTCAAAATTGTTCATTTTTAGATCGAAATTATATTTAAGATTTTAAGGAAAAAACTTAGTTTCAATCCGTTGATGAGCTTTATACAACAATAGGTACCATAACTTTATTGACTTTTTTTTAAATTTGCATTTATTTGATAAACGATAGTATTTATCACAAATAAATAAATAAAAAATATATATATCATCAAGCCTTTTTACCCATTATTGGGTGTGGCACTCTGCCTAAGCAGATCTCGGTAAGTGATATATTTTTTCGCGTGAAGTGCGGTTACCAGCCGTCAAATAACCGTCCCCAAAGATATTAGTGGATATTACAAAATACGTAATAATTGAAATGAACCATTAAACGATTAACTACAATCTCTACTTCAGATATTTTTCTCTATGACCATATAAGAATTCTAAATAAAGATAATTTCTATTTAATAATCTGGTTAACCCGTTTTTTTTTCAGAAAAATTTAATATTGTTTCATAAATAACATATTTGATTCTGACATGTATTATATTTTCATATGTATAATACAGTTAGAAGCTTTAATTTTGATTGAATATTATTTATTTCATTTACTTACAAATTCAAACCTATATGATTAGATACTTCCGAACTTAAAAACATGATCGTAAAGCGGTCTGTATTATTATTTATAAGTATTGTAATGTCGGGGAAGTACTGTGTTGCGCGACGGATTTTTTTAGTATTATTATAAAGTTTCACTTGTATTTCAGTTCACTATTTTGTGTGAGGAGGTTCTCCTGACGATGAGGCCCGAAGCGCGCGCTACCTGCGCTTATTTATAAATACGGCCCTGATACCGCGGCGCTGGAATTGTGTCGCACAAAATATTCTCAGCTGTTGGCTTGATGTTCACGGCGACCAGTATTCGAATAAAGTTTACAGTTGTTATATATGTTGGTTCTGAATATCTTCTAACTGATTTAAAACTTTAAAGGCCGGTTTTATAAACAAATATATTCCCCACTTATAATTTAGTAGCCTAGTAAATTTACTTAAGTAGAAATTTGGGTTTTATAAAGCTCACTTAAATTTAGTTGCTAAGTAAATTTTCTCCTAAATGAAGTGGAAAATTGCCTAGTATTAAATTTTAACGGATGATTTTTTTGAACGTATCGGGATACCCCTGCAAAGATATGAAATACTATTTTAATATCCTTGATGTACGATATGATTTGAAATTTAACTAAATAAAGTTCTAATTTATATTGAGAGTGTTTTTAAATCATTATTTCTTCTTTCTATTGTGAACATGTTTGACGTTAATGATGTTATGTCAATTTCTTCGTAATATGTTTCATATATTACGACATTATCCTTTGATGATGATACTGGTCATGCAAGAAGCATTCGACCTCCTCGAGTATTTGGAGATATAATTTAGCAATTCTACTTATATAATGATATAAAAATTAAAATAAGGTTCAGATAGTTTTTTTCTCTTATTAGAAAGAAGTCACCCTGACTTCTAGTACTATATACTGTTTTCATATATTGCACACTATCAACAATGTATTGCGGCATTAAATTCAACTTTATTTTATGCACAAAAACTAAGCAGTTGAACTTGATAAACGTTTTAATATTGAACCAGCCTAATATTTGCAACATACTTCAAATGCTAGTGTATTTGTTACATTTTAATATAATTCGCTTTCCTCGACTTTGAAGAAACTGTAATCTATTTATGTCAGTTTGTTTGCACATATATAAAATTATAGAAACATAAGTAAAATGAAGGAGAATGATAGTGTTGTAAATTAATTTTCTCGTTTCAATAGATAAATAATTACCAATTATATTTAAAAATCCTACTTCTTTGGCAATTTTTTTACACAAATAATTTCGTTATTATTTTTTCCGTTACCTTAGTAACGAGAGAAGAACTACTAGATATTTATAGAAAATCAGATTTAATTATTAAATTTAAAATTAATTTTTATTATAACCATAGGTTTCAGAAAAAAATTAATACTTAACTCTTCAGTAACATGTCTACACTTGACTCGGAACCGTAAAATACTCGGGACCAAGTGCCTCGTATTTCAATATTGCTCCTCGACAGTAATGTACCATTTTCCTGACTCTTATGTAAATAACTAATAATACAATCTTAAAATAACAGTGAAGATAGCCATAAATGTCAAAATTCTTATTTACACGATAAAATTTTTAAATAATTGCAAATAACCGTCTCTTGGTTACCTGATGCAAAATTTGTTTTATAAAACGGTAACATAATTTAACTGACCATTTAATTTAAGTTTCACTTTGTTAAGTGAAGATTAAATTTTTCATTATAAAACCGGGCATAAGCATATTTACAGTAATTCATACATAAACATAACTATAGCTGATGCAACATTTTAAATGTAAAAAATCAGAGCTTGATAGCTTATTGAGTAGTTATTGTTTTAATTATTATAGAAAAGTTTTAAATCATCCCATTATAACGAGACACACGCGAAATTGTATAATTTTCATATTTTATCAGATCTATTTACTTGAAATTTGTTATTTAGTTTCTACAAATATTAACATATAGGTATTAATAGTTATAGTAGTTATTAACAAATACATAGACATAATATTAATAAATTTGTGCTATTTGAGTTCATCATAAAATATATAATATCTCGAATTTATATTGACATAGCTTATAGGTATTACTTTTTATGACACAAGACATTCTGTACAAATTAGGCGAGTGAGATAATTGTATATTATTGACAAAAGACGGGTCGCGAATTTTATTCCTATGTAGTATATTTTTTACCTTTATACAAAACCATAGTGTGATAATTATAATTGACACTCTTCAGTACCTAATGTAATTTGTTTTTAAATTTTTCAGTATTTAATCCTCAAAATAGATTAAACTAAGCGAACGTATAAGTAGTAAACGAGCAACTTTTTAATGTCGAGTACACACAAAATAATATTGAAAATAAAGCGATTAACAAATTATGATTAAAACAATTAACAAAGTTACAATGACTTGTCATAATTAATAAAAATTAATCAGAATTAAGCCATTCACAATTACATAAAATAAATAACAAGTAAAATTAACTTAAACTAATAGATATGGTTTCATTATGAATGTACGAATTAGTGTGGAAAGTTTTTCGACAGAAGATACTCAATGGGACAGGGGCTACTGTCCCCTGTACACACGCTGTTGGATAAACAGAATAAAAGCGGGGTGGACACATTACACATTTTCACAAGTACTGCCCTGTACAATGTGCTAATGTTGGGGGGATGCGGTGGCGGAAGAAAACATTCCATGGAGATCCACAAGACGAGTTCGCACGGTGTTGACAGCAGTATAGTTTTTACTCAAAGCATCGTTGCCATTGTCAGATATGACAAACAAAATGAACAAAAATCCAAGTTGAATTTCTTTTTCAAGAACGCTGTGAATTCAAAATGTAATATTCATAAAAATGTCGGTACTAAAACAGCTTGAATAATTTTTAAGATACATAGTTTTAACATATATATTTGCGTCTGAGATTCTGTTAGCAACGGTCAAAACAAAGCTACCATAGTGCTATTTATCTGTTGTCTAATATATTATTATAATAATAATATAGATAAATAGATAAATTTTAATGTCATTAGAATAGATTCTTTACAAATAGATTGGCGGGCTAATTTTCTAGTTAAAATTATATTAACAAAGTAATTAAATAAATCCATGTGTTTAATTATGGACTAATTTACAATATTTTTTGTACATTAATAACCAGAATAATATACACATAACCATATAAGTATTAAAGCTAACAAAAATATAAAGTTTAATAAAGACAAGCATTGCCTTACCATTTCAATATATCTAATTAAACAGACATAAATACATTTATTCGCTTATGCAAAAGCTTCTAGTTTTCAAAGTATTTACAGTGAAGAAGAATATGTCATTTGTCGTTTGTTTGTTAAGATTTGAAAGTAGTACTTACAAGTCGGTGTCTTGGCTTTTTTTTTAATAATGTACCTATTTGTTTAAATAAAAGATTCTGAGTTAATTATAAATATAATATATTATTATAAACCTTCATAACTGATTCATTATAATTATCTCGTGACGGTCAATCATTTTGAATCACTCTGTATTACTATTACACAGAAATTATCTGAAGTTAAACAAATTATTATTAACACATACACACACACAAACCATTGCGAAATTTTTCTAATATTGGCCCTATTGCTATACTTTAGTATTACTTCGTATAAGAAGTAAATATTACTATTAGTAAAAAAATTTTTTATTTAATTATATGTGTAATAATAAATATTTACTTATTTCGGGATTAGTTAATCCAGAGTTATTTTTTAAACCTGTGTTACCATGAGTTTGATAATAATAAACATATTTTTATTCTGGAATAACAAATTCTTTTTTCATGTATTTCACAGTTTGAGAAACTGACAAGCATTTTGAAATTGCCATCTTTCATTCGAGGGAAAAAAATTTTTGTTATAAAAAAAAACCGGGAAGGAAATTTAACTGATGAGAAAAATAGACCTGATAGATACTTGCAAGCAACATATTTTTTGACATTAAATTTATGATTTTTTTTCTCCTAATCCCATAGCAAACTTAATTACCAAAACCAAAAGGTATGTAATTTTTACTTCCTTGTGCGAAGTAAATGAAGTATTGTAATCGTGAAAATTTTCAGTTCTCAGGCTTCAGCGGCAATATCCATTTTGACCATCCCTGAATCCATTTTGATTAAATATTATATACCTTCTGGTTTTCGTAATTAGGTTTGCTATGGATTAGGAAAAAAATATTTAAAAAAATATAAATTTAATGTCAATGATCAATTATGTCAATTACGTGTAATTAAAAAATCTGATGTGAACACCACATGACTTTCTTGTACGCGTATTAAACTATAGATTTTTTTATTGCACATATTTGATGTAATTTGACATTGACATGAATTTTTTATTTTTTTCTTATTTTTTGTTCTAATCCATAGCAAACTTAATTACAAAAAACAAAAAATATATAATTTTTAAATTTACATATTTCGCTTATACAAAAGACTAATCTAATAATTCTTAATGTGCTAGACGCAGAATTTAATTGTCTAAAACTTTTATATGCAGTATTTATTTCTAAAATCAAAATAATACCAATTTTTTTCAAGAAAAACTGTTACCAGCTTCATGTAAAGTATCACTTCCGGTTAGTCCATTTTAACCAAAATCAATTATGTTATTTCTATTGATATATTAGTCTTATATGCCAAATTTGAAAAGTTTTGGATTATATTTTAATATAGATTTTCATTAAAAGCTAATATAGGTTTGAAGTAAAATACCACTTCCGGAAGTAATATAATCATCAAAAAGGAAGTTGCAGAACTAGATGTTATAACAGTCCTAAATACAAAAGGGGGTAGCGGGATAAGATGGGTGTGGCGGCCCCCGCGTGATTTGACTTGCCATTGTTAAAACCTTGTCTGGTATGTTAAAAAAATTAGATTTGCATGCTCATTAAAGTTAATTGTCGACTTGTGTCTAAAATATTTCCAAAAAAGTGTTTTTCAGTACTTTTTAAAGTATAAAATTTTGTGTTCTTTTTTCCGGTCACTTGTATGATCGGATTCGTTTGATTTGATTTTATTATACTCTAAACTAGATCATAGCATTTTTTTCAGATTTTTTTCGGGCCCTGCACCCGATAAAATAGGCAAAAACAAAAAAAAATCGTGAAAAAAAATAGTTTTTTAGGAAATTAATTGGGTTTTAAAAGGGTTCTTGTGCATCTACAGAAGGGTGCCAAATAGCATAAGTAGCCCTATTAATTAGCTACATTTTCCTGGAAACCGCGTGTCAATATCTTCACTTGTTTCCGTGACAACTCAAATTAAGTAAATCTTATTACCTACCTATCTTATTACAATACATGCGGAGAATATCAACACAAGTAATTATATTATTATTACAAAGTTATGAAAAATAGTACATTTCACACCTAGGGAGGAAAATTCGCATTTCGAATCGAGTAATCTGCCGGAACGAGGCGAAGCCGAGTTATAGAAGAGACGAGTGAGAAATCGAATTTTCCACCGTGGTGTTAACGATATTTTTCATTACGAGGGCGAGGTAAGCCCGCATTTGTGCCCGTCAGAGCGGAAATGTGGACAATTCCTCCCCGAGTAATGAAAACAGTTTTACTTAATTTGAGTTGTCGCGGAAACAAGTGAAGATATTGACACGCGGTTTCCAGGATAATGTAGCTAATTAATAGGGCTACTTATGCTATTTGGCACCCTTCTGTAGACGCACAAGAACCCTTTTAAAACCTAATTAATTTCCTAAAAAACTATTTTTTTTCACGATTTTTTTGTTTTTGCCTAGTTTTTCGGGTTCCAGGGCCCGAAAAAAATCTGAAAAAATGCTATGATCTAGTTTAGAGTATAATAAAATCAAATCAAACGAATCCGATCATACAAGTGACCGGAAAAAGAAACACAAAATTTTATAGTTTAAAAAGTACTGAAAAACACTTTTTTGGAAATATTTTAGACTCAAGTCGACAATTAACTTCAATGAGCATACAAATCTAATTTTTTTTAACATTCCAGACAAGGTTTTAACAATGGCAAGTCAAATCACGCGGGGGCCACCACACCCATCTTATCCCGCTACCCCCTTTCAACTTTCTACGGTTTACCGTTTTTGATTTATGCGAGATACATACGTATATACGTGCGTACAGACGTACAGACGTCACGGTGAAATTAGTCAAAATGGATTCAGGGATGGTCAAAATAGATATTTCCGCTGAAATTTGGAAACCGAAAGTTTTAGAGACTTAAATTCTGCGTCTGTTACAAAAATTATTAAATTAGCCTTTTGTATAAGCGAGATTATATATTTTTTGTTTTTGTAAGTTTGCAATGGATTAAAACAAAAAATTAGAATAAAATAGAAAATTTAATGCCAATGTTGTTGCATTAGAGTAACATGTAGGTGTGCACCTCTCTTTGTGTTTATTGAATAATTGGGAAAGAAACAGTCATACAGGCAAAAGAAGGATAGAAGATGAATATAAAAAAGTAGAAAATTTAGCCTATAATAGATTTTAATGTTAAACTACCTACTTTCAAATATAATCCAAAATTTTTAAAATTTGGTATATAAGACTATTATATCAATAGAAATAACATAATAGATTTGTGTTAAAATGGAATAACAAATAAAAGTGTAAGAGAAATAAATTCTGCGTCTAGCACATCAAGAATTAAATTACGCCGTTGTAAAAGCAAAATACGTAAATTTAAAAATTAGATAATTTTTTGGTTTTTGTAATTAAGTTTGCTATGGATTAGGATTAAAAATTAGAAAAAAATAAATTTTTTAATGTCAATGGCAAATTACGTCAAATATGAGCAATTCATAAAATATCTATAGTTTAATATGTTTACAAGGAAGTCATGTGGTGTCCGCATCAGATATTTTAAATACATATATAATTGTTCCATATCTTAAAGAATAACAATACAATGATTAACTTTTACATATTATTTAGTCAAATGTTTTTGGTGCGACTAATAATATGTTAATACCATCAACATTTGTAGGTTGAGTAGTACAAGTTCTTCTGGGAATATTATTCTAGAGAACTAAAACGCGCGAACACAAAGCAGAACCCTAATAACAGATTTCTTATTTACCCATCAAGACTGCCATCTCTCATACAATAGCATAAAAATTGGGGTCTAAACTTCATTGACATATTATGACTACAAAACTATCAATTTTTCATATAAATATATTGAAATACGAAATTATATCACTAATATACGATGCAATGTAACAGTATTTATTAGTTACGTGTATAAAATCAAACTTACCTACTGTATTTAACGTGGGTTTTAAACTGATGTGGGAGCAAACTGCGGTATATCACATGATATATATATATATATATATATATATATGTATTATAAATATATAATATATATATATATATATAGGTTGTGCTTCGCGGTACTATGGAGCCCGAAGTCATAATAGGTAACCGAAGTTTGAACCCCAAAATAAGTTCGGAGCCCGGGTTCCAAACTTTGATATGTTTTTAACAAATATCTGTTTAATTAGTATTTAATGATGAATAAAACGATGCCAGACGAAATCTTTGTGGTATTCTTAACCTAAATTTAAAAAAAGTACTAATTCGCATTACGTTTAGTCGTTTAAATATTAGTTTAAAAAATTTGTAACCACGGGGTTCCAAACTTTTTTTCGTGGCAGCAGTGGGCCAGGAATCTAAGGAACTATTATGCGAGTATATATTTCTTATGACTTCTTGATGATAGATGTCAGTTATGGTATATTTTGGTTAAAATAAAAAACCAATTACACGAAAGCGTATAACGATTTCTACACATTGGAATACATAAATTATAACATTAAATAATACTATGCCAAAAAAAGAAATATTTGTGAAAATTTAATATTTATAGTTTTGAATTTTATTAAATATTAGAATATAGTTTCAGTGTTTCCAATGCCGTCTTAAGGATAAATGAAGTCATGGGCACTAACAGTTAAGGAGTCTTTTTTATTAATTGGATTTTTGAAATAAGGAATATTATTAGTTGAAATTGGGGGAATCATACAGATAGAGTATATGTACATACATACACAGGTCAAAATTGTTCATTTTTAGATCGAAATTATATTTAAGATTTTAAGGAAAAACTTAGTTTCACTTCGTTGATGAACTTTATACAACAATAGGTACCATAACTGCAAAGATATGAAATACTATTTTAATGTCCTTGATGTACGTTATGATTTGAAATTTAATGCCTGTGTGTAATCGTACTAAATAAAGTTCTAATTTATATTGAGAGTGTTTTTAAATAGATCATTATTTCTTCTATCTATTGTGATCATGTTTGACGTTAGTGATGTTATGTCAAATTCTTCGTAATATGTTTCATATATAACGACATTATCCTTTGATACTGGTCATGCAAAAAGCATTCGACCTCCTCGAGTTTTTGGAGATATAATTTAGCAATTCTACTTATATAATGATATAAAAATTAAAATAAGGTTCAGATAGTTTTATTTTTTCTTTTTATAAAGAAGTCACCCTGACTTCTAGTACTATATACTGTTTTCATATATTGCACACTATCAACAATGTGTTGCGGCATTAAATTCAACTTTTTTTTTTATGCACAAAAACTAAGCAGTTGAACTTGATAAACGTTTTAACATTGAACCAGCCTAATATTTGCAACATACTTCGAATGCTAGTGTATTTGTTACATTTTAATATAATTCGCATTCCTCGGCTTTGAAGAAACTGTAATCTATTTATGTCAGTTTGTTTGCACATATATAAAATTATAGAAACATAAGTGATATGAATGAGAATGATAGTGTTGTAAATTAATTTTCTCGTTTCAATAGATAAATAATTACCAATTGTATTTCAAAATCCTACTTCTTTGGCAATTTTTTTACACAAATAATTAATGTAATTTTCGAAATTCAATTTCCTGTAATGTTTAAGGTTACGTTATTATTTTTTCCGTTACCTTAGCAACGAGAGAAGAACTACTAGATATTTATAAAAAATCAGATATAATTATTAAATTTACGATAAAATTTTAAATAATTGCAAATAACCGTCACTTGGTTACCTGATGCAAAATTTGTTTTATAAAACGGTAACAGAATTTAACTGACCATTTAATTTAAGTTTCACTTTGTTAAGTGAGGATTAAATTTTTCATTATAAAACCGGGCA
The DNA here is from genome assembly GCA_947425015.1 of Pterostichus niger. NCBI lineage: Eukaryota > Metazoa > Arthropoda > Insecta > Coleoptera > Carabidae > Pterostichus > Pterostichus niger. The sequence goes on from OX380347.1 coordinate 6,310,440, forward strand.
TAAGCATATTTACAGTAATTCATACATAAACATAACTATAGCTGATGCAACATTTTAAATGTAATATCAGAGCTTCAGAGCATATTGAGTAGTTATTGTTTTAATTATAGAAAAGTTTTAAATCATCCCATTATAACGAGACACACGCGAAATTGTATAATTTTCATATTTTATCAGATCAATTTACTTGAAATTTTTTATTTAGTTTCTACAAATATTAACATATAGGTATTAATAGTTATAGTAGTTATTAACAAATACGTAGACATAATATTAATAAATTTGTGCTATTTGAGTTCATCATAAAATATATAATATCTCGAATTTATATTGACATAGCTTATAGGTATTACTTTTTATGACACAAGACATTCTGTACAAATTAGGCGAGTGAGATAATTGTATATTATTGACAAAAGACGGGTCGCGAATTTTATTCCTATGTAGTATATTTTTTACCTTTATACAAAACCATAGTGTGATAATTATAATTGACACTCTTCAGTACCTAATGTAATTTTTTTTAAATTTTTCAGTATTTAAACCTCAAAATAGATTAAACTAATCGAACGTATAAGTAGTAAACGAGCAACTTTTTAATGTCGAGTACACACTAAATAATATTGAAAATAAAGCGATTAACAAATTATGATTAAAACAATTAACAAAGTTGTCATAATTATTAAAAATTAATCAGAATTATGCCATTCACAATTCCATAAAATAAATAACAAGTAAAATTAACTTAAACTAATAGATATGGTTTCATTATGAATGTACGAATTAGTGTGGAAAGTTTTTCGACAGAAGATACTCTATGGGACAGGGGCTACTGTCCCCTGTACACACGCTGTTGGATAAACAGAATAAAAGCGGGGTGGACACATTACACATTTTCACAAGTACTGCCCTGTACAATGTGCTAATGTTGGGGGCATGCGGTGGCGGAAGCAAACATTCCATGGCGATCCACAAGACGAGTTCGCACGGTGTTGACAGCTGTATAGTTTTTACTCAAAGCATCGTTGCCATTGTCAGATATGACAAAAAACAAAATGAACAAAAATCCAAGTTGAATTTCTTTTTCAAGAACGCTGTGAATTCAAAATGTAATATTCATAAAAATTTCAGTACTAAAATGGACCAAATAATGTAACAATGAAAATGAAATATAATTGTTCATCACGGGAACAGCTTGAATAATTTTTATGATACATAGTTTTAACATATATTTTTGCGTCTGAGATTCTGTTACCAACGGTCAAAACAAAGCTACCATAGTGCTATTTATCTGTTGTCTAATATATTATTATTATAATAATATAGATAAATAGATAAATTTTAATGTCATTAGAATAGATTCTTTACAAATAGATTGGCGGGCTAATTTTCTAGTTAAAATTATATTAACAAAGTAATTAAATAAATACATGTGTTTAATTATGGACTAATTTACAATATTTTTTGTACATTAATAACCAGAATAATATACACATAACCATATAAGTATTATAGCTAACATAGAAATAATGTTTCATAAAAACAAGCATTGCCTTACTATTTTCAATATACATAATTAAAAAGACAAAGTATTTACAGTGAAGAAGAATATGACGTTTGCCTTTTGTTTGTTAAGATTTGTGAGTAGTAATAAGTATAAGTCGGTGTCTTGGCTATTTTTAATAATGTACCTATTTGTTTAAATAAAATATTCTGAGATAATTATAAATATAATATATTATTATAAAACTTCATAACTGATTCATTATAATTATCTCGTGACGGTCAATCATTTTGAATCACTCTGTATTACTATTACTCGGAAGTTATCTGAAGTTAAACAAATTATTATTTAACATAGGGAAAAACCTTTAAGAATTCATATATATATATACATAAAAGGGGCTTCTGGTTTAAATTCTGTATATATTTAAAATTCAAAAACTCGACGTTTCGGTACTTTAAACAAATACCTTCATCAGGACAGAAATACAAATAAAATAACATAAATGACATAAAAATAAACAAATGACATATAAATAAAAATGACAAGTAAAAAGACAAAAATATGTAATTTAAAAAAAATAAAAAATTATAAATTGTGAATCAATGGAAGCCAAGCCTTATTTAATTCCAAACTATCACAATTATTAATATTATTTTCCTCCTTACAAATTTCAATAGACGAATGGCTCTCTTGTGTTCTAATAATCTTGTATGAACAGTTCTACCTGTTTGACCAATGTATGCTCTGCCACATTCGCATGGAGTTCTGTAAATACCAGACGATTGTAACGGGATTATATCTTTAACAGAATTCAGTAAATTTTTTAATTTCATATGCGGATAAAAAGAAACTTTAATATTTTTCTTATTGAGAATTCTTCCTATTTTATCTGTTACATTTTTTACAAAAGGTAAAGAAGAATAAATTATTGTCTCAAGATCAGGTAAGATATTTTCAGTAACTTTTTCTTTTTTAGAACGTAAAACTTTCTTGATTAAAAATTTATTTTATAATAAATTTTTGAAATGAATGGTTATCCATTCATTTCAAAAATATTTACAAGCAATTTATATTCCTCTTGAAGTTTATCAGAATGACAAATGATGTTTGCGCTATTGAAGAGACATTTAATACTACTAAATTTCTGTGCAGGATGGTGGTGTGAAGAAAAATTAAGATACAAATTTGTATGGGTAGGTTTTCTATATACAGAATGGAGAATAGTTCCATCAATCTTCCTTTCCAATAAAACATCTAGAAAAGGTCATTTACCATTGATTTCAATTTCCATAGTAAACTGAATATTTTTATGAATATTATTCAAATGTAGTAAAAAATTATTTAAATTGTCTTGTCCATGGGGCCAAACAGCAAATACATCATCCACATAACGAAGCCAAAGAGACGGTTTCAAAGTAGAGGAAGACATTCTTCAAAATACTCCATGTAATAGTTCGCAATTGATGGAGATATAGGAGAACCCATTGCTACACCATCAACTTGTTTATAATAAACATTATTGAAAATAAAGAAACTAGAAGTTAAACAATGTTTGAATAATTTAATAATATCAGGAGGAAAATGACGTTCTAAAAGTTTGACAGTATCTTGAATAGGAACTTTGGTAAATAAAGAAGAAACATCAAAACTAACAAGAATATCAGTAGAAGATAAATGTAGGTTTTTTAATATTTCAACAAAATGTAGAGAGTTCTTGATAAAAGAAGGAGAGTCACCAATATAGGGGCGGAGTTGAGAATCAAGAAACTTGGATAATTCATAAGTACAAAAATGTACGAATAGTGTGGCAATTTTTGCGACAGCAGATAGTCAATGGGACAGGGGCCACTGTCCCTTGTACACACGCTGTTGGATAAACAGAATAAAAGCGGGGTGGACACATTACACATTTTCACAAGTACTGCCCTGTACAATGTGCTAATGTTGGGGGGATGCGGTGGCGGAAGCAAACATTCTACGGCGAACCACATGGCGAGGTCGCACGGTGTTGACAGCTGTATAGTTTTAAACTCAAAGCATCGTTGCCATTGTCAGATAAGACAAACAAAATGAACAAAAATCCAAGTTGAATTTCTTTTTCAAGAACGCTATGAATTCAAAATGTAATTCATAAAAATTACAGTACAAAAATGGACCAAATAATATAACAATGACCTCTTATGTTCTCTTTTAAAATGTAAATGAACCATAATTGTTCATCAGGAACAGCTTGAATAATTTTTGATATATAGTTTTAACATATATTTTTGCGTCTGAGATTCTGTTACCAACTGTCAAAACAAAGCTACCATAGTGCTATTTATCTGTTGTCTAATATATTATTGTTATAATAATACAGATAAATAGATAAATTTTATTGTCATTAGAATAGATTCTTTACAAATAGATTGGCGGGCTAATTTTCTAGTTAAAATTATCTTAACAAAGTAATTAAATAAATACATGTGTTTAATTATGAACTAATTTACAATATTTTTTTCCCATTAATAACGAGAATAATATACACATAACTATATAAGTATTGTAGCTAACAAAAATATAATGTTTAATAAAGACAAGCATTGCCTTACCATTTCAATATATCTAATTAAACAGACATAAATACATTTATTCGCTTATGCAAAAGCTTCTAGTTTTCAAAGTATTTACAGTGAAGAAGAATATGTCATTTGTCGTTTGTTTGTTAAGATTTGAAAGTAGTACTTACAAGTCGGTGTCTTGGCTTTTTTTAATAATGTACCTATTTGTTTAAATAAAAGATTCTGAGTTAATTATAAATATAATATATTATTATAAACCTTCATAACTGATTCATTATAATTATCTCGTGACGGTCAATCATTTTGAATCACTCTGTATTACTATTACACAGAAATTATCTGAAGTTAAACAAATTATTATTAACACATACACACACACAAACCATTGCGAAATTTTTCTAATATTGGCCCTATTGCTATACTTTAGTATTACTTCGTATAAGAAAGTAAATATTACTATTAGTAAAAAAATGTTTTTATTTAATTATATGTGTAATAATAAATATTTACTTATTTCGGGATTAGTTAATCCAGAGTTATTTTTTAAACCTGTGTTACCATGAGTTCGATAATAATAAACATATTTTTATTCTGGAATAACAAATTCTTTTTTCATGTATTTCACAGTTTGAGAAACTGACAAGCATTTTGAAATTGGCATCTTTCATTTGAGGGAAAAAAAATTTGTTATAAAAAAAAACCGGGAAGGAAATTTAACTGATGAGAAAAATAGACCTGATAGATACTTGCAAGCAACATATTTTTTGACATTAAATTTATGATTTTTTTTCTCCTAATCCCATAGCAAACTTAATTACCAAAACCAAAAGGTATGTAATTTTTACTTCCTAGTGTTCTCAGTTTCAGCGGCAATATCCATTTTGACCATCCCTGAATCCATTTTGATTAAATATTATATACCTTCTGGTTTTCGTAATTAGGTTTGCTATGGATTAGGAAAAAAATATTTAAAAAAATATAAATTTAATGTCAATGATCAATTATGTCAATTACGTGTAATTAAAAAATCTGATGTGAACACCACATGACTTTCTTGTACGCGTATTAAACTATAGATTTTTTTATTGCACATGTTTGAAGTAATTTGACATTGACATGAATTTTTTATTTCTTTCTTATTTTTTGTTCTAATCCATACAAAAAACAAAAAATATATAATTTTTAAATTTACATATTTCGCTTATACAAAAGACTAATCTAATAATTCATAATGTGCTAGACGCAGAATTTAATTGTATAAAACTTTTATATGCAGTATTTATTTCTAAAATCAAAATAATAAAAAAAATTTTCAAGAAAAACTGTTACCAGCTTCATGTAATGTATCACTTCCGGTTAGTCCATTTTAACCAAAATCAATTATGTTATTTCTATTGATATAGTAGTCTTATATGCCAAATTTGAAAAGTTTTGGATTATATTTTAATATAGATTTTCATTAAAAGCTAATATAGGCTTGAAGTAAAATACCACTTCCGGAAGTAATATAATCATCAAAAAGGAAGTTGCAGAACTAGATGTTATAACAGTCCTAAATACAAAATTTCAACTTTCTACAGTTTACCGTTTTTGATTTATGCGAGATACATACGTATATACGTACGTACAGACGTACAGACGTCACGGCGAAATTAGTCAAAATGGATTCAGGGATGGTCAAAATAGATATTTCCGCTGAAATTTGGAAACCGAAAGTTTTAGAGACTTAAATTCTGCGTCTATTACAAAAATTATTAAATTAGCCTTTTGTATAAGCGAGATTATATATTTTTTGTTTTTGTAAGTTTGCAATGGATTAAAACAAAAAATTAGAATAAAATAGAAAAATTAATACCAATGTTGTTGCATTAGAGTAACATCTAGTTGTGCACCTCTCTTTGTATTTATTGAATAATTAAAGATGGGAAAGAAACAGTCATACAGGCAAAAGAAGGATAGAAGATGAATATAAAAAAGTAGAAAATTTAGCCTATTTTAGATTTTAATGTTAAACTACCTACTTTCAAATATAATCAAAAATTTTTAAAATTTGGTATATAAGACTATTATATCAATAGAAATAACATAATAGATTTTTGTTAAAATGGAATAACAAATAAAAGTGTTAGAGAAATAAATTCTGCGTCTAGCACATCAAGAATTAAATTAGGCCTTTAAATAAGCAAAATACGTAAATTTAAAAATTATATAATTTTTTGGCTTTTGTAATTAAGTATGCTATGGATTAGGAAATATCTATAGTTTAATATGTTTACAAGGAAGTCATGTGGTGTCCGCATCAGATTTTTAAAATATATATATAATTGTTCCATATCTTAAAGAATAACAATACAATGATTAACTTTTACATATTATTCAGTCAAATGTTTTTGGTGCGACTAATAATATGTTAATACCATCAACATTTGTAGGTTGAGTAGTACAAGTTCTACTGGGAATATTATTGTAGAGAACTAAAACGCGCGAACACAAAGCAGAACCCTAATAACAGATTTCTTATTTACCCATCAAGACTGCCATCTCTCATACAATAGCATAAAAATTGGGGTCTAAACTTCATTGACATATTATGACTACAAAACTATCAATTTTTCATATAAATATATTGAAATACGAAATTATATCACTAATATACGATGCATTCTAACACTATTTATTAGTTACGTGTATAAAATCAAACATACCTACTGTATTTAACATGGGTTTTAAACTGATGTGGGAGCAAACTGCGGTATATCACATGATATATATATATATATATATATATATATATATATATGTATATTTCACGTTCAAGGTCATATATTATATGACCTTGACCGTGAAACGTGGATCTAAAAAAGATTGCGTGAATTGAAATCACAATGATTTAATTTCGTATAACCCATATACTAAAATGGTTGAATATTTCACTATATTTTAGCCAGTTTACCTTATATATTTTAATATCTAATACTGTAAATAAACTGATATAAATAAATTAGATACATATTAATTGTATTAAATATTCCTGTTAAATATATTCGTCCCATGGCGTTAAGCATAAAATGCATATACGAGTTGTTCGAATTTCGAATATTCGTCCATGATATTTCTGCTCTGTGGATAATAGGAGCGTCGCTTACCAATTAAAACATGCATTTTGTGTTATATAGTTTTACAATTACGACTTAAATACTGTAAATTTTATCAATATTGCGTTAAGTTATTAATTTTTGAAAATAATGTCAAATATCATATATTAACAGTGCTCCGTTTAAAATTCAATTCAATTCAATATTCGGTGCACAGTGTAATGCATTATATATATTATGATTATTTTGAATTGGTTTTAAAGAATGATTTAAAATATCCAAAAATTACAAATAACATCATTAAAAATTATACAACACATCGTAACTGGAAACTTGATTGAATTCACTTTTCATCAGCGCAACAACAAACTTGTCTAAACTACGCCTGTACTCGCGGCTCGCGATAGATCTGATGACCTTCAACGAAGTTAGAACTTGCAGGGGAGTTAGCTGATATTTTATGCGGCGCATTCTCGCATTATTATTACATGAATTTCAATTAATGATTTATAATTATCACTTATATTAAATTAATTATATTGTTGTTGAAATAACACAAAGCGCTTGGATAAATATAACATTTCAGCGAAAGTTATGAACAAATTACACTAAAAATACATAATCAATATTTTCACAAATGTTTTAAAACATCTCAGAGAGTCACGAACTAATTGTTAATACCAGTGAAAGCTAAATTCGTCAATATCTTGCCGTAGAAATAGTATTACTGTTAAAAAATTAAATATGACCGCTAAATGTCTGTGCGTATTTTGCAACTGATTTGAATGAATTGCATTATTTTAGTTCAACAAATTAATTAATTTACTTATGAATACTTAATTATTATTTATTTATGTATATTCTATATGAAATGAAAAAATATCTGTTTTAATAATACTTTGGTTAAAAAATCAAATATACCTTAATCGAATGACCACAAAAGAGAAGACCGTTGCTTATTTTATATTCTTTGTCTGACAATGGTCTTGAACCATGCCGGCAACAGATACAGCCGCTCGCTGCGAGAACAAAAGTCACATACCGTACATTTTAATGACTTCATCAAATAAATTAATATATATGGCAACATACCATTTATATTAAAAAAAAAACTTATGTAATAATTAATAATACATTTGAACAACATTTTAGCCCCTGTGGGAATTCCAATTTTTTAATAAGCTTAAAAATAGTTATTTTCTATTGACAAAAAAATATTTGATTTTATTAATATTATTGCTAAATAATCAAATATAACTTAATGTCTGCACGTATTTTCCAATTGATTTAAATTAACCGCGTTATTTTAGTTCAACAAATGAATTAATTTACAAATGCACACTTACTCATCATTTGTTTATGTATATTCTATGTGAACTGATAACAAAATATTCGATTTTAATAATATTACTGTTCAAAAGTCAAATATAATCGCTATATGTCTGTGCGTATTTTTCAATTGATATGAATTAATCGCGTTAATTTAGTTCAACAAATGAATTAATTTACAAATGAACACTTATTCATCATTTGTTTATGTATATTCTATGGGAACTGATAAAAAAATATTCGATTTTAATAATATTACTGTTAAAAAGTCAAATATAATCTGTGCGTATTTTTCAATTGATTTGAATTAATCGCGTTATATTTGTTCAACAAAAAAAATAATTTACTAATGAACACTTATTCATCATTTGTTTATGTATATTCTATGTGGACTGATAAAAAAATATTCGATTTTAATAATATTACTGTTAAAAAGTCAAATATAATCGCTATATGTCTGTGCGTATTTTCCAATTGATTTGAATTAATTGCGTTATATTTGTTCAACAAAGGAATTAATTTATTAATGAATACTTCTTTATCATTAGTTTATGTATACTCTATGTGAACTGATAAAAAAATATCGTCTGAGTTAACATTGCGTATGTCTGACGTACTGCTAAAATTTGTGAAAAAGACTATAATAGGCTCATTTGTTATTATACTTTTACATCTGACGTTAACCTTGATCTATATATTTTGTCCTTGAAATGCTGAAAAATCTAGGTGGCTCAGTGGCATCGAGTCGGCTTGTGGAACTTGAGAACCCTGGTTGGATCCCCACAGCCGACAAACAATATTCACTAAATTAAATCTACTCCTTTGGCTCCTTCTCTACTAACATCTTTGGGGGGCGTGATTTGACGGCTGGTAACCTCACTTTACGCGATGAATTATATCACTTACCGAGACCTGCTACTGCAGAGTGCCACACCCAGTAATGGGTAAAAAGTGTGATGATATATTTATTTATTTAGTTTAAAAAAAAAAGAAAAATTATCAACGACACACGATATTCCCAAGCAGTCATCCATCTAAGTACTAATCACGCTCGATGTTGTTTTACTGCATTTATCGCACGAGAACTGGTAATTTTCAACATGATATGGCCGTTGACAGATATATTTTTATTAATAAAATACTGTGATAAAATAAATAAATATATTATCATGTCTTGTACCCATTACTGGGTATCGCACTCTGCTGTAGCGGATCTTGGTAAATAATATATTTCATCGCGTTAAATGCGGTTACCAGCCGTCAAATCACGGCTCCCAAAAATGTTAGTAAAGTGTAAGGGAGCCACAGGGGTAAATTAATAGACAAATAAATCATCATGTAATTTACAGTTTTCTTATTCGAAAGATCATTATAGTATTATGATAATTGGTTTAAATATTGTTGTTAATTTAATTTCATTACTAACTATCTCTTGTATTTTATCATATTATAAAATTATTGTTGTTACATAGTATATGAAGTGTATCATATGAATATTTGTCAAACATAACAATCTAACTTATTTAACTAATTTCTATTGTAACAAGATGAAATTAGATGAAAATATTATTTAATAAACAAACTTATATATGTTCATTATTTGTATTAAGATATATTTTCTTATTATATATTACTAATAATAAATTATTAACATTTTATATATCTATTGCATAAAAATAACATTACGTTTTCAATCTGTACACTACATGCTTACTATTAAATAATATTAATATTATGCAAATATAATAATTCATGAATAATTGGTGATTCTTTTCGAAATGAACGCACGAAAACTAAGCAAACTCAGACTTAGCATTGAACATTGCATGTATACCATATATTTATTCCGTTCGTTAACTATAACGATACATAACACAAAACTTGAACATTTAACTTTTAAAATTTTATTCGAAAATAACACTATGTTATTAACGATATTATTTATATTTGTGATTTAAATTTTTCTTAACTAATTAAAATGGCTGACGTTGCAACAACAAGTGTTGAACCGCAATCAAGTCCTAAGACGAGTGTTAAAAAAGATAAAAAGAAATCTGAACGTCCGAAAGCTACTCATCCTACAACTGCTGTTATGGTAAATAATGCTATTCAAAATTTAAAAGAACGCGATGGTTCATCATTACAAGCAAAAAAAAAATATATCTCAGCAACATATAAGGTTAATAATAATAATAAAATTATTTATTATTTTGAGGAACATTTGAAAATTTATTTATTTCGCGCTTAAATATATGTCTGTCTTCATGCTCATATAAAAAAGATGTTTAAATAGTTCTTTTATTCTAGTTTAAAATTTAATGTTACTTATGTTTTTCTAGGTAATTTATTTTTAAATAAAATTCAACGAATTTATTCAATGTTTTTGAATAAATCCATCACTTATGTAAGTTTATTGTGTTTACTGCCAATGTAGTATTTTATCTTCGATCATTAAAAAGTAAAGATGAATGTTCTTTTAAAAAGCTTTCTTTTAAATGCTGTCGTTAAACTTATAATAGACATGTGTGGTCTATTTTATACAGATAGATAGAAGTGTTGTATAATGCCGAACGTTTAAAATTAGAGATGAAAAAACTATCGATAGTACTATCGATACATCGATAGTTTTAAAAAATAAAGTACTATCGATAAGTAATTAATAGAAAAAAACTATCGATAGTATCGTTTATTTATTATCGTTTAGTAACTATCGTTTAGTAACTATCGTTTAGTAACTATCGTTTAGTAACTATCGTTTAGTAACTATCGTTTAGTAACTATTATTTAGTAACTATCGTTTAGTAACTATCGTTTAGTAACTATCGTTTAGTAACTATCGTTTAGTAATTATCGTTCAGTAACTATCGTTCAGTAATTATCATATAGTAACTATCGTTTAGTAATTTCATTTAGTAACTATCGTTTAGTAACTATCTTTCATATAAAATAATTTAAAAATAAAAATAAGTAAATAATAAATAAGACGGGCTGGACTGTGAGTAATGACAAGCAAATTACCTTATGTTCCCGGAGCAATTCGAATACGTCTGTTATTTGCGGACCACGTGGTAGCTTATGTGTTAAGTATGACTTGTCAAGATTTCATCTACATTTAAATGATATAATTCAAATTATATTCAATATCGTTATTGTACAGTAACTGTACACAAATGTTAGCTGTAAATCGATTGGTTGTCGGAAGTCTTTAAAGGGATGAAAGACAAAGTGAGATTTCTAAGAAATTTGTTATAGGGTAACAGGTACGAGATAATTTAAATTCAATTGTTCTCTGATGTTCATTGTAGTTTGTGCTGTAGTGAATATTATTGGGTCATGTGGCGGCCAATACATCACCACACATACACAAATAATCACAAACCTTGTATATATTCTGTAATAGTTTCATCTGAGAAGGTCAAGCATACAGACCATACGCGTGGTTGTATCTTGAGTTTTATTTGCAAATTACTGTTATATCTATAACAAAAATTATAAATCTTTTGTGTTTGCTAGTTTACAAAGCAGTGTTTTTCATCAGTGTGCTGTAGTTGTTGTGTTATTTGTGCTACTTCTGCTATTAATTAGTGAACTTCTGTCAGCAGTAAGTACTGTCTTTTAAGGCGATAATTGCTTATTTTTACGCTTCCTAATTAATCGTGTCGTTTGGCGCATCAACATCTACTCAACTCTGTCGCACCATCCACAAACTAAACTTGTTCGAGTGTATTCGCTTCTACTCGTCTCACAGTGCAACATGTCCAATTGTCTAAATTGCAACAAATCTGTAAATAAGGATGATAAATCCATTGCTTGTGACGGATGCCGCACACTCACTCACTTAACCTGTGTAAATCTTACATCTGATGATCTTAAACGTTTCACCAGATCCTCTACTAAATCTGTCAAAATTTTTTGTACCAAAAGTGTTAATGAATTAGATACAATCATTAGCTTCAAAAAAATATCTTACAACTGCAAGCGGACATGCTTGAGTTACAAAAAAAACTTATTGATATTCACAATAAGGAAATTTCAATTGAAACCATTATAAATGAAATAAACCAAAGAGAGTTGCAACAAAAAAATGTCATTATTTCTGGTGTCCCTGAGTTGAATGAGCAAAATCTTAATAGTCAAATCACTACAATTATTAATAAAATAGAACCGAAAATTGATCTAACTGATATAAAAATTCAGAGGCTAGGTATTGTAAACAACACCAATACTCATCCAAGGTTTATTAAAATTCGCTTTCAAAATATCGATGATGCTAAAAAACTTCTACTTTCTGCTAAAAAGGCTAGAAATTATCCTGAATGAAAAAGTATATATATCAATCATGACAAAACTCCTCTGCAACAACAACAATATAAGAAAATTAGATCTGAATTAATTGCTCGTAAATCTCAAGGTGAAAATAATTTATAAATTTCATATCAGAAAGGATTGCCTCAAATAGTTGAAAAAAACTAATGAACTCACTAACCCACCAACCTGTCGCAAATATCAATCTTTTATCAAAACGTCCAGAGTCTCAATATGAACATAAAACAATTGTATTCGTTACTACCATCCCTCAACTTCGATATCATCTGTTTCACTGAAACTTGGTTGACCAACAGTGTGTTTGACTCTGAAATAAGTTCTGGATCACATTTTGTTTTTCGCACTGATCGCAATTTTGTACAGTGTGGTGTTAACCGTGGTGGTGGTGTGCTAACACTAATTAATAGAAAATTTCACGCCATTAATGTTAGTCTTTCTAATTTTCTGCACTTATTACTTAGTAATGTAGATATTGTATGCTGCAAATTGGCCTTTAATAATATGAATTTATACGTATTTACAATTTATATACCTCCTGGAATGAACAGTAATGTATATAGTACCATTTTTGATTTTTTTGAAAAGCTGCCATTTTTGTATGAAAATAAATTTATATTATTGGGAGAATTCAACATACCGGAACTCTCATTTGATTGTACTAATTGTAATGTTGTATTATGCAAAAACTTTTTATCGTTCGTCAATGCTAAACAGCACAACAATGTACTCAATGTTAACAACAGACTGTTTGATCTCGTGATCTCAAATTTTGACTGTAAGGTTCAGAACGAGGCATCTTTTTTTAATGTTGAGTATATGCATCATCCTTCGCTACATATCACTGTTAATATTAATGCTATTTTTATTGTTCGCTGTAATAATTTTTTTCCAGATACTTATGATTTTAAAAAAGCAAATTTTCCTAAATTATATAATATGATTGATTGTAATAATTGGGATACACTTAAAGACTTTTCTGATGTAAATTTGGCATGTGAATTCTTTTATTCAGAACTGTATTCCATATTTAATGAGTGTATACCTAGAAAGACTCATAGTATGATTTTATATCCGCCTTGGTTTACGCCAAAAATAAAGTCTGATCTTAAAAAGAAATCTCACTACTTTAGAATGTTTAAAAATTAGCCTCATGTCTCTACTTATTGAGTCCTACAGTATGCTTCGCTCTAAAATTAAGGCAGATATAAATCAGTCGTATAATAATTATGTGAAAAGTGTGAAACATCTATTGCTAAAGATCCTAAAAAAATTTGGAACTTTGTGAACTCGAAGATAAAAAAGTCATCTGACGATGCCCTCATAAGGTGACTTGGAGGCTGAATTTTGTGAGACTTAGACAAGTGTTTATTTTGATATTTTATTATTAAACCTAGTTTCACCAAGTGAGCATTTAAAGACAATTAATTTTGTCTTTGTTGTTGTTTATTTAAATTGCTATTTCGTAGCTTTTGCTTTTTTCGGTAGATGGCATTACTGGTTCGATAGAACTTCTCATGTCATCTTACCGTTCTTTAGAGATCTTATTCTCTGCTGGCACAGTCCTTCGTCACCAGCTTCTTCACGTGAACTTCGTTCTAGGTGAAGAAGTAGGTTATACCATACTGATGAGCTCTAATAAGAGCGAAACGCGTCTATGGTTACCAACTGTGCTGGCCAGCCTCTGACGATGCCCTCATAAGGTGACTTGGAGGCTGAATTTTGTGAGACTTAGACAAGTGTTTATTTTGATATTTTATTATTAAACCTAGTTTCACCAAGTGAGCATTTAAAGACAATTAATTTTGTCTTTGTTGTTGTTTATTTAAATTGCTATTTCGTAGCTTTTGCTTTTTTCGGTAGATGGCATTCCTGGTTCGATAGAACTTCTCATGTCATCTTACCGTTCTTTAGAGATCTTATTCTCTGCTGGCACAGTCCTTCGTCACCAGCTTCTTCACGTGAACTTCGTTCTAGGTGAAGAAGTAGGTTATACCATACTGACGATCTCTAATAAGAGCGAAACGCGTCTATGGTTACCAACTGTGCTGGCCAGCCTCTGACGATGCCCTCATAAGGTGACTTGGAGGCTGAATTTTGTGAGACTTAGACAAGTGTTTATTTTGATATTTAATTAAAAAAGTCATCTTTACCATCTAGTATGTATTACAATAATACTGTCTTTGATAAACCTACAGATATTGCTGAAGCGTTCGCATCTCATTTTCATAGCGTCTATTCTGTCTCCTCCTCCTCTGCCTCTGATACCTCTATGTACAATAATCCCGTTTCCAATTTATTTGGTCCTAAACCCAATTTTAGTACTGAGGAAATTCAATCATGGATTAGTAAACTTAAGAATAATTTTTCATGTGGGTCTGATCTCATACCGAATACAATAATTAAGGATTGTTCTTATCCTCTATCTGGTGCACTATACCACTTATTTAATTTAGCGGTAAATACCAACTCTTTTCCTGATATTTGGAAACAGGCGCGAGTTTCTCCGGTCTATAAATCCGATAATTCATCTGACATAAAACACTATCGACCTATAGCCATTTTATCGAATTTTAGCAAAATTTTCGAGAGTTTACTTTACACATATGTCTATAATCAGATTAAGAAGCAAATATCTTTCAATCAGCATGGTGTCATGGCAAAGAGGTCAACTGCAACAAATCTCTGTTATTTCACTCACTAAATTTCTTCAGCTTTAGATAATAATTTACAAGTTGACACTATTTACACGGATTTCTCTAAAGCCTTTGATCGCATTGATCACATTATTCTTCTTCAAAAGTTAAAATCATACTCAATTTCTTTATCTACTATCTCTCTTCTTTCATCTTACCTAAGAAACCGTGTTTTTTTTGTTCAATTACTCGGACATAATTCGTCCTCTTATAATGTCCCTTCAGGAGTTCCTCAAGGATCCAATTTAGGACCTCTACTTTTTCTTCTTTTCATTAATCCTATATCTTTAAAAGTCCCGTTTTATTATTTGCAGATCACTTAAAAATATTTCGTCAGGTTTTTGATTCTAGTGATTGCTTCACATTACAAAATGATCTTGATTGTTTATCTAAATGGTGTGATGAAAACAAACTTGATTTAAACATACATAAATGTAAGGTGCTGTCATTCACTCGTAAAAGAACTCAAATTTATTTTGATTATCATATTTCAAATAAATCTTTAACCAGATGTTGTTCTACAACTGATCTCGGTGTTATATTTGATTCCAAATTAACTTTTATTCAACATATTCAATATATTACATCTTCTGCTATGAAAATGCTTGGATTTGTAAAAATAAATACGCGTCATTTTCAAAACATTCAAACCATATTTATATTATATTTCTCTCTAGTAAGATCAAAACTTGAGTATTGCTCCTTGATATGGGCTCCTATATATGAAGTTCATAATAATCTTATAGATTCGGTTCAGAGGAAATTTTTAAAATATATATATATTTCAAGATCACTGGTAATTATCCTGATAATCGGGTCTCATATGAATTATTATTACATATATTTTGTTGTAAATCTTTAGCCGTTAGGCGTGCTAATTATACAATCATACACTTATTTAAATTAGTTAACTACATGATAGACGATCCGACTTGCCTCAGCCACCTTAATTTTTTTGTTCCTACTATTCATACCCGACTATCTAATACCTTTTATCTTCCTTCAGCTCGAACGAATCTGCTTTCTCAGTCACCTATTGTTCGTATGTGTACTTTGTACAACAAACTTGATAATAAAGCTGACTTATTCTCTAACTCACTCAATAATTTTTTTAAACTAGTATGGTCTTGATTATAGTTAATTGTTTGGAAATCTTTGGCTTTACTTTTATGTAGTATACATTATTTTACTAGTCAGACACTTTTTCTTTATCTTGGCTTATGTTTATTATTATTGCTTTTTTTGTAGCTACCCCTAATTTGATTGTTATATTAATACTTATTTTTTATTATGTTATTTGTATATTGTATTTTTTATTACGTTTTTTGTAATTTGCTTCTTTTTGTATAAATTCTAGTTTTGTTATTGGGACTCCTCCCGTCGGGTAGTGTATATTTAAATAAATAACGTTAGTAAAGTATTTACTTGACTAAAAATTTCTTTTCAAAAATATCTCTCTCGATCTTGGGTTTAACCGATAACAATATGTGCCAATTGTTCAATTTTCTTTTTGAGTATTATCTCATTTTGTTTGATAGTGTCGATTGTATGATTGAAATAATCGATTAATTGGTTATTGACAGAGTATTGATGTTTTAATTGATTGTCTATTTTGTGTTGTTTGTTTTCTAAATGGTTTAGAATACTTGTGTATCGTTTTTCATCGTCAGCGTCTAAATTACCCGTTATGGATTTAATTACGGATCCGAGTCCATTTATTAATGCTCTCTTTGATCTAGATTTTTGAAAGTGTACTGATAAGTGACTAATTTTTTCGTCAATAGAATTTTGAATAAATTGGATAATCTTGTCATCGTTTACAAATTCTTTCAAAATTATTTTATTGTTTGTTTAAGATTGTTGTATTGTGTATTCAGACTGTCATATTGTTTAAAGAGTGGTTGTAGGTCGTAGTAGTGAATGAACGTATGTGTGTTTTTTTGTAGTTTTGCTAGTCCTAGGTTTATTGTCAGTAGTCCTGTGTTTTGTGTAATATTCTTGATGTTTAATCCGTAGGAGTACGTGAACAGGAAGGACATGGAATAGCGTAATTTTTATGAATTATTTTCCTTGGTCTTTTTATATTTGACAGGTGTACTTTGGTTGTTTTTTATCATTAGGATTTGTCTCAATTTCGGCAGTTTTTAAATTTTGATTTATTGTCTTCATTTTTTCTTTCTTAAATTTTGGTTGTTTTGTTTTATTGACTTTTTGTTTATTGTGTACACAAACGGTTTGAGGAATGTTAGGTAAATTTTCGAGATTTTCGTTTAATTTATTTAGCAAATCTGATTTTGTGTTATGCATTTTTTCGTTAATGTTCTGGTAGACTAATTTGGTCTTTTCTTTGTGTTTTTGCACGTAATCTTGTGTTACTTGTTTTTCTAGCTCTACGTCAAGGGGTGAGTTTGTTTCTAAGTGACCATTTGTTATTTCTATTGGTTTTAATCCGGTCGCGGTGTGACTTGTGTTGTTATAAGCTAGGATAGCATAGTGAACTTTGTCTTCGATTGTTTCGTTTTTGAACTTTTGTTGTAAATTAAATAATCTAATATGCTCAATAAGAGTAGAGTGGAATCTTTCCACGAGACCGTTTGAATTTGGATGTTGAGAACTAGTAAAGTGTATATCGATTTTGTGTAAAGTTAGCAATTCTTTCAATAAACAATTTTTAAATTCTACTCCGTTATCTGAGATAATTAATTTTGGAATGCCATGATGAGAAAAGAATTTTGTTAGTTTACTTGTCACTTCAATTGCATTTGTTGAGCTAATTTTGTATGCTTGCGCATATCTTGAAAAAGCATCAATTATTATAAGAAATTTACAATTTTCTAAACTGAGTGTATCGATATGAATAGTGTCTAAAGGTTTGTTCGGTGTTGGTGTTATGTTTAATTTCGGCTTAACTGGGTTTCGTTCATATTTTGAAGCTAAACAAACTTCGCATTGGTTAATGTAATCTGTTATAGTCTTTATTTGATTTGGCCAGTAATATTTTTTCTTTAATTGGTTGTAAACTTCGTGAATTCCACGATGATTGGTCTTGCCCGTGTGATAATTTTGTATTGTTTCTTGTATGTCGTCTTCATTCTCTACATCTAATAATTTTGTGTTACATTTTACAAAGTTGATTTCCGCATTTTTGAAATGTTTTTGTAAGACTTTAGTAAATTGTTCATAAACAGGATGTTCAAAATATAAATAATATTTTATTTTTGGAAATACGAATTCTTTAATAAATTTTATTGAATCTGCTTCGAAATTAGTTTTAGATAATTGTATATTAATTCGCATTTTATCCGAGTGCAATTTAATTAATTTAGGTTTTGAGGGTGAATGTAATACTTCCGCTATAATTATTTGGTTTATACCTGCATTAACAGCTGATTCACTTACTGGAATTCCAATAATGGGATTTTCTAAATTTGAGTGAACAGTGTTGTTTGTGTCTGAGTTTGAGTCTGAGTCTGGGGTATCGTCTGGTTCTACAATCATAGATTGCGAATCATTATTTGTATTGAATGTTTCGTCAAAATTTTCGATATACCAATCGAAAAGATTTTCGGTACCGGGTTCTACTGTTTTAACATTAAATTCGATACGAGAAAGAGCGTCAGCATTTTTATTTAACGAGCCTTTTTTATAAGATATTTCGAAATCGAATTCTTCTAATTTAAGCCGCCAACGTACTAATTTAGAATTTGGTTCTTTAAGCGAAAATAACCATTGTAGTGGTTTATGGTCGGTGATAATTTTGAATTTCCGGCCAAAAAGATACGGTCTGAAGTATTTTGTTGACCAGACAATCGCGAGTAGTTCTTTCTCAATTGTAGAATAATTTTGCTCCGATTCGTTTAATGTTTTACTTGCATACGCAACAGGGAGATCTGAATTTATAGGTCCTTGTACAAGAACTGCACCTATAGCAAAATTGCTCGCATCGGTAGTTAAATTGAAAGATTTAGTGAAGTCGGGATATTGAAGTATCGGTTCATTAATTAAAAGGTTTTTGCAGATATTAAAACAATTTACGTAATCAGGGTCGTTAATTTTGATTTCAGCACCCTTTTTTAAACATTTGGTTAGTGATTTTGTCAATTTAGCGAAATCTTTTATAAACTTCCGGTAGTATCCTAGGAGGCCTAAAAATCCTTTTATTTGTTTGGTAGTTTTCGGAATAGGGTAGTTTTTGATAGCTATAATTTTGTCGGGGTTCGGTTTTACGCCAGAGGGTGTAACAACATGCCCTAAATAAGCCACTTCTTTTCGAAAGAATTCAGACTTGTCTAGTTGAATTTTGAGATTGGCTTTCTTTAATCTATCGAATACTGATCTTAAACTCTCAACGTGTTCTTGGAGGCTGGTGCTGAATATGATAACATCATCCAGATAAACTAGGCAAATTTCATTCACTAAATTTCTTAAAACGTTATCCATGACTCGTTGGAATGTCGCGGGTGCATTTTTCAAACCAAATGGCATTCTTAAGAATTCATAGTGTCCGTTTTCTGTATTGAATGCGGTCTTTTGAATGTCTTCAGTAGAGTGTTTTCACCGTTCCTGCAGAAGCCACTTGTGGCTGCCCTTGACCTTGGCTGTTTTTTAATCAAGTTATGCATGTATGGGGGTCAAGGTCGCAATGTGCATCAGATAATGCGTCAGATACTGGTTTTGCTACTTTTGAAAGTTGTTTTGTTTAACGTTACGAGTTAGGATGAAATTTGATAAGTATGATTATGATCATTAGGCAGATGATAGCAAGGATTATGATATTTATAGGATATCAATAATAAATTCATTGCGACCTTGACCCCCATACATGCATAACTTGATTAAAAAACAGCCAAGGTCAAGGGCAGCCACAAGTGGCTTCTGCAGGAACGGTGAAAACACTCTACTTATATTGTTTATGTGTGAAGTTTTAGGTTTGAGACTATTAACAGTACTCCAAAACTGAATATTATTTTTTACGTTCCTAAACGAATCGGAAACATGTTTATCAAAACGAATTTGTTTATTTTTAATAACTTGTAAATACTGGCGTTTGCTTTGAACATAAGTGGTCCGACTATCTTCATTATTAGTCTTTCTATATTTAATGAGGTTTTTGTGTGCTATACGTCTTAAATTTAAACATTCAAAATCAAACCACGGCTTATTTTTAGGGTTATGTGTGGCTACGAATGAGGACCTACAAAGCTTACTCATTGAAGCTGCATCAGCAGCTGCTTTGATAGCGGTTAATAAAGTTTGATTTTGTACATTAACATTATTACTATTACTGAGAATTAAATTAGAATTGTTTAAAGAGTAAGTGTATTCATTTATATTTGGTTGAGAGAACTTGTATCTAGTAATATTAATGTTTATTCTACGATTAGATGAAGTTATGCCTGGGTCAATTTCAGGTTTTCCAGAAGAATTTAACGAAATACAGCATAAGCTATGCCCAGAGGATAATAGAGTGGGTGTAATATTTAGTTTATCTACTGTCTCAATAATTTTTAAATTACCCCAAACTAGATCAATAGTACTGGAGCCATTATGATTCATAAAAGTACTCATACCTGGAAAATCACCAGCTGTACGTCCATTCAAAACAAACATCCCAAAAGCCTCCATTCTGTGGACCAGCGAAGTGCCTCTTTTATTAATGTGTAAATTAGAAGAAACTCTGTCTTTAAAAACATTACAGTTATCAAATATATCGGTTTCGATTTGGTTCAAGTTGCCTATTTTTGCATTGTAGTCTCCAAACAATAAGATTTTGTGCTCGTGGTAATAGCTCATCACTTCTTCGACCATTTCAAAGAGAACCTGTAAACATTGTGAGTCATTAAAGGAGGGACTTAGATAAATTGATCCAATGACATAAACATGATTATTTATAGTTAATTCAATAAATGTATAAAACTGTGACTCAGATAGTAATCTAATGTTATCAAAGATTTTATTTTTAATTAGTATCATAAAACCACTTCTTGCTCTACCCTTTTGTTTGTCTTTGATTGCAGGGTTATAAAAATATTATTTTTAAAAGAATGAAATAATTGCGGTAAATTTATATTTTTACTTACATGCCAAGTCTCACAAAAACAAATCACATCGCATGATAACAGATTATTGTTAAGACCAATATCAGGGTTAAAAAGATTATTAATTCCCCCTATGTTCCAAAATGCTATATTTAAATTATTTGTAAAGTTATCATCAGTCATGCTACAGGTACTTATCTTATTTGGCGCTGGTTGCTGATCATGAAGTTCATGTTGTGGATTGGGTATTAGCTGATGCGTGTGGTTGTGAGGGACGAAAAAAAGTATTTATAGTTTGTTGATCGTATTGTAAGTTGGAGGATGCTCTGCGTTCATTCGTATCAGTTAAAATAACTGCGTCACTTTCAGAAGAATTACACTGCTTCACGATTTTCCCTGCTTGGCTTATTTTTGTGGGTGATTCATCCGAAGAAATTCTTCTCTTATGAGAATCCATTCTAAGTACTTTATTTTGAGTAGACACGGGCTGGTTATCTTGATTTTTAATTTTATTACGCTTAGCTCTTTCTTCTACGTTGCGGTCCGGATGAATATATATTTTAGCAGTTTTTAGAGCTTCTTTATTATCCTTTATATTTGCAAGAATAGCGCTTTTTAATTTTGGATTGGCTAACATGATCAAAGTAGGACGGATTTTATTTTATTTTTTTAATACCCAGACGGAAACTTTTATGTATTTGATCTTCCTCAAGATTGACTTTTAAAAGGTCATTTATTGTTTTAATAACATGTTGTTGGAGTTCATTATTACTTGTTTCAACTTCTGGTACTCCATGAATAATTAAATTGTTAATTTTAATATGCTTGTGCAGATTATTGATTGTAGATTGCTGAGAATCGATCTTCTTTTGCTGAGAAAATAATTGCGCTTCCAATTCGCTAATCTTGCCGGTATTTTCAGCAATTTGAGTATTTATTGAAGACAGTTTCAAATTAGTTTGTTCTACATCTGCCTTAATATCATCCAGAAGGTTTAATTTCGTGAGAATTGTATCTATTTTATCGGTCATTTTTGATAAATTTGAGGTTAGAATTACCTTTTGTGGGTTTGTTACGGTTTTTTTTTGTATTCTCCAGTTCTGTTTTATCTTCATGCTTTCCGTACTTTTTTGTTGTTGTTTATTTTTCCTTCGTCGTCAAATTCCTGAAACTTAATTATTGATTAGATATTGACCGATTAGATCCTTCTGATACATAGCTTCATTTAGATTTCACTCTCGTTGTAGTATTCATTTATTAGTAAAACTTAAATTCAGTCTTCTTGTTTTCATTGCTATTTTGTTGGTTATTTACATCTGTTTGTTTAGCTGTCAACGCTCTGTCGATATATGATCTGCGAGGTATGATCTTTACCGGCACCGTTCATATTTAGGCGGAGGCTGTCTCTGTCTTCGCGCATCATGCTCTCTTTTCTTGGCAGAATTTGACAAGTTCGTTTTCGAACGGATTCTTTTCTTTTTGTCTGTTTCGAACGACGTAGTTGCAAAAAGTGTGAGATTTGAATATTGGAAATTGGGCTATTTCAACTATATTTCGGCAAGCCAGTTTTGCGTGCGAAATACCCGTGTGGGGATTATAGAAATAGTACCATTTAGTGAGTATTGCATTGGTGGTTATTGCACTACTCAGCGGAATCGTTCCGGATTAAGTTTCCGATAGGAAAGATCACATACTTCTACCACTTGAAAGCCGCCCAAGAACTCAGGTAAAGATTTCTGTTCATTTGTTATTGAATCTGCCTTTTGTCAAGTAAAGTTAGTCCGATCCGTAGTTTTACATGGTCGTAATTACAGTCTTTTGTTTTAGGCTTTTTCTTTTTGTTTGACGTCAGCTGGTCATCTTTTTGACGTCAGCTAGTTCGTTTTACGTACGTTTCACGTTACGTTGTATTTACGTTGTTTTACGTGTGTACGTATTGCTGTGGTTTATGCTGTGTGCCCGTGTTCCTGGCATAGAGGCTGTTGCGAGCGCACTAGCTCGTTGGCGTTGCATTGGAGGAGTGCCTGTTATTTGTTACCAAGGAATTAAAGCCCAGCTGCTGTGGGAAACGAAACCACGTGTAGCGGAAGTGACGCTGCGTGACGTTCCCATTTCACGTGCTTGTCCGCCATTTTGGGAAGTGACGACTCGGACATCCGGCTGGCAGATCGAGTTGTGTCACTGCTGCCACTTCTCCCGTTAGCGCCTGGATGCCATTACAGCTAAGCCAGAATCTTTTGTTTATTTTTATTTATTATTTTTCTTGTTTAAAAGTTATTTATATATTGTCATATTTACGATTTATGTACCGTATTGTTACACTTTGGCTTGTGTGCCTTCAGCTCACGAGATTACTTGAGTTAACGATTAGCGAGATAACTAAGAGTAGTTACAGATTTCTTTGTGAAAATCCAGTTAAGAGTATTTTGCGTAGAGTCATTTGTAGTGACGTTGTTGTCACTTATGAGGTGTGTCGCTCGTGCGACGTACTAGTCATTAGGGCCTGCGATTCTGTAGTCACGTTCAGTCAGACGCGCCGCGTAAAACGCATTCGTTGGCCAACGGAACGTCATACGTCGTAATACGCCAGTTCACTTAGCGCCATTTAGGTGTCGACGTTACCGCAGTCCTAGTCACTACTGTGAACCATAGCGCCCCGCCTTCGTTTACGTCATTCTTCGTTCTTATCTTAGGTGGATTTACGATCCAGTTATCGTGTAGCAACATCTATTGTGTCCTGTGTAATTTTCTCGTGAGTGTTCTAATATATCATTAGTTTTTCGTACTACCATTTTGTTATTTAAATAGTTGGCACCTCTCGTAGTCCTGTCCTGGGAAGTATCCCGTACTTTGTCGGCCGTCGTACTTTTGTTGAACCGGTCGCGGCTCAGGCCGGCTGGCGCCCATCAATTTTGTGATTTATCACCCCCTTCTCCGACTCACTCCCATCTTCCCTGAGTTTAGCCGCGGTTCAACCGTCCAACCCGGGCTCATCCCCCAGGGAGCGTAAGGTTGATTTATTGTAGCACAAAGATTTTGCGTTACAGGTTTAATGCCGGTTTAGTAGAAACTAACTTATTATTTACTAAATAAGTGTAGTTTATGCTTTGATTTTCTTGTTATTTTAAATTATTAACAAATATATTATAAATTTCGTATAGAAAACTTTTAGGCACATGTGCTCTTGCAAAATCAGTGTTTATTCGTTTTTTATTTCATTAATGATCCGTAATGATTCTATTAAGGTAGAATGGAATCTTTCGATTGCATTACTCTTTGGGTTATTCATACAAATAAAATGGATATTAATTCCGGAACTTTTTAATAAATCATGTAGTAGTGCATTTGTAAAATCACCTCCGCTGTCTGTAATTATCTTGTTTGGTATCGTATAAGTTTGGAGGTATTTGATTAATATGTCACATATATTTTTGGCTGTTTTATTACTAAGGAAATATGCTTGTGCGTGTTTCGAGAATTGATCCATATTAGTTAAAAAGTATTTACCCTCTAATGTTAACAAGTCAAATTTATAACTTTAAAAGGTTTCTCATGGGTTGGAGTAACATTATCTATTGCGGATATTGGTTTTCTATTATATTTGTTTATTTACATAATTCACATTTATTTATGTATTATATAATATCTTTATTCATCTTTGGCCAATAATATTTTTCTTTCAGCGTTTGTATTGTAGCATTAATTCCCCTATGATTTGTTATGCCATTATGAAATTCGTGAATAATTTCTAGCTGTTTATCTTCTTGTTTAATGTCAGAAACTAACTTATCTGCCGCTATTATGTTTATTGAATCTAGGGTAA
The DNA here is from genome assembly GCA_947425015.1 of Pterostichus niger. NCBI lineage: Eukaryota > Metazoa > Arthropoda > Insecta > Coleoptera > Carabidae > Pterostichus > Pterostichus niger. The sequence continues at coordinate 6,335,812 of OX380347.1, forward strand.
AGTTTTCTGATATAATTTTTTTATTTTCTTATCAAGATCTTTATTGAAAATACCTACTTTTTGGAACAATATACTGTTTTAGAAATTTTAATGTTTCTTTATCAAAACCTTCCTTGATTGTGTCTGTTACGTGGTAATTTTCTGGTAAACTAAAGACATTAATTTGAATATTAGTATCTTCAAATATTTTATATAATTTTTGTTTCACATCTACCCATGATAAATTATCGCACCTAGTTTAGGAATATTTATTTCTTTCTCGTTCATTATTAAATAATCTCTCAGTTCTTTGAATGGTTTGTCTAAGTTTTTAATAGAAGTGTTTAGAATAGAAAGATAGTCAAAACTTCTTTCTGTTTAGCGCGTCCAATTAATGCCAAAACTTTAGTCCGCGAGTCCGCGAGACTAACTTGTTTGTACACGCGTTGCTGACGTGTGCGCCGTTCGGCCCGTTACTATGGCATCGCCGACGTCACAGCATTCCAAAGTACCCCTTCTCCTGGATACAAGTCGAGTAAGCGCTGTTAGATAGTATCGTTCGTGTATTGCTCCGTGTTTAAACCAAGTAATATTTGTTGTTTGTTACTTAGGTGTCATATTGTTTATAACACTTGGTTATAGTAATAGTTTGTGAATCAAACTGTATTTTGTTTGCTATTTAAGCGTTAGTTAAAGTGGGTTGTTAGTCTATTATTTTATGTTATTTCTTTCAGATCTACATCGTATTGTTTGTTTGGTTGAGACTTATCGTAATTTGTTGTTATTTGGTTGGTCGTGTGTATAATTTTTGTTTATTGGTTTATTGTTGACTTTGGAATTCACTAGCAGTGGTGGTCGTTTTCCATTGTCTTATTTGGGTTTGTTTTTCTTTCTCGTTTCGTTTATTATTTGGTTTTGGTTGTTATTATCTGAATTTTTAGATTTTAGTTTTGAATTACATTTAGAATTTATACAGTCCACTTACTCACTCTCTTGTGTATTTTGTTGTTGTTGGGAATAACCTATTTTTCCTTTAATTTTTTGTTTGATTTTTTAAACCTGAGCTATTGAAGTAACAGTTGGTCCTTCGAGCCGGATATAGCTTCATTTTTTTGGTGACTTCGAATCGGGATAGAAAACTTTTGATATTAAGAAAGGCTGTTTGAATTGTATTTTATTTGGATTTGTTGTTTGTTGTTGTATACCATTTATAAAAATGGAAGAAATGTTGAAATATCAATTGGATACTATTATCAATAAAATTAGAATGCTTTCCGCGTATGCTACGGGGAAAGACGAAAATGATCAACGCAGATTCAAAGCTGGTTATTCTAAATTAGCAGATTGGGAGATAGCGTTTGAAGAAAAATATGATGCTTATCAGTATAGTTTAGGACAAATTCAGAATCCTGCTGCTGAAATATTAGCGGAAATTGAGCAACAAACAAAGACTTATGAGGAAGTATTTGATTTAGTGCTGGATATGAAAGCGATACATGACGATTTATTTCCGGTTGGTGAAATACGGAAATGTGATAGTGAGATTTCACTTATTAGCAGAAATGAATCTGTAGTTTCTGCTAATTCTGCTGCATTGCGTACAGCATTGCCGCGTTTGGATTTACCGAAATTTGATGGTAACAAATCAGCTTTCATGAATTTTTACGATTTATTTAATCAAATGATCGTAAATAGGGAAGAAATTAGTTCAATTGAGAAATTTCAGTATTTGAAACTGAGTTTAAAGGGCGAGCCACTGGATCTTATTAAACATTTACCAGTGACTTCTGATAATTTTGATGAAGCATGGAATCTTATCAAAGAAGATTATTATAAACCACGTATGTTGAAATCTATTCATCTGAAAAACATTGTGGAGGTAGAAAAATTGTCATCTTCATCGATGTCAGGTCTCAAGAATATTCTCAATCTTACTAGTGAGAATACTGCGGCTCTAAAATCTTTGAATGTTGTTTTTGATAATTACACTGCGGGCACAGCGTTATTAGAATATATATTAGCGGATAAACTCGATCCTAGTTCTCGCCTATGTTGGGAGGCACTAGTGAACAGCGTTAAAGAAGCAACTTTATCGGAATTCTTGTCATTTCTGAAAAATCGTGTATCCAATTGGGAATCGGCTAATGGTAGCGCAGATTCAAAACCAATTGTGAAATCAGGTTTAGTTAAAAAACCTTGGGATAAACCGAGTGCTAATAATAATAAACATGGTAAAGCTGTGGCATTGGTAGCCTCAGCAGAGTTATGTCCGCTGTGCAAAGCATCGCACAAATTATATCGGTGTGATGACTTTAAGAAGAAGAAACCTGCAGAACGTCTTCAATTTGTGAAAGAACAAAGATATTGTTTTTCATGTCTACAAAGGGGACATGGTGTAAATAATTGTACAGTTAAGTACACATGTAGAAGTTGTGGAAAACTTCATAATACGTTATTGCATTTACCTTCAAATGTGAACACTGTATAAACGTCAAAGATTGCAACCTCTGCGGGTTCGGATCAAACCACTGCACCTGCAAAAATATTGGCAAATTATCCAGTTGAATCAGATAATAAGTTGAGATCTCATTCAATGACAATGTTACCAACATCGTTAGTTGACGCACAAGGGCAAACCACTCAGCCTCATACTGTACGGGCATTGTGTGATACTGGGTCACAGTGTAGCTACATTACAGTTGACTGTGCAAAAAGGATGAAGCTACATATCCAAAAGACGAATATGGGAATTTTATCAATTGGTGATCGTTCGGTCAATATTGTTAAAGGCCGTGTAATTTGTGAAATTTCTCCTCACGGGCTGGCGCGTTCATAACGTAAGGTAGAAATGTTTGTTGTTGATACGATTACTAGTAGCATTCCTAGTGTAGCAATTGACACTAGACATTGTAAACATATTATGTGTTTACAATTGGCAGATCCAAACTTTGCGGTTCCTGGATCTATTGATATGCTATTGGCAGCTGATGTACTGGCCAATAGTTTAATTAATGGTCATGTTCATGGTAGATTGGGCAGACCTACAGCGTTGAATACCATATTTGGTTAAGTTGTACTAGGACAAATTCCAAGTTATTTGAAAAGACCTACAACTAGTACTTCTATGCGTCTTTCATTAGATGAAAACATTAGTGAAATGGTTACTAAATTTTGGGAACTGGAGAATGTCCCAACATATGTTAAAGCTCCAGCGAGTGAAGATCTCAAAGCTGTGGAGATCTATGTGAATTCTGTTGAACGAAACACACAGGGTAGATATTGTGTTACTTTGCCGTTCAAAGAGTTTCCACCACCATTAGGAGAATCGTTTCATACAGCCAAAGTGTGCTTGAATTCACTTTTGCACGTTTGAATAAAAACCCTGAATTAAAGCGTCAATACCAGGAGTTTTTAAATGATTACGAACAACAGGGTCATATGACTGAAGTTTCTCATAATTGTGATACTGAGGAAACAAATAAATCTTATTATATTCCTCATCATGGGGTGCTAAAACCAGATATCACTACTACTGCGTTAAGAGTAGTGTTTAACGCATCAAAGGAAACGTCAAATGGCGTTGCTTTAAATGATACATTATTTGTTGGACCCTCTCTGCAGCGGAATTTATTTAAACTATTGCTAAATATGCGATTTCCACGTATTCTAATTACGGCCGATATTAGGCAAATGTATCGTCAAATCGAAGTGGCGACTGAACATCGTGCTTATCAAATGATCTTGTGGGGTTCCGATGATGGAATGTTACGAAGTTATCAGTTAAACACTGTCACGTATGGATTGAATTGTGCTCCATACTTAGCTATCCGCACGATAGAACAATTGGCTCAAGATGAGAAGGAAAGGTTCCCTCTTGCAGCGAAAGTATTAATGAATGATGTTTACATGGATGATGTTTTGACAGGTGCAGATGACCTGAAAACAGTAGAAAAAATTCGTGATGAATTATTAAACATATTTGAAGCGGGTTGTTTTGAACTTCGTAAATGGGCAAGTAATGAACCATCGGTATTACTTGATTTGCCTACAGATATGCGACGACTCTCAGAATCTTGATTTTGCTCAAGATTGCCAAGTCAAATTATTAGGCATAAAATGGTCAATAGCAACAGATGATTTTGTGTATACGTTTAATTTGGAAAACCATGAATGCACCAAGCGTAATATTTTGTCTTGTGTTGCAAAGATATTTGATCCACTAGGGCTAGTGGCTCCTATTGTGTTGACGTTGAAATGTCTTATTCAGCGGCTTTGGCTTTGTAAAGTTGGATGGGATGAGTGTCCCCCTCAAGAACTGGTAAAGGAATGGTTAGAGTTCCGAGATAACTTGTCACAGTTATCAAAGGTTCGTGTTCCTCGATTCGTGGGAACTACACAAAATCTGGATTTAATCGGGTTTTGCGATGCCTCAAGCAAGGGCTTTTGTGCAGTAATTTATGCACGTACTTCAACGTTAAAGACTATATCTATTGCCAGACTGGAACTGTGTGCATGTGTGTTACTGGCACAGTTGTTAGAAGCTGTGATTAAAGCTGGGGAATTAGAGATAAATTCTGTTACTGGTTTCACAGATTCTATGGTGGCTTTAGCATGGTTGGCGCAGCCACCACATAATTGAAAAACGTTTATTACTAATAGAGTCGCGATTGTTCAAGAAATACTTCCGATTTCAAATTGGGCTCATGTACCAACAAGTTACAATGCGGCTGATCCTGGTTCAAGAGGTATGTTACCGATAGAATTGGTTACATGCAATTTATGGTTTCGGGGACCAGAGTGGTTAAGAAACAGTAAGGATACTTGGCCAATAAGCGGTTCAGTGAAAGTAACTGATTCGGATTCGAATTCGATTTCTAGTGAACAGAAATCTTGTTTGTTAGCAAAACCAAAGGACAACTTTGTGCTCTTTGAAGCTTGTTCTTCGTGGAATAAGTTGCTACGTTCCACAACGAATTTACTACGGTTTATTAATAATTTTCAACGAATAGATTGTGTCCTCTACCAAGTCATTAAGTGTTGGAGAAAAATGAGACATTTTGGTGGGCGGGAATGTTTAGAATAGAAAGATCGTCAAAACTTCTTTCCGGTTAGCGTGTCCAATTGTTGCCAAAACTTTAGTCCGCGAGTCCGCGAGACTAACTTGTTTGTACACGCGTTGCTGACGTGTGCGCCGTTCGGCCCGTTACTATGGCCACGCCGACGTCACAGCATTCCAAAGTACCCCTTCTCCTGGATACAAGTCGAGTAAGCGCTGAACAGTAGAGAGGGGGCGATATTAGAGTTGCGTTCTCCTGTTAAGGTGCAATTCCACTGAGGCAACTTTTAGGCAACATGTAGCATGCGGCATTGACGCATGCTACATATAGTCTTTCCATTGAAGGAACAAGAAGCGACAAGAAATAAGTCTCCTTGCCGCATGCTACTTGTTGATTGTTGTTGCCGGAGCGCATGCGTCACCGCTCGACAATATTTAACTTGTCGCACAATGTCGTGCTTATCCAACAGCCAACGGATCGGTGCGGCTTGTATCGTGCGACATGGAGTGGAATATAGACAAAACTACTTCTTTTATAGAAGATTACCACAATTCTTCTGAATTATGGAATAACAAAATTACCAGTTATAAAGACATTAGAGTTAAAATTGATTTGTTAAAACGATTAACGGATAAATATAATTGTACAGTGCTTGAGGTTAAAAAGAAAATAAAAAATTTGCGTTCAGCTTTCCATCGTGAGCGAAAAAAACTACAATAAAAAAAGAGTGGCTCATCTCCCAACAAAAAAGGGAAATGGTTTGCATTTGAGCTTTTAAGTTTTTTAGCGGACGTCGACCAAAATCATCGTACTCAAAATCCTCTTTACTCATTCTTGTAAAATTTTGAAATAAAGCTCCATCGTCAGCAACCAAGTTATTGTATAAATTATATTGTGTTTCTTCAACACGTACATATACTTCTCTTCTCCACCACCGTGGCTTTCTTTTTTTAAGATTCAAAGCTATCACCAAATATGCAGCTGCCGTGCCTTTTCGTAAAGACATTGTTGCACCAAACTGAAGTTGCCTGAATGGAATCGTTTTAGACGCATGCTACAAGCATAAACAACAAAGCGCATGCAACATGGAGAGACAAAGTCCGCATGCGACATTATTGAATTTTGTGGCACATGGTCGCACACCCATAATCAGGCAACACTAGAAAACATGTATCATGCCTCATGTCGTTCTGTGTTGCCTCAGTGGAATTGCGCCTTTAGATAGCATCGTTCGTGTATTGCTCCGTGTTTAAACCAAGTAACATTTGTTGTTTGTTACTTAGGTTTCATATTGTTTATAACACTTGGTTATAGTAATAGTTTGTTTGCTATTTAAGCGTTAGTTAAACTGAGTTGTTAGTCTATTATTTTATATGTGATTTCTTTCAGATCTACATCGTATTGTTTGTTTGGTTGGGCCTTATCGTAATTTGTTGTTATTTGGTTGGTCGTGTGTATAATGTTTGTTTATTGGTTTATTGTTGACTTTGGAATTCACTAGCAGTGGTGGTCGTTTTCCATTGTCTTATTTGGGTTTTGTTTTTCTTTCTCGTTTCGTTTATTATTTGGTTTTGGTTGTTATTATCTGAATTTTTAGATTTTAGTTTTGAATTACATTTAGAATTGATACAGTCCACTTACTCACTCTCTTGTGTATTTTGTTGTTGTTGGGAATAACCTATTTTTCCTTTAATTTTTGGTAAGATTTTTTAAACCTGAGCTATTGAAGTAACAAGAAGGTTGATCGTAGTAATTTTGTTTGTATTAAATGAATTATTGTTTTATTACTTAATTTTTGTACGATTAAGTGTTTATTTAATGAGTTCAGAATGTATACAATAATTTTTGCTATCAAATATTTTTACTACATCCGCTGCTAATCCTTTTGATATTTTGAATGCGCTAATTTCGGTATTTGATAAAGAAAAATATATATTTTTTTCTATGTTTGTTACAATTTTTTACAATGTAATTAATAATTATAACATGTGTCATTAAAAGAAATCAGAACGACAATGAATACAGAGTCTTATCATGTTCGTGCTTTTATACAAATTTCAATATGATTCATATTGCATGGAATATTCCTAAGCTGACGCTATGATTATGGTGAAATGCATCTACGAATTTAATACATAATTCCTCCCCTACAAGATTTTACCATAATTATTGCAATGGATTTAATTATATTTCTATTACACATAATTGGTTACATAGTTTTTTCTTAATAATAAATCTTACAATTATTACAATGATTATTTTTTCAACCCCAATTTCGACCAAAAAGAGTGTGGCATTTAACATCACGTGGTACAACTAGGTCTAAATTATATCGATAATTTTTCGAAAATTTCCCGGCTAGGTTGCTATTCGATAAACAATCATTTTTCTGATAGTTTTAACCTATGCGCTATTCAGAATAATCAAAAATAATCAGCCGAATACCCCGAGAGCTTGAAATTTAATCGGGTATTTCCCGATTGTTTCGTTGCGTAGTAACGATTGAGATAACTTTTGCTTAAAAAAATCTCGAGCGCGATTATTATCGTTATTAATGTATGTAAATGGTAATTATTATTTGTTAATATTACTTTGTGTAAAGATTTTTGGTTTTCAAATGTATTATTATATTTCTCCAATTTTAACAAATTTATGCTATCAATTTTTGTGTTATTTTTTTCAAATTTTGAAATTGCAGTTCTTTATAATTTTCATTAATAATTGGAAAAAACATATTTATTCATATTACATTCTTCGGTAAGTTTGATTTTATAAATTCCGTGGATCTCTTCATATTTTATTTTTGCAATTAATTTGGATTTTTTGAATTTCAGGACTTGTAATCAAATCGTTCGGGTTCTCAATTTTCTCGAAACTATTTTCTATTTTAAATTCGTGATATTTACAATTATTTATTTTCTGTGATTTGATTAAATTATTTAAGCACTGACTTATTGGAAAATATGGAGTAGTACAAAAATATTTTTGTTTTAAAATTATACATTTGTGTATCAAGTATTTATTGTTATTTTGGTAAAAAAAAATTCCTCGGGTTCATTAATGATGAGTAATGTTTTTCCTATGTAAGTTGGGATAAGAGTTATTTGGACGATATTGTATTCGTTTTGATTAAGTATTGGTAGTGTTATTATTATGTGAGGTATGTTCTGGTCAAGATTGCAGTGTGTGTTATACAGTTCTTGTACGTTCCAAATGTTCTCTGTCATTTCTATGTCCTTTAGACTTTTAATTGTTGGGTCTAACTTGTGTAGTGAACAAAAAGCCATGCTATTTTCTACTTGTTTAACTACGTTATTTAAATTAGACATTCATAAATTGATTTCTTGGAATCTTTGATTCTCTTCTATGACTTCTTTCCATCCTGCGTTTTCTTTTAACATTATTTTTATATATAGTAATTGTTCATTAATAGAGTTTTCATTATTATAAATTTTTTGTAATTGTGTGTTGAAGTGACTTGTTACGTTTTTAAGGCAATAAAGTTTTTTATAGAATTATCTCGCAAGATATTCTGATTAATTTTTATTTGTTCAAATATTTTCAATAAAATTTCATTCGGTGACAGTTTAGTTGCACTGTGTTTTGTGTTATTATAAGTTAAGACGGCTAAGTTAACTTTTTCAAATATGTCTTTATTTTTGAAGTTTTCATATTGATTTATTAATCTCAGATGTTCTATAATTGTGGAATGAACTCTTTCTATACTGTTGCTTTTTGGATTATTTATGCAAGTTATGTGGCTTTTAATATTATGAACTTTTGGTATTTCTTGTAATAGTTTGTTTTTGAATTCAGATCCTGAAGCAGTTATTATTTTTTCTGGGATTTTATACGCTTGGAAATATTGGATTAAATGTTAATAGTTTTTGCATTTTTCTCGTTCAAGTAATATATTTGTAACAATTTTGAAACCTGATTATATATTGTCAGAAAAACATTTTTATCCAATGGTAATACATCTAAATTTAAAATATGAAATGATTTAGTTGGTGTTGGGGTTAATTTATCTACGGCAGGAATCGGTTTTCTATTGTATTTATTAAGTTTGCAAAGCTCGCATCTATTTATAAAGTCTGAGATGTCTTTGATCATTATGAATTACAAAGAAAACAGCGAGCCAACAAATCAAGTGAATACCAAACAACTAAAAGTTTGAAAAATAAAGATTGCATGTATTTAAAAGCCGATAAAGGGAACGCCATAGTCATCGTCAACAAATCGGATTACCAGTCCTACGTTAAACACACATTAGAAACAGGTCCCTATGAGAAAGTACCCAAGAATCCGATAAAAGCGTACATTACAAAAGTGAACAAAACCCTAGACAAATGCCATAATCTTATTAGTAAAGACATCAAGAGAAAACTAAAATTACCGAACCCCAACTTAGCTAAATTACATTGCTTTCCGAAAATACACAAGCCAGGTAACAATTATCGACCCATCGTTTCAAACATTAATTGCCCAACATACCCATTAGCGAAATGGCTAGTTAAATCCTTTACGGAACTAAATTTCCAAAACAAATTCACCGTCAAGAACTTCAAACACCTTACCGAAATACTTCGTGACATCAGAACACATGAAGATGACCTCTTTGTTTCATTTGACGTAACATCACTATTCCCAAATGTCCCTATTCCAGAAACTCTTGAAATCCTAAAAACTGAATTAATCAAAAAAGACCTAAACCATAACATAGTAGACGAATACATCCTTTTAACCAAAACGTGCATGGAGCTAAACACATTTAGTTTCAATGGCGAGTTTTTCAAACAAACTTTTGGTACAGCTATGGGTAATCCCCTCTCCCCTTTTCTAGCCAACTTATTTTTGAACCACCTAGAAAATAATCTAAGAAATAGTTCAGACCGGTTTCCAAAAACATGGCTTAGGTATGTAGATGACGTGTTTGCTATCATAGATAAAAACTTCGATTTAAACACTTTCTTAAACAACATAACCTCACAATATCCCAGCATCAAATTTACTCATGAGTTAGAACAAGATAATACCTTACCGTTTTTGGATTTAAAAATAATCAGAAGCAATAACAAAATAGAATTTGATATATACAGAAAACCTACCAATACTGAAAATTTTATTCACGCAACGTCAGACACACCCTTCAAATATAAAATATCAGCTTTCCAGTCCATGATACACAGATTGTTAAACATACCACTCACCAAAGAAAAATACGAAACCGATTTAAAATACATTTTCCACCTAGCAGAAATTAACGGTTATGATAAATCTGTGGTCACCAAAACATATACCAAACTCAAATCAAAACATTCCATCTTGAACAGTACTACATTAAGGAATGAACCCAACAATATTAATTACCGTAAATTTATATACCACAAAAGTACACATCATAAATTTTCTAACCTCTTTAAGAAATACAATATCACCTTAGCCTTCAACAATAAATCAAAAATCAAAAACCTAATAAAAAACGATTCCACCACAAATAATCAACTTGACTCCTCAGGCATTTACTCCATCCAATGTAACAAATGTGAAAATACCTACATTGGACAAACAAAAAGGAAAATACTAACTAGATTTAAGGAACACATGTACCATTTAAAAAACCAAAACATTTTCAACTCCGCCATCGCATTACACCAACATAATACAGGACATAACTTCAGCATAGAAAATGTAAAATGTTTGAAAACAAGCAAAAATGCAAGCAACCTAAACATGTTAGAAGCCATAGAAATGAAAAAATGTTCAAAACCTTTGTTAAATACAGATTTAACTCCATTAGAAAATGATTTATTCCAATTTGTAAAACCGAAAAGGTTACCTGTAGACAGGTAAACTTGTTTACGAGCTAACATATTAAGACAGGCATAAATTGTAAAATTGTTTACCTACACTGTAGAAAATTAATCCATCTGGATACCGTTATGCAAATCATCCCTTCCATCAACCACTGTTCATAGAACCTCCACTACAATATAAATACACCATGCACATACAAAATTTTATGTATTATACAACTGATGATGATTGCATCGCAATCGAAATGTACATCTTGTGAAAAATAAACATTGTGAAGAAAAGCACCACAAAAATACACTACTGCGCCTGCAGTAGCTGCGTAGCGTAAATGATGCATCATAGGTAGGTACACTCCTCGAAAAATTAATGACACTGTCGTAGTTGCAACATATTCCTTATATAAATTAGCAGAATAAAATTTAATTTAATAAAGTACATATTAACATAACTATATTTGCAGCAGCTATATATAAATCGTTATAAATCACATTATAGTTCTGCGTAAATATTCATTCATAAATTTCCTGATATTGTACTCGGTAGGTTCTCTACAAAATGAACAAAACCATTAAGAACAAAACCATTATAACATGATTTTCACATATGTGACGATGTTTGGTCGGACACAAAGAGTTTGACGTGGATTGCTCGGGCGCCAAACGGTAAAGGATTGCTGGATCGAGGTTGTGTCCAGGATACAGAAATAAAATAGTGGATGGCTTCAGATTTCAGATTTATTTCGTGGATCTTGATATACACTGACTTTCTCGTGTCGGTCTTGGTAGCGGCCACTGGCTTGGTCTCCGGAATACCTCTTGAGAGCGTCCGGACATAAAACGGTGGGTTTCGGAAAACCGACGTCTGGCGTCGGTTGGGCGGCGGTGTGTCGGACGGGTCTTTGGCGGGTTCCTGAGTCGACCCTGAGAAGCGCGGCGCGTTCTTGTGACTCGTGCTGAAATGACTCCTTGCGTCGCAACGTTACTAGGTCTCTCGGTCTTCGAGCCGATTCCCGCGTAGTGAAAATCAAAAACGTCCGTAACACGGAAACGACGCTCGGCGTCGGTCTCTATCCACTGCTGACAGTGTTTAGGATGGGTTCCTGGTGCTCAAAATCGACGACTGATTTCGAGTATGTTTGTCGAGAGTGTGTCCCGATGTCGGTGGCGGTCGCTGTTCCGGTGTGTGGGGCGTCGTTCGGCCGGAACGTCGTAAAACGCGAAGCTGACGTCACAGCGGGTGACGTCACGGTGGGCGGCTCTGTGTTATACGACCCGGTGCTCTCGAGTTCAGTACCTCGAGGATGGTGGCAGAGATACGGAGAGGATGGAGACGGGTTGTTCTCCAGTCCTCAGACTCGAGGAGGAAAGGCGCGGAGTGCGGGGAGGTTGGGGACCTGGTGCTGGTGTATTACTGCGGACCCGCGTTGTGACCTGGATTAACCCTGCCGAGGATACTCTCCAATCTTGCGAGTCGAGGATTTTCTCTCCAGCCCGGGGGCTCGAGGATGGCGGCGCTCTCGGAGGGTACCTCTAGGTCTCCAAGCAGACGGTATCGTGCTCCCAACTGTGGAGCCGCGGATGCTGAAGGCGCACGTTGAAGTAGCCGACGTTGTGACTTGGGGTCCCCTGAACAGGGTGACTCTCTCTTGCGAGTCGAGGGTACTCTCCACTCTTGCGAGTCGCGGATACTCTCCACTCTTGCGAGTCGCGGATGCTCTCCAGCCCGTGGGCTCGAGGCTGACGGCGTTCTCAGTCAGGGCCTCCAAGTCGCAATGTTGGTTTTAAGCTAGGTAGCCTCAAGGGCTTGGAACGGTAAAAACGGTGAACTAGACGGTATCTCTTACCCTGGTAAATCTCGTCTTCTTCTCGGATTGTCACGGTGGCACTCTCTCATCAAGATGAGGATAAAACTGTATCCTTCGCTTCGCGGATCCGGCTTATATACAAAAAAGTTAATGAATCGGGTTCGGGCGGGTTGTCAGTGGTCGCTACCATGTATTTGCATAGGGGTAACTTACACTGCTGTGAAGGGCTTCTCGTGCCCTTACGACGTTCATACTAGCGCCAATCGCTAGCCCTGGAATTATGTTGCTAAGAAAGTATAACTTTATTCTAATCGGATGCTTACAGCCGGAGTTATTAACAGAAAACCGCGGTAGCTCTTATTTCCGGAGAAGCGAGAGCAGTTTACGAGTCAGACATCGGTGAGTCAAAACTGCGAGTGACGAAAAACATTTCGTCACATCTCCTCCATACATACATAAATAAAGGAGTTATCGTACAGTCTTACTACTGAAATTTTCCAAATCTGACTATATATATTACTAATTAACACAACTTATAAATTAATACCAGACTTACTAGCTACAACCTAACTTAACAAACTTATTACTAAAAAACTTTCACAAACCACTTACAAACTAACACAGAACTTAAATAGAAAATATTGTCTATTCTGGGGGGCGGAAGGGGGATCTCGTCCGGACAGGGTCTGCACCTCACTCGTGATGCCGGGGTTGTCCGGGGATGGTGACCCACATGCCGTTCGGCAGCTGGTACCGGCACCTCCGGGTCCTCGATGCCTTCTTGGGCCGCAGCAGTTGGAGTAGTGGGCCGGTGACGGGTTCTCCGGCGTCCAGCCTGGCTTGCACTTCTCGTGCAACCTGCTGCGGGCGGGACCTCCCTCGGAGGTATACCGGGGCTGCAGGGGGTAATAGACGGGGCTCCTCACGGACCGGTTGTCCGCTCGTGGCCGTCGTGGGGCAGATTTTGTATCCGTCGGGGGAGAGGCCGCTCAGCAGCTCCTCTAACTCGCGGCGAGCTTCCTCCAAATCTGTCCACTTGTCGGGGGCCGGTGGAGTCGGGATTGGAGCGGCTGCTTCCTTTCTGTCCTCGTCGTCTGACGGGAAGGGGGAAGTCGTCAGGTCGATACCCAACAAACACACTTACGTTATTTAAACGTTGATTTTAGGTTTCTAACGTTTAGTTATAACATAGTTTAAATGTCCGTCGAAATAACGTTCATTAAATTTTTAATTATTTATTTATATACATATAAACGATAGTACAAAAACACAATATATTGAAAATAACATATAAATAAATAATCCATATGGTAAATTATGAAAAAAATTAAATGGCGGGCATTTGAAATATGTCACAATGAACGTTAAAAAAGTAAGCTCTGTAAGTTACTCATTAGATCTTAGTTATTGTTTTCAGTACTTAGTTTCGTTCTTGCATGCTCTACCGTTTTACTGTACAGTGTGGTTTATTTCAGGGGTCCGCCATTTAATTTATTAATAATGGCATATAAATTAAATCGTTAAGTCACTAAATGAGTGAGACATACTGGTTCAAATAAAAGGAGACACGCTGTATAATTTGACATTAAAAATAAACATATTTTTCTGCTATAATTAAAAAAATAATAATTTAACATAAACTAGATACTACTAACCGGGCAAGATTTCAAGCATCACCAGTATCCTGTTGTGGCTCATGCTGCTTTGTTCCTTTCTTCGAATTTATCCTCGCTGTGGAATATTTAAGCCAATCCTTTATAACAGTTACAATATAATGCTCCGTTGCACCGGGGTTGCTCCGTTTGACAGTATCTTAAAAATATTATCACTCATAGCTTTGTACAAAATTTAAATTGGTTTTTAAGGAGATTTTAATGGAGTCTTCATCTTCAAAAAAAATATGTGCGTGATTACATTGAGAAACACTGACATTGAGAGTAATATGCACTCTTTCTCGATTATAAATAAATACGAGTTGCAATTAAAAAAACGTAAATTTGTGTCACTCCTCAAAATGTACCTTTCGAAAAATACTACTCCACAAGATACAATTTACAACTATCTATTTTTTTTTGTTTTAATCGAAACATTTTTACTGATGTTTAACTTATTTAAGAATAATTACAATCATCTACCATTAAAATCGTCTGTATAAATACAATATTAGAATGAAAATTTTTTATAAATGAAAAAAACATTTAAACTATTTACTAGTAATCAAACAAAATTGTTTACAGAATTTAAATCAATTAACGTAGTCGATAATTATTGTGTATTGGGTATCTTCAGAAATACAAATTTTTGGCCGTTTCAATTGGTAATTTTAAATAAATAAATAAAAACTCACCGCAAATAACTTCTTTAAGTTTGGTTACTTGAAAAGGTCTTTTTCCGCGACCTTTCCAATTAAATTGTTGTCCAATTTCATTTGTTATCGATGTTATCAACATTTTCCTTGTCGCTGCCTGTGCATTTGTTCCTCCTAATGATGTTAAAAATTGTCGCTGCAAAAACATAAATGGTATGGAATTTTGTATTTACAAAATATAAACAACATACCATGTAATCATAATTTGTGTCAATTAGTAAACAATTTTCTAAATATTCAAATTCCGCTACATTCTTACATGGCAACGTAGGAAAGTCTTCAGGTTTTTCTAAAAGATTGGTTGCTGAACGCCTAGAGTTTCTGAGAAGTTTTTGTATTAATAATTTATTTTCCCTTTGTTCTTCACAAAGTGAAGTTAGCAGTTCAATCACTTTTCCTTCAAATAAAGAATTAACCGAATGTGTTAATCGAGGTGTTGAAACTATGCCACTGGAATGTATCGATGCAGTGGCATCAATACTCTGATTTGGTCGATTTAGCAGTTCAATCACTTTTCCTTCAAATGAAGAATTAACAGAACGTGTTGAGCGAGGTGTTGATACTGTGTCACTGAAATATTTCGATGTAGTGGCAACAATGTTCTGATTTGGTTGATTGGAAGAACTAGAAGGTAAATGTTTGCCTACACAAATAGGTGTATTGTCAGTTACTTTTTTGGCAACGTTACCAGCATTTGTATTAAGTTTTCTGCTTTTCAAAATTGGTTCTTCATCAGATGACGAATATGACGACTGATAGCAAGACTGTTCAGACTGCGACTCCAAATTAGACTCAACTAAAGCAGTTGGCAGAAGTGCTGAGGCTTTTTCATAACTAGCTGTAACATTGCAATATTGTAAACTAATATATTACTATTCTAAATTGGAAACATACCAAATGAACGTAGAACACACACGGAGTACGACAACTGTTTTCTGGAATCCGCTTTTCCATAACATAACTATTAAATTTCTCTCTGGACAAAATCGGTGGCCACATACAAATATTCCCATTGATCCAAGAATTAGGTACAATTTCACATTCTTTTATTGAGCTACTGTCCGTAATAAACTCAACAATTGAATACATTATTATCCTAAAATTGTTTTAATAAGTTAGATCCATAAATTTCAATATAACACGTTTTAATTTGTATAAGGTATATAGAAAATATACTGGTAAAATTTTAATTTATCATGATTACATTGAAAAAACTACAAGTTTTTACCATAAAAAATATCATGTTATGGCTTGGATAAGTTTTTGTTTAACTAAAACAAAACAAACTAGTTAAAGCCTTTTAAATAATGTACACGAGAAAGCACAATAAATTATTTTGAAAAGTGAGGTTAAAATTATATTATTTTTAGTGATACAGCAGCAAATTGATTAATTGCAATAATGCAGGTTTTAATAACTTACCTTATTATAATTGTTTATTTTTCCTATCTATTATGATATAATGAAGTATTAAAACATTATTTGTAAACCCAACACGAAACAAAACATCACAAACACAACCACACCACAAAAATACACTACTGCGCCTGCAGTAGCTGCGTAGCGTAAATGATGCATCATAGGTAGGTACACTCCTCGAAAAATTAATGACACTGTCGTAGTTGCAACATATTCCTTATATAAATTAGCAGAATAAAATTTAATTTAATAAAGTACATATTAACATAACTATATTTGCAGCAGCTATATATAAATCGTTATAAATCACATTATAGTTCTGCGTAAATATTCATTCATAAATTTCCTGATATTGTACTCGGTAGGTTCTCTACAAAATGAACAAAACCATTAAGAACAAAACCATTATAACATGATTTTCACATATGTGACGATGTTTGGTCGGACACAAAGAGTTTGACGTGGATTGCTCGGGCGCCAAACGGTAAAGGATTGCTGGATCGAGGTTGTGTCCAGGATACAGAAATAAAATAGTGGATGGCTTCAGATTTCAGATTTATTTCGTGGATCTTGATATACACTGACTTTCTCGTGTCGGTCTTGGTAGCGGCCACTGGCTTGGTCTCCGGAATACCTCTTGAGAGCGTCCGGACATAAAACGGTGGGTTTCGGAAAACCGACGTCTGGCGTCGGTTGGGCGGCGGTGTGTCGGACGGGTCTTTGGCGGGTTCCTGAGTCGACCCTGAGAAGCGCGGCGCGTTCTTGTGACTCGTGCTGAAATGACTCCTTGCGTCGCAACGTTACTAGGTCTCTCGGTCTTCGAGCCGATTCCCGCGTAGTGAAAATCAAAAACGTCCGTAACACGGAAACGACGCTCGGCGTCGGTCTCTATCCACTGCTGACAGTGTTTAGGATGGGTTCCTGGTGCTCAAAATCGACGACTGATTTCGAGTATGTTTGTCGAGAGTGTGTCCCGATGTCGGTGGCGGTCGCTGTTCCGGTGTGTGGGGCGTCGTTCGGCCGGAACGTCGTAAAACGCGAAGCTGACGTCACAGCGGGTGACGTCACGGTGGGCGGCTCTGTGTTATACGACCCGGTGCTCTCGAGTTCAGTACCTCGAGGATGGTGGCAGAGATACGGAGAGGATGGAGACGGGTTGTTCTCCAGTCCTCAGACTCGAGGAGGAAAGGCGCGGAGTGCGGGGAGGTTGGGGACCTGGTGCTGGTGTATTACTGCGGACCCGCGTTGTGACCTGGATTAACCCTGCCGAGGATACTCTCCAATCTTGCGAGTCGAGGATTTTCTCTCCAGCCCGGGGGCTCGAGGATGGCGGCGCTCTCGGAGGGTACCTCTAGGTCTCCAAGCAGACGGTATCGTGCTCCCAACTGTGGAGCCGCGGATGCTGAAGGCGCACGTTGAAGTAGCCGACGTTGTGACTTGGGGTCCCCTGAACAGGGTGACTCTCTCTTGCGAGTCGAGGGTACTCTCCACTCTTGCGAGTCGCGGATACTCTCCACTCTTGCGAGTCGCGGATGCTCTCCAGCCCGTGGGCTCGAGGCTGACGGCGTTCTCAGTCAGGGCCTCCAAGTCGCAATGTTGGTTTTAAGCTAGGTAGCCTCAAGGGCTTGGAACGGTAAAAACGGTGAACTAGACGGTATCTCTTACCCTGGTAAATCTCGTCTTCTTCTCGGATTGTCACGGTGGCACTCTCTCATCAAGATGAGGATAAAACTGTATCCTTCGCTTCGCGGATCCGGCTTATATACAAAAAAGTTAATGAATCGGGTTCGGGCGGGTTGTCAGTGGTCGCTACCATGTATTTGCATAGGGGTAACTTACACTGCTGTGAAGGGCTTCTCGTGCCCTTACGACGTTCATACTAGCGCCAATCGCTAGCCCTGGAATTATGTTGCTAAGAAAGTATAACTTTATTCTAATCGGATGCTTACAGCCGGAGTTATTAACAGAAAACCGCGGTAGCTCTTATTTCCGGAGAAGCGAGAGCAGTTTACGAGTCAGACATCGGTGAGTCAAAACTGCGAGTGACGAAAAACATTTCGTCACATCTCCTCCATACATACATAAATAAAGGAGTTATCGTACAGTCTTACTACTGAAATTTTCCAAATCTGACTATATATATTACTAATTAACACAACTTATAAATTAATACCAGACTTACTAGCTACAACCTAACTTAACAAACTTATTACTAAAAAACTTTCACAAACCACTTACAAACTAACACAGAACTTAAATAGAAAATATTGTCTATTCTGGGGGGCGGAAGGGGGATCTCGTCCGGACAGGGTCTGCACCTCACTCGTGATGCCGGGGTTGTCCGGGGATGGTGACCCACATGCCGTTCGGCAGCTGGTACCGGCACCTCCGGGTCCTCGATGCCTTCTTGGGCCGCAGCAGTTGGAGTAGTGGGCCGGTGACGGGTTCTCCGGCGTCCAGCCTGGCTTGCACTTCTCGTGCAACCTGCTGCGGGCGGGACCTCCCTCGGAGGTATACCGGGGCTGCAGGGGGTAATAGACGGGGCTCCTCACGGACCGGTTGTCCGCTCGTGGCCGTCGTGGGGCAGATTTTGTATCCGTCGGGGGAGAGGCCGCTCAGCAGCTCCTCTAACTCGCGGCGAGCTTCCTCCAAATCTGTCCACTTGTCGGGGGCCGGTGGAGTCGGGATTGGAGCGGCTGCTTCCTTTCTGTCCTCGTCGTCTGACGGGAAGGGGGAAGTCGTCAGGTCGATACCCAACAAACACACTTACGTTATTTAAACGTTGATTTTAGGTTTCTAACGTTTAGTTATAACATAGTTTAAATGTCCGTCGAAATAACGTTCATTAAATTTTTAATTATTTATTTATATACATATAAACGATAGTACAAAAACACAATATATTGAAAATAACATATAAATAAATAATCCATATGGTAAATTATGAAAAAAATTAAATGGCGGGCATTTGAAATATGTCACAATGAACGTTAAAAAAGTAAGCTCTGTAAGTTACTCATTAGATCTTAGTTATTGTTTTCAGTACTTAGTTTCGTTCTTGCATGCTCTACCGTTTTACTGTACAGTGTGGTTTATTTCAGGGGTCCGCCATTTAATTTATTAATAATGGCATATAAATTAAATCGTTAAGTCACTAAATGAGTGAGACATACTGGTTCAAATAAAAGGAGACACGCTGTATAATTTGACATTAAAAATAAACATATTTTTCTGCTATAATTAAAAAAATAATAATTTAACATAAACTAGATACTACTAACCGGGCAAGATTTCAAGCATCACCAGTATCCTGTTGTGGCTCATGCTGCTTTGTTCCTTTCTTCGAATTTATCCTCGCTGTGGAATATTTAAGCCAATCCTTTATAACAGTTACAATATAATGCTCCGTTGCACCGGGGTTGCTCCGTTTGACAGTATCTTAAAAATATTATCACTCATAGCTTTGTACAAAATTTAAATTGGTTTTTAAGGAGATTTTAATGGAGTCTTCATCTTCAAAAAAAATATGTGCGTGATTACATTGAGAAACACTGACATTGAGAGTAATATGCACTCTTTCTCGATTATAAATAAATACGAGTTGCAATTAAAAAAACGTAAATTTGTGTCACTCCTCAAAATGTACCTTTCGAAAAATACTACTCCACAAGATACAATTTACAACTATCTATTTTTTTTTGTTTTAATCGAAACATTTTTACTGATGTTTAACTTATTTAAGAATAATTACAATCATCTACCATTAAAATCGTCTGTATAAATACAATATTAGAATGAAAATTTTTTATAAATGAAAAAAACATTTAAACTATTTACTAGTAATCAAACAAAATTGTTTACAGAATTTAAATCAATTAACGTAGTCGATAATTATTGTGTATTGGGTATCTTCAGAAATACAAATTTTTGGCCGTTTCAATTGGTAATTTTAAATAAATAAATAAAAACTCACCGCAAATAACTTCTTTAAGTTTGGTTACTTGAAAAGGTCTTTTTCCGCGACCTTTCCAATTAAATTGTTGTCCAATTTCATTTGTTATCGATGTTATCAACATTTTCCTTGTCGCTGCCTGTGCATTTGTTCCTCCTAATGATGTTAAAAATTGTCGCTGCAAAAACATAAATGGTATGGAATTTTGTATTTACAAAATATAAACAACATACCATGTAATCATAATTTGTGTCAATTAGTAAACAATTTTCTAAATATTCAAATTCCGCTACATTCTTACATGGCAACGTAGGAAAGTCTTCAGGTTTTTCTAAAAGATTGGTTGCTGAACGCCTAGAGTTTCTGAGAAGTTTTTGTATTAATAATTTATTTTCCCTTTGTTCTTCACAAAGTGAAGTTAGCAGTTCAATCACTTTTCCTTCAAATAAAGAATTAACCGAATGTGTTAATCGAGGTGTTGAAACTATGCCACTGGAATGTATCGATGCAGTGGCATCAATACTCTGATTTGGTCGATTTAGCAGTTCAATCACTTTTCCTTCAAATGAAGAATTAACAGAACGTGTTGAGCGAGGTGTTGATACTGTGTCACTGAAATATTTCGATGTAGTGGCAACAATGTTCTGATTTGGTTGATTGGAAGAACTAGAAGGTAAATGTTTGCCTACACAAATAGGTGTATTGTCAGTTACTTTTTTGGCAACGTTACCAGCATTTGTATTAAGTTTTCTGCTTTTCAAAATTGGTTCTTCATCAGATGACGAATATGACGACTGATAGCAAGACTGTTCAGACTGCGACTCCAAATTAGACTCAACTAAAGCAGTTGGCAGAAGTGCTGAGGCTTTTTCATAACTAGCTGTAACATTGCAATATTGTAAACTAATATATTACTATTCTAAATTGGAAACATACCAAATGAACGTAGAACACACACGGAGTACGACAACTGTTTTCTGGAATCCGCTTTTCCATAACATAACTATTAAATTTCTCTCTGGACAAAATCGGTGGCCACATACAAATATTCCCATTGATCCAAGAATTAGGTACAATTTCACATTCTTTTATTGAGCTACTGTCCGTAATAAACTCAACAATTGAATACATTATTATCCTAAAATTGTTTTAATAAGTTAGATCCATAAATTTCAATATAACACGTTTTAATTTGTATAAGGTATATAGAAAATATACTGGTAAAATTTTAATTTATCATGATTACATTGAAAAAACTACAAGTTTTTACCATAAAAAATATCATGTTATGGCTTGGATAAGTTTTTGTTTAACTAAAACAAAACAAACTAGTTAAAGCCTTTTAAATAATGTACACGAGAAAGCACAATAAATTATTTTGAAAAGTGAGGTTAAAATTATATTATTTTTAGTGATACAGCAGCAAATTGATTAATTGCAATAATGCAGGTTTTAATAACTTACCTTATTATAATTGTTTATTTTTCCTATCTATTATGATATAATGAAGTATTAAAACATTATTTGTAAACCCAACACGAAACAAAACATCACAAACACAACCACACCACAAAAATACACTACTGCGCCTGCAGTAGCTGCGTAGCGTAAATGATGCATCATAGGTAGGTACACTCCTCGAAAAATTAATGACACTGTCGTAGTTGCAACATATTCCTTATATAAATTAGCAGAATAAAATTTAATTTAATAAAGTACATATTAACATAACTATATTTGCAGCAGCTATATATAAATCGTTATAAATCACATTATAGTTCTGCGTAAATATTCATTCATAAATTTCCTGATATTGTACTCGGTAGGTTCTCTACGAATGATCTCATTGGGGAATTGTTCGTAGTTCAAATTCCGATCGGGGACAAAAATATAAAAGAGGGAAGGAATTCAATTAAAATTTAAACTAGAAATATTTTTGATATTCTTATATTTATTGTCCTTGCTTAAATAATTACAATAGGTGTAATATTGGCAAAACTACGTATCCATATTTATTTGACAAAAGCATGCACTTGTTTTTAATATGATTACTGCTAACATAATATTTTCGTGTGTTTAATCGTTCAACAAAATAAATACCTAATTTTCTCGAATCTATTGGTTCATTATAAAACTGTTCCTGAACATGAAATCTATTACAGGTCAATGTATAATTTAAATTATTCCTACGGATTTCATTTATTACACATACTTTTCTATCATTTGCTATAAAACAGATATCAGGTGATAAAATAGATAAGTAATTATTATTAATGACTACTTTTTTAATCTTAAATTCAATACTGTCTGAAGGATATGTTGGATCTACACCTCTTACTGAAATATTTGGCAAACTTTGATTTCTTTCAATTAACCTTCTGCTTATTTGCTGTAAAGGGTATGTCTTCGCACGTATTTTAAGTTTCATACCACCCAAAAAAATTTCAAAAGGAAAACAACTGTATGACTCTATAGGTCCAAATTGGCTTACATCATTAACTAAATGTAACAGACTATGGACGTTATATACAACAAAATCTCTTCCATATAGTAGTCTCGCATTGTTTACAAAGTTTTGTAACATATTTTTACTTACATCCAAATACGTAGTAGACAAGGATTTGCTTGATAAAATTAATATAGCACAATGTAAATTAAAAAAATTCATATACATATAGTAGGGAAAGTAGATATGTTTTGGACCAGCCTACAAGCCTTCAAGCCTACGGAGGCGTGGCTTGTGACGTCATGAAGGGGTGGAGCTTGAGACGTCACATCCAATAAGAGAGCTTATCGTTATCAGTGATTATGTGTCAGCCAATAAGCGCGCGTACCGTTATCATTAGGCGGAATGCTGTGACGTCGCAACCAATAGAAATTGAGTAGAGAGAGAGAGCAATAGTTTCATTCATAAATATGCGGTTATCCTTGTCTAATACTACTACGTAGTAAACGTAGTAAATGCAGAGTAACGATAACAGGTATTAGTTGTAGTAGTAAAAAAATAAAAAGAGATAACATGTAGTAAACATAGTAAAAAAATATTTTTAAAAACACGTGTCGTGGGTTTGGAGCTGCAGTAGGAGAAACCGACGAGACATCACCTGCGCGATAAAAGAGGTTATGTTTTATGAATTTTAAAATTAAAGGGGCAAGACTACGCTGGATTCTGGCTCTGGCTCTGGCTCTGGCTCTGGAATCTGGCTTTGGATTCTGGATTCTGGCGTTGGAGTTTGATGATGATGACATAAGACATGAAGAGGTTTTGGAGATGTGTTTTTACAACATCGGCGGCTACACGTCTCTAGCTGATAATACTTTACGCTTTTTTGTTACCCGTCTGTCTAACCTGTGTAACCTGTTAATTACATACCGTTTTGTTCTTGTGTTTAATTAAATAACATTTTTGGGATGCTCACCTGTTAATTAAACATCATTTTTAGTGTTTACCGAAAATGCGGTACACAATATTGCCTTGTATAATTTTTTTGATATTTTATGATTATTTTACAACATCGACGACTACGCGTCTCTAGCAGATAATACTTTACGCTTTTAATTATAGACTGATAAAGAAAATATGGGTGCGGTAGCAGCTGCACTTTTATCTAAACTGCGACTTCCGGTTAGTAACAAAAAATTGTATCTCTGTTCGATGTTGCGCGGGGGCGTCAGGAAAACGTGTAAAATAATTGAGGAAAAACCCAGATGAGATAGTTACATTTAGTTGAGGGGAATTACTGTTATCATAGTAATAATTTTTTTAAAAAACGCCTACACATATAGCATTTACTGATAACAACTTTGTGTTTCGATTTACATGTATTCTTATGGAAAAATGTTACAGACAGCAGAAAAACGCAAATTAACATTGTTTCTAATGGGAAACAAGCACAAATTTGTTCTATTTAGCAATGCACACTTAACTTTATTATCTTTTTTCCGTTCGAGTAATTTTACATTTTGTTATTGCTGCGTGGGATGCAACATCCGCTACGTATAAATAGCGCATCATTTTTTAATCGCTACCAGTTATTGACTAACCATCCTGTTGATTACTTTATTAATCGCAAGCAAACAAATGATTAAATGCGAAAAATGTCAAAAAGTTTTCGCTAGTAAAGATAATTTGCGGCGGCATATGATAATATGTGGCGGCTCTACAATTAAATATGCATGTAATTCATGCAAATCAACTTTCAATCGAATGGATAATTTGCAAAATCATCGAAAAAAATATCATTTAATAAACAACCAGCAACAACAACAACAACAAGAAAACAACGGCGACAACAACATAACAACAATATCAACATCCAGCAAAGATGATGATGATACACCACCACCAGCAAAAATAATAAAACTCACAAACGGTATGTTAACTATAAAACGAGAAAATAGAGTATTGTAAAATATATTGTTTTTTTTCATAGTTAATAAAGAAAAAAATGGGAATACATATTGCAGCACATGTGATCAAAAGTTTGATACAAAGATGAAGTATGCAGGTCATTTAAGAACCCAAAAACATCTACAAGCAACAACAAGGCCATTCAATCAAAATGTTAGTGAAATAAGTACTAGCTTTAAAAATCGAGTGGCGAGCTACTCTATTAAAGGTTCGGGGTTGAATATTAATAATTTTTTACAAAATTTAAAAAATGTTATTAGCAGTATTGTTAAAAATATTATTGACTCTCATAATTCAGGTATTAAATTTAACATAGAGTTATTTAGCTATTATATAAACGAAAAAAACCCATTGGGGGAATTAAAATCATTTAATACTAAATTTTGTGAAGTTACACAGAGTATGACTCACTTTAATGAAATTTATGATAATATGTGTGCAACGATTAAAACTAAATGCGATGAGTTTCAAGACCGCGATTCCGGTTGGAGTTTACGGGAAATTTCCCATATGGAGATCAATATTAATAAGTACAAACCAATACGTGGATCGTCATATATTGAGCTTCCAAAACAAATTAAACATAAACATGCATGCATTAATGTTGAGAATAATGATGAATTTTGTTTTTTGTGGGCTATAACATCAGCGTTACAGCCTGCAGAAACACAACCACACCGCACATCATCATACCCACATATCAGTGAGGTGCTTAAATATGACGGACTTAATTTTCCCATAAAAGTGAAAGACATACATAAATTTGAAGAATTAAACAATTTAAGTATAAACGTGTATGCGATAGAGTATAATTTTAAATCTAAAAATCATGACATTGTTGGTCCTATATACCACACTCAAAAAACTCAAGAACGTCATATAAATTTATTATATATTGATGATGGGCCTAAGGGTCATTATGTGTGGATAAAAGAAATGTCACGACTTGTAAGAAGTCAAATGTCATCACGTTGCAGCAAAAAATATTTTTGTGACGGCTGTCTTACTTTCTTTTCCACAAAAGCTGCATATAAGCAACATAAATTAAATGATTGCAGTAAAGTATACACGATAATGCCCACTGAAGATATGAAGTTAGATAAGAATGGCGATATGATTCCTGGCAATATACTAAAATTTCAAAATTTTGATAGAAAAATGCGTGTACCATTTGTAGTATACGCAGATTTTGAATCACTACTAAAACCCATTGATACATGCACCCCAGATTCAAATACTAGCTATACAAATAAAACACATGAACACGTTCCATATAGTTTTGCATATAACATTAAGTGTTCATTTGATGATTCATTATCAAAATTTGTAACGTATACTGGAACAGACTGCACAAAAGTATTTTGTGAGAGGCTGTATAGTGATGTGAGACGGATATATAATGAACATTTAAGTGTTGTAATACCAATGTCAAAATTGACTGCTGGCGAACAATATTTATTTGTTACGGCTACTATATGTCATATATGTGATAAGCCACTACTACAGGTAGATAAGGTGGCCGACCACAACCACCTTACAGGTGAGTTTGTAGGGTCAGCGCATTCACAATGCAATTTAAACTATAAAATTCCTAAAATGATTCCAATTTTTTTCCATAATCTAACAAACTATGACGCCCACTTATTTATAAAAGAATTTGGTTGTGATGAGGAGAAAATTGATATTATACCTGAAAACAAGGAAAAGTATATATCTTTTACAAAAAATTTATGTGTTGGGCAATATGTTAATAAACAAGGAGTGGGAAATAAAATATTTTTAAAATTAAGATTTGTAGATTCACTACGATTTATGGCTAGCTCGCTAGAGAAACTAGCTAAAAATTTAACTGATAAGCAGTGTGTTGAAGTGAGAAAATTTTTCCCTCATGACGAACACTTTCAATTGTTGAGGCGGAAGGGTGTTTTTCCGTATAAGCATATGGACTCATTTGAAAGACTTGGTGAAACAGATCTTCCACACAAAAAATGTTTTAATGACAGCGTAAATAATTTTAATATATCTACAAAAGATTATGATCATGCAAAAACTGTGTGGAATGTATTCAAATGTAAAACATTGAGTGATTATTCAGACATTTACTTAAAAACCGATGTTTTACTTCTCACTGATATTTTTGAACAATTTAGAAATGTATGTTTAAAAACATATCAACTTGATCCAGCTCATTACTATACAGCCCCAGGCCTTAGTTGGGATGCAATGTTAAAAATAACTAAAATAGAATTAGAATTATTTACTGATATAGATATGCACCATTTTATTCAAAAGGGTATTAGAGGTGGCATTTGTCAAGCATCACTACGATATGCTAAGGCAAATAATAAATATATGTCGAACTATAATGTAAATAATCCAACTACATATATATCATATTGGGATGCTAATAATTTATATGGATGGGCACTATCTCAATTAATGCCACACGCAGGATTTAGATGGTTAAGCGATGAGGAAATAATAAACTTTGATGTAGCTGCAATTAAAGATGATTCACCTATTGGTTACTTTATTGAAGTGGATATTGAGTATCCAAAATTACTGCATTTTCCACACAACGATCTACCATTTCTTGCGGAAAAAATGAAAAACTAATTCCAAATTTGTATGATAAAGAAAGGTATGTTGTTCATTATCGAAATTTAAAACAAGCGCTAAATCATGGTCTGAAAATTAAAAAAATTCATAGAATAATAGAATTTAAACAGTCGGCCTGGTTAAAAAAGTATATAGATTTAAATACGATGTTGAGACAGGCTGCGCAAAATGACTTTGAAAAAGATTTCTTTAAACTGATGAATAACAGTGTGTTTGGTAAACCAATGGAGAGTATAGATAAGCGCGTTGATATAAAACTTGTTAATCACTGGGACAATGTC
Source organism: Pterostichus niger (assembly GCA_947425015.1). Taxonomy (NCBI): domain Eukaryota; kingdom Metazoa; phylum Arthropoda; class Insecta; order Coleoptera; family Carabidae; genus Pterostichus; species Pterostichus niger. The sequence goes on from OX380347.1 coordinate 6,363,519, forward strand.
GGTCGAAGGCCTGGAGCCGAAACATTACTAGCAAAACCAAATATGAAGAGTGTTTCAATATTTGATGAAAACTTGTGCGCTATACAGTTTGAAAAATTAAAAGTAGTTTATAATAAACCAATTTATGTGGGGTTTTCAGTTTTAGATTTATCTAAATTATTAATGTATGAATTTTATTATGATTATTTAAAAGTAAAGTATGGTGATCAAGTTACGTTATGCTACTGCGACACAGATAGCTTTGTACTGTTAATTGAAACGAATGACATTTATGAAGACATGAAAGCGGATATTGTGAAATTCGATACAACAAATTTTCAACCTGATAATGTTTACAACATACCGCTAAAAAATAAGGCTATGTTAGGTCTTATGAAAGATGAGTTGGGTGGTAAATTAATGTATGAATTTATTGCACTACGACCTAAAATGTACGCATATTGTACAGAACAAGATCAAATAAATTGGAAAAAGAAAGCTAAAGGTGTAAAAAAATGTGTAGATGATAAAAATTTGACTGGTCCTGATTATAAAAAATGTATGTTAACTAACGACCGAATATTTAGAAAGCAGCAAATTTTTAGAAGTTACAAACACGTAATTTATACAGTCGAACAAAATAAAATAGCTCTTAGTTGTAATGATGATAAGCGCTATATTTGCTCTGATGGTATAAGTACTTTAGCTTGGGGTCATTTATTAACTTTTTAACTCTTTATTTAAGTATAAATTATGCATTTATTTTTAAATTGTTATAAATTTATTTTTAGTAACATGTATTTATTATGAAATTGTTAAATAATTTATGTATTTATTTTAAAATTGTTAAATAATTTATATATTTATTGTGAAATAAATATTTTATATAAACACTTGTTTTTTAGTGAATTTGAAAAAATCCTACCTTATTATTGCTACGCTTTATTCATAAAGTGGTGATAACAGCAAGCACACAAATATACACACACAGATGCTTTTAAGCAATTTAAATATAGCCAAAAATATACTCTTTTCCCAAAAAATTTAAAAGAGAGCACATTAATAGCCATTAATTAAAATTACTTTTTATTTTTAAAACACTAACTGCATACACAAAACACAGTTGCCATTAAAAAATTTTAAACACAAAAAGTAATTATTCTCTGTAATATGTAAATAAAAAGAGATCGAAAAACATTTTGTGAATTAAAATAATTTACAGTGAAAATTAACACATCTTTGCATTGTTAGAGATTGAACTACACTAAGTCATCCAGCAATGTGCAAGTGTGATAATGCAACAACTGTGTAGGTGTATCTCATTTTGATAATATATTTTAAAAACTCGGTTAACATTATACAGCTATATATGTTGGGTTGCCTATATGCATGTAAATTTAAACAACTTTTTAACGTCAAACATGTCTGCTTTGTGGGTTGCATATGTTTAAACAGCTAAACAAACAAGTAAAACAGTTAAAAAACAGATCAAACAGGTAAACAATCAGGTGAAACAGGTTTGTCTGTCTGTTTACCTGTATTTTACCTGTTTGTTTATTTGTTTGTTTTACCTGTCTGTTTGCAAACTAGTCAAACACAGTAAGGGTATATTCAAAGTATATTGAGGGTATATAGGGTATTTTAATGGTATATTAAGGGTATTTTAAGGGTATATTGAGGGTATATTGAGGGTATATTGAGGGTATATTAAGGGTATATTGAGGGTATATTAAGGGTATATTAAAACAGCCACATTGCTTGTTTGTTTGTTTGTCTGCATACATACATGTATATTTGTTTGTTTGTTTAACTGATTGTTTTCTTGCTTGTTTGCTTGTTAGCACGCTGCTGGAGTAAGTTATGCAACCGTGTAGGTGTATCTCATTTTGATAATATATTTAAAAAACCCGGTTAACATTATACAACTATATATGTTGGGTTGCCTATATACATGTAAATTTAAACAATTTTTTAACGTCAAACATGTCTGCTTTGTGGGTTGCATATGTTTAAACAGGTAAACAAACAAGTAAAACAGGTAAAAAATAGATCAAACAGGTAAACAATCAGGTGAAACAGGTCTGTCTGTCTGTTTACTTGTATTTTATCTGTTTGTTTATCTGTTTGTTTTACTTGTCTGTTTGCAAACTAGTGAAACACAGTAAGGGTATATTCAAAGTATATTGAGGGTATATAGGGTATTTGAATGGTATATTAAGAGTATTTTAAGGGTATATTGAGGGTATATTAAGGGTATATTGAGGGTATATCAAAACAGCCACATTACTTGTTTGTTTATTTGTCTGCATACATACATGTATATTTGTTTGTTTGTTTAACTGATTGTTTTCTTGCTTGTTTGCTTGTTAGCACGCCGCTGGAGTAAGTTATGCAACCCGCAAACATACATGTTTGTTTATTAAAAGTATATTAAGGGTATATTAAAAGTATATTAAAAAGCAGACATACAGTCAAAAATACAAATAAACATACATGTATGTTTAACTGTATTTGTACCTAACTAACTTTAGTTTAATCGCTATTTAGTAAAATTTAGCTACTTTCTCCGCGTTAAACTAAAAAATTAGACAGCTTTGTATGATTTTTGTTTTGGTACTATGCTTTTAATATACCCTTATTTTACTCCAGTGCAGTTTTACTACGGTTTTAGATTGCTCTCATCAAGTAATAAACAAGTAAAAATGTATAAAAGCATCTAACAAAAATTAATTTACTCATTTGTTTTATAACAGCCGTCATGATTACATGTACTATTTGTAGTAAAATATTTAATTGGGAAAGTGGTCTTAGTAGACATATGTCGACTATACATAATAAAATACATCAATTTCGTTGTGGGAAATGTAAGAAAATTTTTTTACGAGCAGATAATTATAAACGTCATAAAATAATCCATCAAAATAATTTCTCTACGGTGCAACATAACCAATACCGCTTAAGAAAACAGTTAACTAGCATTGATACAGATCAAATGTCACCACAGTCGAGTAGTCAAGTGGAGTCGAAAATATTATTAAATCAAAAAACTAATTATATATACTGGGATGATCCTAATGAATTAGTAGACCGATTACGTTTATTGTGGGCTTCAAAACAAGCAGGAAATACAAATCATGATAATGAAATATTATCTATTGTTGAGGAATTACGCAAAGCAAAAATTATTTATTAAAAATGTAACATTTTTTGCACTAACAATAATAAATTTAATAAAAAGTAAAACAAAAGGTTGTTATTTGTGATGTTTTTTATCATGTAAGCGCATGATAATATGTTAGCTAGTGGTACAGTGCACACAAAAAAATTTATATTATACTGTTTGTAATGAAAACGTTTATAGAATAATAAACAAAATGTAAAAATAAAAAAGGAATATAGAAATAAATTATTGTTTTGTGTAAACATATGTAATCTTTTAAAATAAAGCATTATTCGACGCACAAAATTGCACGAAGTAGTCACGCAGAATGAGGAGAAAATTTTCAGAACAACTTCGCGTAAGTGAAAATTTAATAATTACGATTTAGTTTCGTATGGCTATGTTAAAAAATTACGTAGTGAATAAATTTTATAGCATTGTAAATAATAATATTTATTTGTAATTTATTGAGAATGTTTTTAATATGATTATTGTAATGTATATGTTTTACCAGTTGTTAATAAAAAAATAGTAACAATTTTTTTACCTTTTTACTGTTATTCCCCATAAACATCTGTTATTATTAAAATTAAGGTACTGCTTTCCACTAGTGACACACACACACACACAAACACACTCTCACACAGGTGTTTTTTAGAAAATTTTATATCACGAATGTAAATGAATTTTTCAAAATATAAAAGAAGTCATAAAAAATTACGTAGTGAATAAATTTTATAGCATTGTAAATAATAATATTTATTTGTAATTTATTGTGAATGTTTTTAATATGACTATTGTAATGTATATGTTTTACCAGTTGTTAATAAAAAAATATGAACAATTTTTTTACCTTTTTACTGTTTTTCCCCATAAACATCTGTTATTATTAAAATTAAGGTACTGCTTTCCACTAGTGACACACACACACACACACAAACACACTCTCACACAGGTGTTTTTTAGAAAATTTTATATCACGAATGTAAATGAATTTTTCAAAATATAAAAGAAGTCATTGTGAATTAAATTGCTCTATTAATTATCACTATTACTGTTTTTAATGCGCACACACACACACACAACGCAGTTGTCTTTAGAATAATTTCAAACACAAAAAATAACTGATCTCTTTAAATATAAATAATAAAAAAGACCAAAAACTTTTTGTGACTTAAAATAATTCAGAGTAGAACGAAAAAAATTAACACAGCCTTGCCCTGATAGAGGCATCTGTTGACTAACTCATCGCGGGATGTGCAAGCCTGATAATAAAAAACATCGTTGTGTGGGTGCATCCGCGAATGATATCAGTTTTTAATTTATTCACTTTTAATTTAGCTTTAATACTAGCAATATTAAAAAGCAAATATTCAAAATGGTGCTTGCACGAGTACTAAAACTAGTGCTTAATTAAACAAGTACTAAAAATAAGTGTGTGTATGTGTGTGTGAAAGATATAATTTATTTAATCACACGCGCTAACGGATGTTAAACATCCATAGGCGGCGGAGCAGCGAGGACAATCAGCGCGGCTATCATATAAGTAAAATACCGGACATTGATGCATCCGACGCGCATAAAATATATTTGTATTATTTTACTTACAATAGTACGCCTATGGTTAAATAGTTGTTTTAAAAGCATATAAACTTTTTAAAAATATATTGCTATTAATTGCTGGTGTTATGTATTGTTAAATAAAGCAAAAATATTTTAAAAATAAAATTTTTATTATAATATAAAACAATGCTGTATAATTGTGAATTTAACACATATTATTATTCTATTGACATTTAAAAGTTATAAGAACGGAAAATTTTTTTTATAATGGATTTACATAAGATGTTAAAACTAAAAATAATAATTAAATAATTGTATAATAATACCTGTTAGATGATTAAAAAATTTATTTCAAAAACATTATAAATACATATATAGTAATAGTTACTAAGTAAGTTTAAAAATTGGTATAAATGTCCATATTTAAAAGTAAAACATTAAATAATTTGAATCCTCTAGTTTCAAAACCCGACAAATCCACTTTTCATGAAAATTGAGATAGCCATTGCATCTAATTCCCTATAGCGATATCTACAACCCAAACAAAATATTTTCTATCAAATCCCGCCAGATCATATGAAAAAACAAGTACAAAATATGGGGTTAGTTTCAAAACCCGACAAATTTCAACTGGCTCCTTCCATATTTCATATCAAACACCGACAAATTGGTAGCGACCAATGAGAGTGCACAATTCGATCATGTGACAACTGTCACTGTCATGCTAGTCAGATTGTTTGGAAAGTATTTGTTTCGTGATGTTAATGTGTTTTGCTATTTTTGTTAATACAAATTATTAATTTTCATTTTACGTATGGCTAATAAAATTAAAAAACTGAATGGCAAGAAAAAAAGGAAGGCGAGTAGGAGAATGGAAAAAAAAGTTGAGCAAAAGAACAGGTTAGAAACTAGGTAATATTGGTTTTGCTTTACCAATTTTACTTGTAATTATTTCAGATATTCTGCTAAATTTGCTAATATGATAAATCCGTTACCCTTGCCCAATTGCAACTTAATTAAACAAGTGAAAATACAAGATGTTGATAATCTTTAAAAAAACATTATGGAGAAAATTGGAAAAATCGAGAACATTAAATTTCTACAAAACGCTCATAGATCAAGATACAACTGAAGAGCAAAATAATAACGATGAAGCTGATGATTATTGCGTAGGTGCAGAAGAAATTCCCGACCTTATTGTTTCAATAATAATTAAATATAAATAATGTTTGTACCTGTTGTACAATATTTTTGTACCTGTTTTTATAGTTTAGTCAGAATGATAATTTTATTTCTTTATTAAATAAAAATGTATTTTATCACTAAGATGAAAAATTGGTTATTTATTATTAATAATATCGATATTGTTTGTTTCAAATCCGCCAAATAACATCCTGTATGTTTCAAAACCCGACAAATCGTATATTGTGTTGCAAAACCCGACAAGCGCAGATTAAAATGTTATATAAAATCAATGTTTATAAAAATATTAAGCTAATTCTTAGCATTCTAATTTAGAATAGTATATTGAATTATCCTGTAACCATTTTTCTAAAAAAAAGCTATTATAAATAATCAAAATCGTTTTTTGCGTCTTGCTCAAAATGAACCTAAATGGATTTGTCGGGTTTTGAAACTAGACGATTCATTTGTAAGTTGAACTTGATAATAAAACAAATGCAGGCAGTATTTTAACATACATGACAACGGGAGTTCTATTGCAAAAGTTAATCAAAATAAAGTACTTAAATCATCCTACTCGTGTGATTATTGATGAGGTACATGAAAGAGAGGCAGAAATGGATTTTCTTCTAATAATTGCTTGCAAATTTTATGTCTATCTCCATGACTCATCATTTAACTAGCAACCAAACATCATTTTTATTTATAATTTTAGTACAACATATTGTAATAATATTTTTAAAATTTATTTATACTAAAATTATAAATAAAAACTATGTGTGGTTGCCGGTTAGATGATGAGTCATGGGGATAGACAAAAAATTTGCAAAGCAATTATTAGAAGAAAATCCATTTCTGCTTCTCTTTCATAGACCTCATCAATAATCACACAAATAAAATGATCTTAGTTCTTTATTTTAATTAACTTTTGCAAGAGAACTCCCGTTGTCATGTATGTTAAAATACTGCCTGCATTTGTTTTATTATCAAGTTCAACTTACAAATTATTTAATGTTTTACTTTTAAAAATGGACATTTATGCTAATTTTTAGATTTATGACTCATCATCATCTATCCGGCATCCGCACATCGTTTTTAATTTATAATTTTAGTATAAATAAAATTTTTTTTGGTAATCCCTTACATGGAGAATTTTACCAAAAAAATTTAATTAATAAACTATTTTTATTATCAGTATAAATTTAAAAAATTATATTACAATATGTTATACACTTCTTATTTTAAAAATACACATCCGTCAATAATACTACTATAATTAAAATTACATTTAATTTATATTATACAAAAAAAATTTTGCTTCATCGCAAATGTGGTAATGATTTTCTTCTTCTTCAATTTTGTAAACATGTCGCACATTGTACGGACACAGTTTGAAATCTTGATGGTTTTTTAAACACTTCACCATATGTGTTACATATCGTTCGGGTAATATTCGATGTGAACTTTCTTGTGGGCATGTTATCAGTTCCGGTTTTTTCATCGGAATAAGACGACGGCTTCTGCTGGGGCTAACTGTCTTTTTAATGTAAAAAATCTGTAAATAATAAAAGCACGTTAAAACCCCGTAATATGACTTAGTTTTATAAATTCTTTTGTTGCTGTCAACTATTGTTTCTGTAGAATATATCGATTTGCAGGCGTACTAATACAATTGTTAACTTAGTTTAAGAATAAAATCTAAACCTGAAAAACCGGAGGATGAAGAAGATACTGAAGCCGCAAAAGACGACGCGTTAATTAACGCATGGAGGTGAATAGACGAATATGTGACATTTATTATTTTGACAATTAATTAGATGTTTATTTAATGAATAATTAGTTTTAAAATGGTTTATACATTTATCACATAAAATTACATGATTAGTTAATAAATATTTTTTGTTAATCAACGCGTCGTCTTTTGCGGCTTCGGTATCTTCTTCTTCCGGTCCTTCAAGTTCAGATTTTATTCTTAAACTAAGTCAACAAATGCATTAGTACGCATACAAACTGATGTATTCTACAAAAACAATAGTTGACAGCAACAAAAAATTCATAGAACTAAGTCACATGAAAAAGTAAATACAAGCATGGGTTTTTAGTGCGAGAGCGTGCACGAGCAATCGTCACGTATGAATAAAGCAAGTACTTTAAGTGATAGTGTCGTTGAAAATATTCGTGGTGCACTATATCCAAAAGTACATATCAGCAAAGGATTTAATTTTATCTTTGTCTGACTCGACGTATTCGTACACGCAATTCGCTCTAAAGCTTATAAAATATTGAATGAAGGGTTTAAAATGCTTTTATTATTTACCTTGTATTTATAAACACATTCACTATTAATTACTATTATTATTAATAAAATTTTAAAAATATACACTTTACAAAGACAACGTTGTGTTTATATACATCAAATGCAAGAAAATAGGTACAACTGCGAGTTCACACGAATGATTCTAATTTGCAAAGTGCGGGTGTTATTAAATAGACAATAATTGTCTTCTTTCACCCCACTACCACAAACACTACCACCACTATTAATTGCGCTTTATGCGATATCAAAATTATCAAGTAGACACATTTAAACTATTTCCGCAATGCTTTCTGTTTTACCAGATAAATAAAATGTTTTGTTTTTTAAATTTGCGTGGGTGTGCAAAGCAAATAAAAAACGATGATTTATAAAATGAATGTTGTTATTAGATAAAATAAATATGTCTGTTTTATTAGATAAATGCCTGTCAACATAAAATGCTTTCATATTATTTCCATTATCGCGCAATAAAATATTTATTATGTGGGCTAAGCAAAAAGATAATCACTCCATTTATTGATGCAATGCATGCTAATAAAATATGTTTTTCTGTGATACAAAACAAAAGGATGCTACTATCATTAAATAGTTATTAATGCGTAATTTAAAATATTTTTATTCTTTGTCATGCGCTAGCAGCATGAAAAGTAAACTAAAAACAACTCAATGTAAAAAATAATACCAAAATCTCCTCGTATCAATCTTTTCTTAAGTTTTGTATCGGGACCACAAAAATTGTATCCGAGTATGTGTAATTCAACAGGTAACATATTATAATAATAATACAATTTTATATATTTTTAGTTATTTTTTATTAACAGCTTTTTATTTCGACATTGTATTTTTTTTCTTATTGTAAGTAAAATTTGCGGTGCATTGCTAAAATATTCGTTCGAGCACTCTGTTTGATTATATTTATTATAATACATCATCATGTGAAGCTCGTCTTCGTTTCTTGCAAAAATTGTAGAGGGCGTTGGAAAAAAGTTAAATTCTTCAGCTTTTACACCAAAATACTTTTGTAGTACACGTAAACTAGGATCATACTCGTTGTCCTCGACATTTACACGAAAATGTAATACAAAATATTGTCTTCTATAATGCTTTTGATGTCCCATGATTATTTTAGGGTTATAACCTAATTTTCTTGCTTCATCACAAAATATTATCGCAGCCGCAAAGCAGGCACCAAAATAACCCTCGTTTATTAATTCCTGCGAAATTATTTCACTTAAAATAGAAAGTTTAATTTTATCAACTTTTGATAAACTCATTTTAAGAGCAATTGGACACGTCTGTCTTATGTAACAATTGAATAAAGAATGACTAATCACCTCTCATTATCAGTATTTATAGACAGAAAATAGTTAAAATTAAAAATTTTCGAATATCGTCTATTTTTGCGTGTTTTACCATTAAAATCACTGCTAATTACAGTCCAATTGTAATTACTAAATTCCTATCTTAACCAGATAAAGTGTTAAAGGTGATAAAAACAAGTAATTCCCCCACAAAAAATGTTCTCAACGATCATTTTTGCGTGTTTTCCACATATAAAATCAATGTTAATTATAGTTTAATTAAACTTAATTAGTAAAAATTCGCTTACCGAATAAAGTGTTTAATTGTGTGATAAGACCCAAGATAACCGGATGTAAAACGTGCATAAAACCGTTACATTGCATTATCTTTCTGGGTTTTTCTCACAATAATTTTACAAACTTTTTCATTAGGTCACAGTGGCGTAATTTGCTGTTGCTATCCGGAAGTAGCATTGTCGTTAAAAGTGCAGCAGTCGCACCCATATTTTCTCTATCAGTCTTTAATTGAAACATAAAGTGATTAAACGTATTCGAAAAATGTTATTTAATTAAACACAAGAATAAAACGGTATGTAATTAACAGGTTACATAGGTTAGACAGACTTAGAAAGCGTAAAGTATTATCAGCTAGAGACGTGTAGCCGTCGATGTTGTAAAAACACATCTCCAAAACCTCTTCATGTCTTATGTCATCATCATCAAACTCCAACGCCAGAATCCAGATTCCAGAGCCAGAGCCAGAATCCAGCGTAGTCTTGCCCCTTTAATTTTAAAATTCATAAAACATAACCTCTTTTATCGCGCAGGTGATGTCTCGTCGGTTTCTCCTACTGCAGCTCCAAACCCACGACACGTGTTTTTAAAAATATTTTTTTTACTATGTTTACTACATGTTATCTCTATTTACTTTTTTACTACTACAACTAATACCTGTTATCGTTACTCTGCATTTACTACGTTTACTACGTAGTAGTATTAGACAAGGATAACCGCATATTTATGAATGAAACTATTGCTCTCTCTTTCTACTCAATTTCTATTGGTTGCGACGTCACAGCATTCCGCCTAATGATAACGGTACGCGCGCTTATTGGCTGACACATAATCACTGATAACGATAAGCTCTCTTATTGTATGTGATGTCACAAGCTCCACCCCTTCATGACGTCACAAGCCACGCCTCCGTAGGCTTGAAGGCTTGTAGGCTGGTCCAAAACATATCTACTTTCCCTACTACATATCAGTGTTTATAACATCTCGTAACACAATTATACCTGTATAAAGGCAAAATAACCTGTATTCGGTAGCTTTCCACCGTTTTAGTTCCCTAATGATCGTGGTTTTCTAGCAAATTCTCTCGTTACATTGCCTCTGAGAGATTCCAATTTATTTGAAATATCAGCAATCATTCTATATGACAATTTTCCTGGAGGTTTTCCATCGACCCAATAACACAATAACAATCTTTTCACCACACCAAGATAAACCAAATGCATGGGATCAAGAGGAAATTGACTTATTAATTGTATACCAATAGCTATCAAAGGTGATTTAGATTTAATATGATTACTTTTAGATATAATCATTAAATCTTCATCTGACCTTAAATTTGTGTTGTTTTCTATATAAATTATCCGATTTTTTTCCCATATACCTTTTTGTCTACATTTTTCACACCCGTTTTTGCTAGTGTGGCCAACAATACATTTCAAAAAGGCTCGTACTGGAGCGTCACAAGAAAATTATTTTATTTTGAATATATATTTCGTATTCTCATATTCTATTCCACTCGAATATAAAGTGTTTACTTCCTTTGTGAAATTTTCTAAATACGTATGCAGTGGTTGAGGTTTTCCTTTTCCACAAAATACGGCGATAGCAAATGGAGTTTCATCAATCAGTTCTTCAGACCGCCCCAATATTGGATAAACCTCCGTTGAACTGCTATGGAATAGTGGAAGCCCATCTATATTTCTCTGTATACTTATAAAATTCCCGCTTTTATTTTTAATACCCTGTTTAAGCTTCAATTGTAAACCTTTCTCAATTCCAAAATAACACATTTCTCCATTATTTAGTTTAATTGTGTTAATTGTCCGTGGTGTTTTCAATAACGTTCTTGCATCTTTCGGCAATGTTATATGATAAGGCTGTAAAATTGTAAGCAATTCGTTAATTGCGTGATGCGTTATATTATTAGCTAAAGACCAGGTTTGTAACTGTACATTTAAAGTATATTTATTTTCATTTTCAGGATTCTCTCCGTCTTCATCCGAACTTGGTAGTAATTCATACTTTTCCACATTATTATTGATGTGATTTTCATATGATCCATTAGGTTCTAGAGCAATAACTTTGAGTTCTTCATTAATACCTCCTTCAGAGGATTCATTTTGCGTAATATTTTGAGTCAAATTATTACTGTTAGATTGAAATGATGTCGTCGTAAATGTCTTTTGCTTAAAAGCTTTTTCTTTCTTTCCATATTATTTATAATAATAAATAATATCTGCTATAGAAATATATTTAAATGTATTGAATGCCTTTATATTATTATTCAACTTTCTTAAAATTAACTCAAAAAATAGAGAGATGTACCACGAGTGACGTATTATTTGACATGTATATAACCTAATACTTTACGTTGAAAAATCGTTAAATTATAATGTTGAGATATCGTTGAATTATGACGACAAAAATTAATTGAAATATGACGTTGAAAAACTGTTAAACTTAATGTTGAAATATCGTTGAATAATGTCGTCAAAAATTCGTTGAAAAATTACATTATTATATTAATGGGATCAATAATATTATTGCATCAAAAAAATAGCGCAAATTATTTACTTTGAAATATGTAAAATATCAGGGTAAAATTAAATAATTTAACGTTTATTTACCAGTAGTTGATTAACGGTGTATGAATATAACGTTTGAAATAAGACGACAAACGGTTAGTTATCCATTGTAACCAATTTAAAACGTTTTAAAAACGTATGTGTGCTTGTTGGGTAATGTCCTCCGCCGGGCCGAGTGCCCAATAGGGGCCGAAGCGGTCGGTGAGGGCCTGACTGAGGACCTCATCTCCTTGGCCCGGTGCCCATTTCCGTGGGGGCTGTTGGGGGACGATGGGGCGTGACGGCTTGCGGACGGGTCCTGGAAATAGCGGCGGTCGGACGACAACGACGTCCAAAATTATCGGTAGTCGGTCCGGTGCTAGGGTCGCTGTCGGTCCGCTACTCCAGAGCCGGATCCGGAGTCGTCGCCGTTGCGGGGTTGGGGGAGTTGACGAAAAACATTTCGTCACACATAAAATCAAAAACATAATAATAAATATTTACTGCAAATCAGTGTGACTTCTGCTGTTGCCTTTCAGAGACCAGTTCAGAAATGCGCTACTTTACCTTGGCAAGTGCCACTCTCATGTCATTTTCACAACAAAGACTATTCCTTTTCTTCGTTTTTACGTTCTGCATCCTCGAAAAGGATTGCTCGCAATGATATGTTTTAACAAACGGTATGAAAATCTCCAGAGCTTTCTTAGCAATTACAGGGTACGTTACCATTTGTTGACACCAAAACGTTGAGAGCGTTGTTGTTCTGAAGAGTTGCTGTTGAACCTGGCTCTGCTGAATATCAATGATTTCATCGAGGTATTCATCATTGACATCTGTTGTCTCAACATTAAACGTGAACGGCTGTCTCACCCATGCTGGATATGAATCTCTTGTAGGGAAGTATTCGCCGAGAGCCTTTGCAAGCTTATCTAAGTGCGTGGTAATTTCTTGCTTCAGTTCCGCGGGTATAGAAATGTCTCCGATTCCAGATACATCTTTGATCTTACACAGTCGTCTAGCAGGGGAAAGTTTGCGAAGTTATCGTTCTCTGTTCGTTGTTTTTTTGAGAAGCCTTCAGGTTTTCTTCCGCTTCGATGATGCTGACTCCACCGCCTTGCATCTGTTTATTGAGATGATTAATAGCTGCGAAGATATCAGCCATGTACGCTAAAATGAGAATGAATTTTTAAAGCAATTTGCATGACAATGTTGGTGCTCTTGCAAAAACAGGGCTAATTCCACACGCACGGCAAAAACACGATTCAGCACCTGTCCCCGGAATAACCACCGAACGTTAGAATGGTACAGAAGTACCTCGAATTCAGATCCCTTTTCTTTACACAGCTCCCTGAAGATGCGGTGCCTCAGAGCCAGAGGCGCTGCGGTCGGTCGGTACCGAGGCGGGAAAATTAAACCTAACATACCACATATACTCCCGCCTCAAGTACGGTTACAACGTAAGCCTGGTTGGCGGTTTGATTTATCGTCGAGGTCTATTTACAACAATTGACGTTTGATCGTTTACAATGATTTCTGGCCTTGGTACGATTACTGCTACTGCTCTTTCCTCGTCAATTACAACTTCTTTTTTAATCTCCGTTACTACGCTATTCGGCTCTCTTAAATTCGCAGGTTCACCGCTCGCATTTACAACCGGCTGGTCTTCTACGCCTCGCAACAACTCTTCCAAACTAATCTGTGGTGGAGAACTGCCAGTCTTCGGCTCGTTGCCAGCAAGTGTCCCTCTACGATTCTCATCTGAAACTTCAAAACTTTTAGCCTTAATAACATGATTCGCGTGTCTTTTCCAGACCATATCCCCGTTCGAGACCCTGAGCAAAAATGTCCGGTCTCCCAGAACTTCGTCTACTACTGCCTTCTCCCATCCTCTCTTGTTCGGGTTCCTGTAGTCCCTCGCGTACACCACTTCCTCTTCGGAAAACGAGACGTTTCGCCCTCCGCCGGTGTCGTGGTTGGACTTTGGCCTCTCCTTCTTGAAGCCTGGCAAAATGAAGTCCAGTCGCGTCTTGAACATCCTACTGGCCGGCGACTTATGCGTGGTGCAGTGCGGAGCGTTCCTGTATGCCAGGAGGTATGTCTGGATCGTCGTCTCGAGTGATACTCCTTGCATGCGCTCCTTCATTGCCTTCGCGACTCCCATCTTGAATGATTTCACCGCGTTCTCCGCTGCTCCGTTTGTGGCGGGATGGTACGGCGGTGATGTCACCCTCTTGATACCATTTCGTTCACAAATTCCTGCCACGTGAATTGCGGTCCGTTGTCTGTTACCAGAACTTCCGGCAAACCGAATCGTGCGAACGTCTCCCTCAGCTTGTCGATGGTCGCTGCTGCATCGGTCCGTGGCATCTGGTAGACCTCCGGCCACTTGGTGTAGACATCGGTGATGATGAGGTACATCTTCTTCTCCAAAGGTCCCAAGAAGTCCGCGTTAATGCGTTGGAACGGCACCTGCGCAGTCTCCCATTGTTTGACTTTCAGCTTCGGTGGTTCTGGTCGTTGAGCTACACATGCTGTGCAACTCTGAACCCAGGTTTCGATGTCTGCGTCCAGTCCTGGCCACCAGAAGTAGGACCTCACCCAATTTTTCATCTTGACAATCCCCATGTGTCCGCAGTGCAGCTCTGTCAGCAACTCCTTCCTCAGTTCTGCAGGTATGACAACCCTGTATCCCCACATCACGAGTGGAAGCTCTTCAGCTCGCCCTCGACGGTGTTCGGTCATCCCCTGGAAATATACTGCATGGCTTTGGCCAGAACGCTGTTCTTCTTGGTGGACGAACGGATTTTCAGGTTGTCCACTGGTAGCTTGTCCAGGAAAGATACGTCTTTGATCTCTGGAGCGTGCCTCTCTGCCTTGGTGATCTCGAGTGGCAGCCTCGAAAGTGCGTCTGCAATCACGTTGTCCTGTCCTTTCACGTACTTGAACTTGTAATTGAACCAAGACAGGTACAGTGCCCAACGCTGCAGTCGTCCAGCCGCCATGACCGGAATGCCCTTCGTCTCTCCAAAAAGTGCCAACAAGGGTTTGTGGTCGCTGGAGATGGTGAATTCTCATCTCATCAGGTAAGGGTACAGCCTCTTTACTCCCTAGACGATCGCCAGCGCCTCCTTGTGGATGATCGCGTAGTTCGCCTCCGCCTTGGAGTACGTGCGTGAAACGAAGTGGATCGGCTTCTCCACTTCTCCGTCGAAGACGTGGACGATGACTGCTCCACTTCTCCGTCTAAGACGTGGACGATGACTGCTCCAATTCCCCGATCCGAAGCGTCGCAGTAAAGCCTGATGGCGCGGTCCGGGTCGTAGTGCACCAGGACATCTTCGGACGTGACAGCTGCCTTCGCCGCGTTGAAAGCCTCTTCGTGCTGCTTTGTCCAGACAAATCCTGGCTCTGTAACTTTCAGTAAGTCGTAAAGTGGCGCCATCATAACGGCCAAGTTCCTGATGAACTTGCCGTAGAAGTTGACCATTCCTGCAAAAGATCGGACTTCCTTCGCGTTGGTAGGTCAAGGAGCGTTCACGATGGCCTCCACCTTCTCCGGCTTTTGCTCAGCCCAGTCTCACTAATCATGTGCCCCAGATAACAAATTCCCTCTTGGAAAAAGGCACACTTGCTAGCATTGAGTCGAAAACCCGCAGCTCTAAGTTTAAGAAGACATTTTCGCAGGTTGTCGCAATGTACTTCCTCGGACCTACCCGTTACAACAATGTCATCGAGGAAGACATTCACACCTCTTAGACCCTGCAACACCTCAATAATGCCCTGAAATATCGAACATGCGGAAGTCGTACCGAAGGGTAAGCGGTTGACCAAGTAAATGTCTTTGTGCGCGCTCCACGCCAACAGTTCTCGCGACTCGGCATCCAGTAATAACTAGTTGTACGCGTTCGAAAAGTCGAGCTTGGTAAAATGCTGTCCTCCGGATAGCTCCGCCAACAAGTCGTCGATGCGCGGTAGGGGATGCCTTTTCAACTTTGGGTTCTCAGTGACTTTGTAGTCTGCGCATATACGAATGCCGCCGTTCGGCTTCACAACCGGTACCAAAGGCGTCCCCCAACTACTGTTCTCCGTCTTCGTTATAATTCCCTCGCTTTCCAAACGCTCAAGCTCTTTCTCGTTAGCCTTAAACGCAAACGGATTCGGTCTGGGTCTCAAAAAGACCGGCGTCGCATCACTCTCGACCTCAATCTTAATCATCTCTTCCTTGTACTCGCCAAGTTCGTCATTGAACAAGTCGGAAAATTCCTGGACAATGTCTTTTTTCTTAACTTTGAAATAAGCCTCATCTTTGGCCACAAAATGCACTGGTGTAATCCAGTTATCACCAGAACCTTTCAACTTGTCCAGTAACCGGAACTTCTGAATCAAATCGCGTTCCAACAACGGCCTGCATCCGTTTTTCACAATCACAGCGCGACAATCCTTTTCGTCTTCCCCCAAAACGAACTTCGCGGTTATTTCGCCGACCGGTGTAATCAGTGAACTGTCGTAGGTTATCAAACACAGTTTCGTCGGTCGCAAATCTTTCCCCTGTAACTTATCGCGAAAAACATCTTCCGGAATGACCGATATTCCCGCGCCCGTGTCTAGTTCCATGTCGATCTCTGCGTTATCGACTTTCACTGTCAAAATAATGGGTTTGTTTACCCTGTTCCAATTTACATGAAGCATGTCGATAATGTCGTTGTCCGCGTTTTCTAAACGTAAAAAGTGATTTTCTTTGCGCTTACGGTACGCCGCGGCCAAATGTCCCACTTTGTCGCAGTTCTTACATTTGTACTTACGGTACTTGCACTCTTTGAAATTGTGGTTCGATTTACCGCACTCGTTGCACTTCTGAGCGTCGCCAGCGCCCTCTTCCGGTGTCAGTTTGGGCGTTGACTTGGGCGGCGCCTTCTTCTGCTCGCCGTAGCTCGGGTACCTGGGACTCTGCTTCGCCGAATCCGCTCTCGTGCGCTGCCTCTGGACGACGTTGACCCGTACGGTGCTCTGGCTGCTTCCTGCTTGAGCGCGATGTCGAGTAGCTCCTCCAACGTCCGGGCCGCTTCCTCCTCCCAGATCCGGTCCAGCAGTTTCCCGGGTTGCAGTCCGGAAACGAACTTGCTCTTGAGAACGTCGGACAGTCTGTTCCCGAACTCGCACTGGCTGGCCGTGTTTTTCATGCGAACGTACCAGTCCTTGATCGGTTCCCCTGTAACTTGTTTGAGGTTATAAAACTCAATTCGCTTCCGGAAAACCGAGACCTTCGGCGAAAACTGCTTTTTGAGTAGTGCACACAGCTTGTCGTAGGTTTTATACCCTGGTTTCACCGGGTCACACAGGTCACGTAATGTTTTGTAAGCCTGCTGCCCGATTACCGTCAGGAGAACACCTATTTTGCGATTCTGCTCGATGTTGTACGCCACGAAGTATTGCTCAAGCTGCTCGTGGTACATGTTCCAGTCGTCCGTCACCTGGAACTGCTCCAGCCGCCCGTCACCTGGAACTGCTCCAGCCGCCCTATGTTGTGTGTGTTGTTGCTTTGGATTGTTTTGTATTTGTATTGGTTAAAAGGGAAATATTGGCCTGGAAATTTACGTGGGGGTAAGTTATTGGGAATATTTCCCTGTTCGGGTTTTGTTAAAGGTGATAAGTATCTGAAGTTAAATTCGTTGTTTAGTAACTGTTCACACTGTTCTAATGTGAATGGATTTTATACCACAAAAGCAGCTCTGATACTCATAGGTAGTAAGTCTATGAAATTGTTAATGACAAATTTTTGGTTTTCCATTATTATTGCATTTTTTTTGTTCCTGGTTATAATATCTTAATTAAATTTTTGACTTATTTTAAATAAATATTTCATGTATTGTTTTTAATGTATCTAAAGAGTTGTTTTTATATCTGATACTAGTTATGTCTTTTAATATGGTGTCTGGGGTGCTTTTGTCAGCGAAATTGTGTGTTAGTACAATTTCAAATCTTCCCAATCCGTGAAATTATTTTCTGATAGCACTTCTCTGGCGGAATGAGTCAGTTTATATGTGATTAGGTCAAGTAAAAATTTTGATTGAATTTGGGATATAGTTACTCCGTTTAAATTAGAATACAAATTATCTACTTTTCTAATAAAATCGTTCAGAAATATTATATTTCCGTCATAATGCGGAATTGCTTCTGTTAGCATTATAAGTTCTGCTAAGTTAGTGGTAGCCTTGTTATTGTGGCTAAATGTACTTAATGTACTGGTTTAATATTATGGAAATTTTATTTTGTGAAGAAATTATTTCTTCTGATTCTGAATCTATAGATTCTGAACTGGTCGACTCTTGTTGCTAAACATGTATTATTAATTTTGTATGTATGAGACTGTGTCGGTCTCCCGCTCAGTTTGTTACTAGTTTTTGACTAGAATGATCCCTTTGCGTGATTATTTGTAAAGTAACTATTGACTTACAATGGTGTTAACAATATGACGATAAGATGCATTACGGACATCATCGGAGTCTTCGTTTTATTCTTTATGAAAAGGACGTGACATTCTAGAGAGGACAGCAAGTGTTCTTTCTTCTTTTATGGGGATGATGCAGTCAAGGTTTCGGGTGTTCTTCGTGAAAAGGACGTGACATTTTTGTAAAGGACAGCAAGTACTACTTGTAGACGTATGGAATGAGCGACGCGATGTACCTTTGTGGTTTGATGGGTACTGTTTAGCCAATGATGATATTTGTAGGATTTGGAAAGCAAAGGATTTAAAAATCCACCAAACAAACAATGATTTTAATTGTGTCGATGCTTCAAATCCTACCGACTGCGCCTATTAAATACGTGAATGTCAGTATTTGATAAAAAAATTATATTTTTTTTTATGTTTGTTACAATTTTACGCTATAAGCTAGTCACTTAAATAATGTAGCATTCGACTACGAAAACCGGCAGTACGGCAGTGTAAAAAAAAAACTGCGGCTCGGTGTGTCCGGTAGGCCCAGGCTCGATTTGGGCTGTAGCGCCACAGATGATGATGATGATGACAATTTTTTACAATGTAATTATAACATGTGTCTTTAAAAGAAATCAAAACGACAATGAATACAGAGTCTTAAATACAACTCGAACCTTTATTGTACTGCTTGACTGTTTAATCACAATATGGTGTGGTAGATAATATGTGTCAGTTTTTGTATCAATTTCATCATTGTTTACTTGTGACATGTGATGTAAGTTTTCATATTCTCGAATGAATTGAATATATTCTAATCGTGTATATTTTTTAAATCGAAAGATTTTAATTCTTTTTTTTTAATAACCAGAATGGTAAATTTTTAATTTTTCTTTATACTCGTATTAGTTCGATTTCTGGCTTTAATTTTAATTAAAAAGGTAAAATTAATTATTCATTTTTTTAACTTTCTTTATTAACCTAAGAAGGCGATGTTTCGGCAAATATTTGGGCCATTATCAGGCAATTTTAGTATGAAATAAGTAACAATTTTACAATCAAGGGTAACATAATTGAAGTCAATTGAAATTTTTTTATATTCATTACTCTCAGAATGTAAGATTTTAAATTTATCAAAATTCAGTCTACGATTGTTGGTGAATTCATATTCAGCAATAGCACTGTGATTAAAATTACCTGTTTTAAGATGGTATTTATGTTGTTTTATCTAGAGTTAATGTATTGTGTAGTTTCCTCTATGTAGGGAAGATTGCAATCCGAACAATTAATTTTATAAACTACATTACTTTCTCATTATCCGTTTTAGATTTCAACTTACTATACAATTCACTTGTACAAAAAGCTGATTTATACGCTATATTTAAATTAAAAACAACAGTAATCGCTTTCAGAAACCTATCTATATGTTTGTAGTAAGGTAAAGAGATATAATTTCTCTTTTGTTTGTTGACTGGAAGATTTGAATTATATATATTATTAAGTACTTGTAGTCTATTTTTTAAGGTTTTATTTTAAAAAGTTAGTGGATAATTGTTACTTAATAAAGTTATTTTGATAAGATTTATGTTCTCAAATAAACATGTTTTATGTGATAAAAGAAAAGTTCTATCAGTAAGATTATGAATAACCGCACGTTTATATTTTACAGGATAGACCAAGTTGGTATCCGATATCAATTAGTTATAAAAAGATTATTTTCCCGGATGATTGTGATATCTAAACAATTTATACTATTATGGTTTTGCTTCTAAAGGAAATTGAAGTGACGGATTGAATTCGTTAAATTTATATAAAATGTTATTAATTTGATCTGTAGGGAGACATCAAACAATATCATCAACATATCTGAAGTAAGAAAGTAATTTGAAATCAGGATTACTCTTGATAACTTGAAACTCTAAATAACACATAACCAATTCTGCTAATATGGGGCTAAGAGAATTTCCCATTGGACAACCAAGAGTTTGAAGGTGAAATTTGTTGT
This sequence comes from Pterostichus niger, assembly GCA_947425015.1. NCBI lineage: Eukaryota > Metazoa > Arthropoda > Insecta > Coleoptera > Carabidae > Pterostichus > Pterostichus niger. Next base: position 6,384,320 of record OX380347.1, read on the forward strand.
TATATAAATAGGAAGTGTAAAAAATGAATTTGATACAATTTATAAATTCATCTTTAGGAATTAAAGTGTGTAATTCCTCCCATCTTTCTTCTATAACTGTTAAAAGTAGATCGTGTGGAATATTAGAAAACAATGATTCAACATCCAAAGATATAAGTGAGTAATTATTTGGGCATTTATATTGTTCAAGTTTTTTAATTAAAGAGAAGGAATTATCTAAAAAATAAGTTGATTTGAATTTTAAATTTGATAAAATGGAAGCTAAAAATTGTGATAAGTTGCAAGTGGGGGTCTGTAAGTTAGAAACTATGGGACGTAATTGGAAAACAGAATTGTTTATTTTCAATCTAGAAGACTCAGAGTCACTGACAAATTTATTTTTATTTAAATTCGAAACCAGTTTAATGTTAACAAGCTGAAATTTGTTTGTTGGCTCTGATTTTAATAATTTATAAATAGTAAGATCATCCAACAATTCATTGGCATTAATATCTTAGACATGTTTTTTGAGAATAACACTAATATTACCTTTATCTGCTCTAGTTATAATTATATTACGATTCTTCTTCTAGTTTTTTAATGCAATTTATTGTTAATAATTCTGATGGGGTTAAAGTGACATTTTTAATTTTATTATAATGTAAGTTAATTAATCTGTTAAGTTTAAATCTGACATCCTTTAAAATGGATAAATTTCTATGATCGATAGAATTTTCAAAATTAGCTAAAATACTCAACATATTGTTCTTGTTTGACCTCTTACAATCGTAATGAAAGAAATTGGATTTAGGGCCTAAAGCCAAAATACAACAAATATTCTCAGCTATATCTGTTTTGCTTTTATTAATTAGCCAACGTTTTAAATTCGGTTTGATAATGTTCATCATTTTGAAAGCATTAAATTTAATTAATAATTTGTTAAATTTTTCAGTAAGTACAATTTTTGTTATCTAATAGAATTTTTTCATATTTGTTCAATTAGAAATTCATAAAATAATCAAAAAAATTTTGAGGTAAGAATCTTTGTACTACTAATTTTGTTTTTTCTGTAGAGTTCTCTAAAAAATTAATTTCTTTAACTGTATTATTAATTTCAATCATAAGTATTCTAGAACAAAACTTGAAATGATAACTTTTATAAAATTTATGATTCCGGATAGATTCAGTATGTACCTGTACGTTATTTTGGAGTGATGTTCATTTTCTTGCATTTAAGTAAAAACAGTCTTCGGTTCCTGAATTTGGCTAGCTTCCGAAGATTATTGGATATCTTCTTTAAATTTGTTGCAGTCTGGTTGCTGAACTTGTCTTGAATAAACTTGTAGAAGGCCATGTTTTAGTTCCCGTGGTCCTTGGAATAGTAATTTTTAATAATCCGAATGGTATTTTTTTTTATATTAGTTGGATTTCAGGCTTTAATTTTAATAAAGAAGGTAAAATTAATTATTCATTTTTTAAAACCTTTTTTATTAACCTAAGAAGGCGAAGTTTCGGCCAATATTTGGGCCATTATCAAGCAATTTTAGTATGAAATAACAATTAACAATTTAAATTTTACAATAAAGGGTAACATTTATAGGTTATGAGGATCCAAAAAACTCTTGAAACTAGGTAAGTAGGCCTTAGTAATCCTTGGGTAGTAGAATAAATTAACAATTTAAATTCAATTAACTTTATTTGGACGTTTCGAACGTTAAAGCACGTTCATCTTCAGCTGTAGAAATATGTACAAAGTTAAAATACAGTAAAATTATTTTTCTACAAAATCACTCACCATAAATACATGTAGCTACGTAATAACAGTTGATAGGTTTTAATATTTAAACAACCATCACTGAGGCGAAAAAATTATTATTAATTTCGAAACATCCAAATCAAGTTAAATGAATTTAAATTGTTAATTTATTCTACTACCCAAGAATTACTAAGGCCTACTTACCTAGTTTCAATAAAGGGTAACATAATTGAAGTAAATTGAAAAATTAAAAATTAAAAAACTTGTTGAGGTATACATCTCAAGAGTCACATAGTAACTCAATAATAACTCAGTTACTATGTGTCTAGGTGCCGTGTGCTGTAGAGATTTGAAACGGATCTTTAAAAATAGATTTTGAAAAATATTTATGTGCAATATCATTTTTCACGAAAGACTTTGTGCTATTGTTCGCAGGTTTCGCATAAAAAATCATCCGATTCAGTGTTTGTGTCTGCGGGGAATTCGATGTAAGGTTCAGCTTGTTGTTCAAAGTGTTATCTGAATGCATGTCATTTTCATACTCTATGTTATATAATTCTTCAGAGATTACGTTTTGTTGGGGTCTAAAATTTAGGTAACCGTGAGATGGTCTTGGTCGTGGTTGATATGTGTTATTTGTGGATATGCTCATGGGTGTTCGTTTTGAAAATCGTAGACCGAAATTTGGATTTTGTGTGGTAGTTTTGCTGTCGTTAGTTTGAAAGTTTTGATTGAAATTTCTATTAAATGGTTTATTTAAGTTAGGTGCGTAATTTGTTAAATATAATGATTTCTGATAAAATTTTTGTATTTGGTTAATTTTAGGAACGATTTTCTGTGTGCTGTTTTGTGGTTTGAAATTTGTAGTCCACGGTTTATCGAACTGGAAATCGTTAGTTAACATACTTAATGCAGAATTTAAATCTTCGGGATTTTTAGCCCTCATAAGTTTCCCGATCGGTTCTTTAATTCCTCTTAATAATATGCGTAAAGCATAATTTTCAAAATAACGAGATAAAAGAGTGAGAGAGGTGTTTCATTATATGCTGGTTTTAATTCAGTAATTTCCATGGCCTGTAGTATATGTATCGCGTTTGTCAGCGTACGTATTTGTTAGAGCAGTTTTTAAATCTTTAAAGTTTGAAATGGTAAAGCTCGCGAAATTAATTGCGGCGTTGCCTTTTATCTTGGACAGTATAGTGGACATTAGGTATTCATTTTGAAAGTCCGTTGGGTCTGCTGAGTTAAAAAATGTAGTTACCAATATCTGACATATTTCAAGAAATCTGGGTAAAAGTTTGCGTTCCCCATGAAATTCGGGAATCATATCGAGGAATACTCGTTTTAATGTTGGTATAGCCATTCTTGTTTGATTAAAGTTAAATATGGGGATTTCTAATTCATGAATTTGAGACTATTTTGTTAGTCAAAAAATTTTTGGAGACAGTTCACTTTCAGAACTTAAATCCGAATTAATGATGATTTTTGAACATCTAATAGACATAAGGTACGTACAGCAGAATCAGCGTCTTCATGTGCGTTGAAGATTTAGACCCGTATGAAGTTGAGACGTTCCGATATTCCCTCGGACTGCTCGTGATGTCTTCGAAGTTGAAGTGGGTGCCGTGTGTCCGATGTTCTCTCGGGGGTGAATCATATAAGTCAGATTCCCCGTTTGAGTGTCATGAATTGGCGTTGAGTAATAAACTAAACTCCCTAGATTGAAGCTAGAACCACGATTGTGAGTTGCATGGATTGTAATAATAATAGCACTGAATATAGAAGCTTTGATTTTCTTGTGTTTTGACGTAAGAACGAATATTCTTCTTCTATGGCGCTACAGCCCAAATCGGGCCTTGGCCTCCACCAGCTTTCTCTTCCACTCGTCCCTCTCCAATGCAGCTCTCTTCCAGTTTTTCACCCCGATCTTTTTAGCATCTTCTGAGACGCTGTCCTCCCATCTATTTCTAGGTCTACCTTTGGGTCTTGTGTTGTGCCATTTGCTTTGTAGTATCTTTTTGGGATTTCTATTATCTTCCATTCGTATGACGTGGCCGGCCCAACGCAGCCTTTGTATCTTAACGAACTCTGAGACTGGAGTCTCTTCGAATTCTCTATAAAGCTCATAGTTGTATCTTATCCTCCAGCCATTATTTTCATTTATTGGTCCAAGTATGCGCCTCAAAATTTTTCTCTCAAAGGCGTTAATATTATCTTCTGTTCTTCTTGTCATGACCCATGTCTCGCAGGCGTAGCACAGAATCGGCCTAAGTATGGTTTTGTATACTTTCATTTTTGTTTTTCTGTGTATGTCTTTAAACCTGACGGATAGCAGTATGGCAAAATATGCTTTATTGGCTAAGGTGATTCTTCTCTGTATTTCTGTATCTTCTGACCCGTTTTTTGAAATGATGGCTCCTAAGTATATAAAGTTTTCTACTTCTTCGATTGACTCATCCTCTATAATGAGATTTTGCTGTATCCGGTTCCTTCTTGTTTGACAAAGCATTTTTGTTTTTTCTAAGTTTATTGAAAGTCCTACATCTTTGCTTAGCGTTTGTTTGACAGAGAATATTTGATCTATTGTCGACCTTCCTGGTCGGAAGCCTGTTTGGTATTCATGTAATATATTTTCCGCCATAGGCTTTAATCTTTTGTTTAGTATGTATGTGAAGACCTTATATGCAGTGCAGAGTAGGGAAATGCCCCTATAGTTTTTGCATTGGAGTCTATCGCCTTTTTTGTATATGGGGCACATAATGCTTTTATTCCAGTCGGTGGGCAGCTGTTCTAATTGCCATATGTCTGACATAAGTGAATGAAGTGCTTTTATAATTTCGGTACCTCCGGACTTAAACAGTTCTGCAGGGATTGCATCTATGCCGGGTACTTTGTTATTCTTGAGTGCGTTTACAGCTTCTTCAACTTCCTGTATAGTTGGAATTTCCACTTCTGTGTCATTTATGTTTAACTCCGTTTGATTTTGGTTTTATACTGTAGTTTATAAGTGTAAGGTTGAAAAATTTTGTAGCTAGTCTCATTTTACAGATTCTTTCGTTGACTGGTTGGTAGTCTAGTATGTTCTGCTTTATGCTTCTATCGATTATAAATGCTACTACTAGTTCTTTGCTGCCACTATCCTTACCACTATATAGGATAGTATGTGTTTTTGTGTCTCTAATTCCACTTCCAAGCCATTTCGTTTCTTGTATTGCGGTGACATCAAGTTTATATGTTTGTAATTGCTTTAGTAGTTCTTTTTGTGCTCCAGGTTTATTTAGAGTTCTGACATTCCATGTGCCTAAAGAGAGTTCCATGTTCCGCTGCTTAAGTTGTCGTCTGTATGTCCGTCCTTTCCGAGGCTCAGTTGGTGGTTTCGTAACAATAGGTTTTCCAGGTATGGGTTGTTAGCCCATAGCCCAACCCCCTTTTCGGAGGGCCATTTCTTCCGCTTCCGTTAGCTCTGCGATAACAGATTTCCGGGGTTCACCACGAGGAGGTGGAAGTCGGAATTGGGTAGGAGAGGCTATGCGGAAAGGCCATATAGGCTACATCCGTACGGTACGCATACACTACCCCATTAAAACGAATATACTTAACCTAAAAATTTGTTTTGGTAGGTGTTAGATATAAAAAATTTAAATTGTGTGATAATAAAGTTTATTATTAAATAACAGGTATTGAAGCCCTGATACTCGTAAGTTATTCTTTCAAATAAAAACATATATAAATTATTAGTGAAATAAAATTTGTTTACGGATTTGAGAATTGTAAGGACACATTTATAATATGAACCTGTATATTTTTTTTAATGCATAGATATTAGTTTGTATTTTATTTATCTCTCAATAATTGTGATATAGAATAAAAATTCTCCTCCTTTAACTATTGGGGGCTCTGTGAAGAACCGATTTGAAAATATATTGAGACTCAATACATCGCGAGGACGGAATAATAACATGGAAGAGAAAAGGAAGAAAATAAAGAAAAATGATTTAAATTAATCCAGGATATTCTTTAGCCACATTGAAACTTTATTCAACCTCGTAGGATTGAAATGGATGCCATCTACTTTTAGCGGAAGGTGAATTTGATGTCGTGGCTTTCTGTAATATCTGAAACAAAATTATTTATAATGAAACTTTCATCATATTATTAGCTATATCTTACTTTGAAAATAATTCATGGCGAATGTTGCCCTCGCTATGACAGAAAGCATATAAATCTTGAACTTTCGTGTTCTCAAATTTAGCTGTAAAATGTATCATGATCAGTACAAGAAAATTTAATATACTTTATATTTTACATACCGAGTTTGGAGATAGCGTCATTAAATTGCTGAATACGGCGACAATGACGCTCACTTCCAGCAAATTTATGTATGGGTGGGATTGTAAGCCACACGATGTTGTGTCCACGCAATGTCTGCATGATGGTATGCAATCCCGCCTTAAATCCTTTCACAGATTTCATCTAAAATAAGAATATGTATTTTATTTAGTTATGTATCACTACGTATGCGGTAAATACTTAGTGTCAAAATATCAAATCTGAGAACCCGAATACGAATATAAGACTTACGTGCAATACATCATTCGTCCCAATGCAAATGATGATATGTCGGGCTAATTTTTGTTTGAATTTTTGTAGCCTCTCCCCTTCCTGCAACCCTCGAATGCGCTGCCCGACACACAAAGATCGGTTGTAGCACAACCATTATTTAGTGAGGCTTTTTTGATGGGCCGCGACTTTAATACGGTACTACAAAACCGTACCATATTACTCGCACCAACAATTTGGTATCCCAAAAATGTCTGTAATGAGATTAATAATTTAAGAAATATATATTATAAATAACCATTACTTACAGATTTTTCCATAATCGAATCGGAAAACTGAAACATTATATAAATATCATCTACACGCCTTTTACCCATTACTGGGTGTGGCTAATTGTACATAAATTCATTGTTGGGGTCTTGAGTAATTATAAGAAATACAAATTTGATACAATGACCATTTTAGGAAGTGATTTTATTTTTCTGTTATTAATGATAAAAAGTTTGCTTGTACTTTCCCTTTTGTCGAAATTATGTACTGTCGATATTAGGAAAAATAAAAAGAAAATATCTTTCAAAATGGCTTTACTTTATATTTATTTAACCGGATGTATCCTTTATTGATCAGATCTAGTTTTGATAATATAGTATTTAAAAAAAATGTGTTTTCATTAAATCCAAATGTGCAGGTAATAATTAAAACAAAAGTTTTATAAAACTCATTAGAAATTTGTTAATTTTATGATTACATTATTATACAGAATTAATTAGTTCTGACTTCTTAAATGTATGATATATTTTGTTTTCATATTTGAAACTATATACGAATAATAAGTAATATATGAGCTAATATTATTAAGTTGTGTGATTATTAAAGGTAATCATACCTGTAGTTTTTGACTAAAGTTAATTTATATTATGACAGAAAAATTCTGATGACGCCTGGATTCGAACCAGGGACCTTCCGCATACCGGGCAGAGATGCTAACCGCTACACCACGTCACCTGTGTTCGAAATATGGCATCAACTGAATTTTTCTGTCACAGTGTCCAAGCGTAGCTTCGTTCCGAGAGACTCCTATATAGGCATTGACAACCGGGTTCGTCTACAGTGACACAGTTTTTGATTATGAGGGAATCATACCCAAGCTTAGAGCTAATATTATTAAGTTGTGTGATTATTAAAGGTAATCATACCTGTAGTTTTTGACTAAAGTTAATTTATATTATGACAGAAAAATTCTGATGACGCCTGGATTCGAACCAGGGACCTTCCTATATATAGGAGTCTCTCGGAACGAAGCTACGCTTGGACACTGTGACAGAAAAATTCAGTTGATGCCATATTTCGAACACAGGTGACGTGGTGTAGCGGTTAGCATCTCTGCCCGGTATGCGGAAGGTCCCTGGTTCGAATCCAGGCGTCATCAGAATTTTTCTGTCATAATATAAATTAACTTTAGTCAAAAACTACAGGTATGATTACCTTTAATAATCACACAACTTAATAATATTAGCTCTAAGCTTGGGTATGATTCCCTCATAATCAAAAACTGTGTTACTGTAGACGAACCCGGTTGTCAATGCCTATATAGGAGTCTCTCGGAACGAAGCTACGCTTGGACACTGTGACAGAAAAATTCAGTTGATGCCATATTTCGAACACAGGTGACGTGGTGTAGCGGTTAGCATCTCTGCCCGGTATGCGGAAGGTCCCTGGTTCGAATCCAGGCGTCATCAGAATTTTTCTGTCATAATATAAATTAACTTTAGTCAAAAACTACAGGTATGATTACCTTTAATAATCACACAACTTAATAATATTAGCTCTAAGCTTGGGTATGATTCCCTCATAATCAAAAACTGTGTCACTGTAGACGAACCCGGTTGTCAATGCCTATATAGGAGTCTCTCGGAACGAAGCTACGCTTGGACACTGTGACAGAAAAATTCAGTTGATGCCATATTTCGAACACAGGTGACGTGGTGTAGCGGTTAGCATCTCTGCCCGGTATGCGGAAGGTCCCTGGTTCGAATCCAGGCGTCATCAGAATTTTTCTGTCATAATATAAATTAACTTTAGTCAAAAAGTAATATATGTATAAAAATACTATATAATCAAGTAAGCTTACTCGCCACGTCAAGGCACTGATCGTTGAGTAAGTTATGCAGCATGCAAAATAAATATATAAAGAAAATGATAAGGAATCCAATAAGTAGATACTTATGTTAAAAAATAGTGCAGGGAATCTATAGGTTGTACTGATATCGGAACTACACAAATACAGAGAATGAAGTTATTATGAAATGATGAAAATGAAAATAATAATTACACCATACATTGAAATTATGTTTATACATTGCAAATACTAATTTTGATCATAAGAATACAATAGCTATTTGTGCTGCTAGGCATTAAAGTAGCTTTTTTCTGGTCCGAAAGATGGAATAGACAGCCGAGGCTGGATACTTCTTGAGGACCAGAAAAAGCACTTTACTGGCGTGTAGCACACAATATTTTTTATCCTACACCAGTGGTTCTCAAATTTTGGCCTACCTTACAGTTGCAATTTGCAGTGCCGCACATGGTAAACGTTTGGTGTGGGAACCACTGTCCTACACAACAAACAAAATAGCACAGTAAAAACAATCATACATGTTTGAAATAAATTTTATTTAGATATTTGGAAATTAAATGTACAATTTGAACAGTTATTTATAGAAATTCCTTGGCTGGATAGTTTAGTAAAATTTTCTGAACTGATTTGTAAAGTATTGGGCTGGTCATCTGTAATGGGCAACTCCATCGTTTTTATTTGATTGCTATTGTCTGTAGAGGGTCTTTGAGCTGCTTCTTCCGGCCGTACAATAGTACATTTAGCAGTTTTCTTGCCACCAAGTATTTTTTCAGCCATTAAAATTTTATTTTGAATCGAATTATCGATATAGCCGTCTGCAACATTACTCGATTCTTTATAGCTAATAAATCTGCTCCAGAATCGGCGAGTAATGTTGCAGAGGACCTTCTGAAACAATATCCAGTGTATTCCTCTGGATTAGGTAAATTCAGATATTTAGCGATTAATGATGGCAGAGCACCAATTTTATGTTTTCCTACATTTTGTGCCGCACATTTACCGGCACTATACTTTACAAACAATCGTCGAGAATTTGTATTCTTAGGTCGTAATTCAAAGTATCTTCTACATATCGATAGCATGTCAATGGCGTTTTTATTACTGGTATTGCAGATAGTAAATGTTCGTTGAGTGTTTGTTTTGGTGTCTGGTATGTTTACTATCAAAATATCATCTTTGTCCACAACGTCATCAATGGTAATGTTGGTCAATTCATCGCATCTACATGCACCAGCAATTCCGATAATTAATACTACCTAAAAAAAGTATAATTATATGTAACTATTTTATCAAAGTATAAGTATTTACCTGTTACCTTTGTCATCAGAAATGAATCATCTGGAGCCTCCAATATGAATTTATTAATTTCTTTTCGATTTAGAGTTTTTGATTTTTTAGCTTTATATCCTACCGATTGTTTTTTGAGGAAGACTGTTAATTTTAATTTTTTTTAAATTTTTATGTCATTCTTGGCTGCTAATGTTGTTTTCAGCATAGAATAAACAGACCATAATGTAGATGGTTTATATTTCTGGGCTAATTCAGACATATATGCCAATATGACATTTTCACTATATTTTTTAACATGTTTTGTTTCACACCAATCCATAAATAATCTGTATTGATACTCATATTTTAATTTAGATTTTTCTGGCAATAAATTTAAGGTTATTTCTTTCGCAGCGTTTTTAATTTCTTCTGGAGTACACACTTCATTATCAGATAAATAATTATCAACAGTCTCCATATTAAATTCAATATTTAACTCAATAAATAAGGTTGAAAAGGAAAGTTAACCACTTTATCTAGTATTAGTTTCGACTTTCGAACTGCAGATTATTTTACAAAAATTATTTGACATAAAACATTCGACATCATCTGTCGATCCGCGCATGCGCGTATGAAATTACCAGTGTTGCCAACATCGTATGTTGAAATTATGGTACAAAGAATTCAAAGTAATTGGATGTGACTCCTAATTATTGTACACAAATAGAAATAAATCTTCACATTTTATTTTTTGTATATATATATATATATATATATATATATATATATATATATATATATATATATATATATATATATATATATATATATATGTATTATTACTGTGCGTATGGTGAGCGGTATTAACTTACTATTATACTATGTATTATACAATTCCTTAAATTATCGTACAGTTGGCAACACTGGAATTTACTTTACTGCCTAGGCATTTTTTTTATATTTCATTATTTTTGTTGCCGTTACAAATATTACATTGCATGTCCTCATAATAATCACGACGCATACAATTTTTTATTATTATTTCGTACATATATTTTCTGTACGGTGTTGGCTCAAAAGGTCTATTAGAATTTTGATTTTTTGCAAAGTTTTCCGCATACCAACCATACACATACGCCGCAATTATAACCGTCTCGTTGTTTCACATAAGATTCTTGTTTTTGAGTATAATTAATATTACGCAATATTTTATTAATTACTACGATTACATTATTTTGTACTGTACTACTTAATGGATCGAAATAATTTACCAATCCGTTTTCTAAATTAACCGATAGCAAGGTCCAATGATTACCGCTTATATTCATGGGCATTAGAAACCTAGTTTTTATTCTAATATCCATATCTTTCCAGGGATTACTTGGTGTATCGCGTATGCACATTATTTGCGAAAATATAGTATCACCGATTAAAAGATTATCATATTGTTCGCCAAGTCGAAAGAAGAACGCATCTATAATAGAATCCGTCAACCAACCTATATTAAAAGAAGGGGAACTAGATTTTATTTTCAAACTATCTGTCGGTGAAATTGTTTCTTTTAAAGTAAAAAAATCTGTGCTTCTTAAATGAATTCTATTATTATTCAACTTTAAAATTACTAGCTCTAATGAAGCATAATTGAACATGTTAACAATAAATATATTATTATCACTGTCGGATTTACTTTTAAATTTCTTTATATCATCTGCAGATATGTTTCTAAACGCAGTATTAATTTTACGTTTATTTCTATACTTGAACATTGGATCGACTTGTTTATCTAATTTTTTGTTAGGTGCCAATTTATCCGCGGGTTCCATAGTTGAACATTCGGATGAAGTAGTTGCAACCGCACGACACTGAGAAACTAAAGAATTTAATGTATATTCGATATAATAGAAAACGATCAACAGACGGATTGTTTATGTAATCACGCAATATTCCTTAGTTCGCTTCAATATTTTGAATTTTCCGTTCATTAACTTCTGATTTTGTTGACGCTGGATTAAATGGTTCAGTAATTAACTTTACAGGTACCTCGCTGTCGCCAATGCTTCCATTACAGGTTTTCCGCAATTGTAGCATGTGAACTTTATGTACATGTTTACAGAGTGAAGCTCTATCTTCACAACTACAAGAATATAAATGTGAACATAAATTTTTGCATTTCATATGAATGCATTTATCGAAACAAAAATCAACTTCGCATATTTCATTTATCCGTGCGACAGTATATGTAATAGAAGCATCTGTTTGAGAAATAACTTCAAAACTACGGTCATTCAGAATTTTAATATCGCCATCCGAAATATTATTTCCTTTTTTATGTCTACCTTCATTGAATTCTGCGTTACCTAATTTGTTGCCAATTCGTTTATTAAATTCTCGATTAAAGTACGAAGTTTTCAACTTATTATGAAAACTTTCTACAAGAGCATTGGTATTTACATGACCGTGAGGAAAATTTCTAAATGCAGTAGCCCATAGTTTAATACGATGCATGTAATTTGTTTGAACAAATTCTAGAAATAATACTTCATCTTTAAATATCGAAAAAAATGAGCTGATTAAATTATCTAATGTATTGCTGTTTCTTTCATATCAAATAGCCATCAGGGCAATATATATGTCTCTCTTTGTAGTCATATTTTTTACTGATATCAAATTTTTGCGCCACGCCCGTTGAATATGCCATTGACATTTGTATTCCCGAAATTATTTATTACCGCTTTAATGAGAGCTGGATCAACATCAGTCATAACCGCATTTATGTTTAAATTTGGAAAACGGGATTTTAATGATGAAAACAGATATGTTAATGTATTAGTATTTAAACAAGGTGTACTAAAATGAGCAACTGAATGGCCGCGACCAGTACTGTCAGGGATCACGAAATTAACTAATTGATAATCGTACTGGTTTGTTTTATGTGTTGCATCAATACATAACATTCTATCAACACCTTCCTTCATCAGATTCATTTGATATTCTGTTTGAATACCTAATAAAAATAAGCTTCTATTGTTATTAATATCTGCGTTGATAGGACCAATTTGAATTTGAATTTGAATATATTAATATCGGATTGAACTTTTCTTTTCTTAATTTTTCTATTGACAAAAAACCGAATTTGCGTCATCGCTACAAAGATATGATTTATTTAACATATTTCGTTTCAATGCCGAGATATTCCTTTTTGGATACAACATTTCCTTCCTACACTCAAGTTTATCGCGATCGTCCCTACTAAGTGCTTCTTTCGTAATTATTGTATGAATTTTTCTGGTCGGAACGTCCATTTCTAATAATGATTTAATATCTGATTTTGTTGACTCTGCAATTCTATGAAATTTTGTATTCTCAAAGTTTAATTCATGGGAATGAGTTTGAATATAAGTGACTTCAACACCATTTTCAAGAAATTTTGCAAAAATACGAGCTGGACATCGAATTCCTGTCTTTACACACCCTTTCTTAATGACGCAATCAGTTTTATTTTTTAGTTTTTTTAAGCGATCATCAAACTGGCAAATATAATGTACATAATTCCCATAACTTTTAATATGATTTTGCCTATAAAAATAAGAGAATGTCCTAGTCATTTCATCTGTCTTCCACGTTTCAAATTCTTCTTGCACGTCAAAATGATGCTGGGAAATTTTAATATCACAATTATGATCTATTTGCAAGTGATGAATGAACGATTTAATATGATAAAAATCACGTGAACATTGTCCTACAAAACATATTATGTTATTAAAGCATGTTTTATCTGTAACGAGAGATAAATTATTTTGAGGTAATACAATACGGCACTTCTTTTCATGTATTTTTGCAACATTTGGTCGACAAATACTTTTTTACAAACACTGCATGTAGAATCCATTATAAAGAATTGAAAAAAAAATCCATGTATGGTGAAATGTATATGTACTTACCATTTTATGATGATATTAAGATCAAACACTAAATAAGAATGTATTCCTGTACTTACAAATCCAAATAAAGCAATGCAAATAGCTTTTAAAAGCAAATAAAATTTTAAACGCAAAAATGACCTGGTGTTTGTAATGGCAGTTTGAAATATGAACTTGTGATTTCGTAATTCATCCTATAGGGAAACTCTCGTATTTGCAATACATCACTACGTTATTTTGAGATAATTTATTATTTTCAATTTTATTTCGACCTCACATCGTCTTTAGGAACAATTTATACACGTTCACAAAATGTATAATCTATAATATAATATAGAAAATACAATATTTATGAATAAAGAGATGCTTATGTTAATTTTATTAATAAAAGAAATATATAAACTTATTTATATGAAAAGTTTATGCTTTAATAACATTATATAGCTTATATAATATATAATCAGTACATAAAATTGGATTTAAATATATAATATATTGGTTACTGTAATATGAATATTTTAAAACATGAACAAATACTACGGTGACCAGTAAGTTAAATAATGTATAACATTTAGTTACAATAGTTTTAATTTTTATTCTGAATTTCTCAAAAGTTTGTTGATGTACTTTTTTATGAATGACTGCAATACTGTGTTATTAACGAAAATTAATTTAATTATAAGATGTTAAATAGGTTGGTTTGATTGAAGGGGACAGTAAAAATATTCCTCCAAATTGTGAATTCGTGTGTCCGCCATACGAATCATCATTGACCTAGCAGAAGATATTTCATGGAATTATGGCATCAATGTTTATAACCAAGAGCTACATTCAACCTGAGCTCTGGACACGAGCAGCATGACACGACAATTATACAAACATCGTTCATTATCTTATGTAAAATATCAATTGTATTTAGATAATACAGAAATTATTCTCCTTGCTCGGAAGCAAATGTCGTGAAAAACCTGAAAAATATAATAAGTACAAATACTTTTAATGTAAATAAGCTTCTTTTTACCTGATCTAGTCCTTTTCATTACTTTATTATGGTCTAATGAGGAAGGGTTACCTAAAAAATCAATAAATAAAGCCCTAAATATGATGTTAATATTTGGAGGTTATGGATTTTGAAATGTCAAACTATTCAGATAATTTCTATAGTGGCCCCTAACTCATCGCAATTTTGACATTTATGGCTTACTTCGTGACACTCATTAATCTAGTAAGTTATATTGTCAAAGTTAGGGAATTGAGTTTTAAAAGTCAACTCGTGGCAATGAATCTAGTGATTAATCTAGGGATAAATCTAGGGAGTTTTGGTTATTTACGCCAATCGTGACAATTAATTTAGTTTTTTCTGACTTTTATGTATTCCGCTTCCCTCGGCCGCGGTATATGGTACAGCGATGCTTGATACGACAGGGGTCACTTATCACTAGGTTGAACGATTTTGATTCTTTATTTTGCCTCAAATCACTAAATCAAACCAGTACTATTTATCGATAGTACTGTTTGGCAAATCTTACCAAGACTGTGCCAATTAGGTTTCGATCTACGCAAGTTGACTTTTTAAAAACAATTTTATTTTACTATTAGCAACGATGTTGATGTTGTACAAGGTAGATTCTAAACTAACTTACGAGTACAATGTCTTACAATAGATTAAGCATAAACAAGTATTCAGCATGACCATGATTCCTATAAATAAATATTATACTACTATGCATTATTATAGGGGAACTACGGCAATATAAATATATATATATATATATATATTTCGGGCTGATCAAAGTACTATATATATATATATATATATATATATATATATATATATATATATATATATATATATATATATATATATATATATATATATATATATATAGTACTTTGATCAGCCCGAAATATATATATATAATACTTTGATCAGCCCGAAATATATATATATATATATATAGTACTTTGATCAGCCTGAAATATATATATATATATATAGTACTTTGATCAGCCCGAAATATATATATATATATATATATATATATATATATATATATATATATATATATATACATACATATATGTATGTATATTTGTCCTCTCGTAGCGTGATAGGGCTGGAGTTTTGTGTACAGCAGGGCCTTCTGAAGATCTATTTATACAAGATATTCATTCGCGATGTGAGAGAGTCTTTGCGACGATTTCTCGTTGTGAATTTTAACACTCAGCTAATCGTTAATAAATAATCCGTCTGAGTTTAATACCGACTGCGCCAGTACTGTAAACGTGATTTACGGTTTCAAAAAAAATAATTTGACAACGAAAGATGTTACACAGACTTTTTATACAAGTTGATACTTCAATCTCTCAACAGTAACTGACTTACAAATGCAAACATGAACTACAGGTTGTGATAAAAATCTTATGCACACATAATATAAGTTTACATATTGTTGGAAATATGAATAGTGGCTGTGCCTGGGAACGTGCAGCGGTCAGCGGTTCTTATGGGAACGGGTGATCTAACTTATATGTATGTAATAATAATATACTTTATTGACACACGTCAAAGACGAGGGTCAGCCAATGGCTGCTCTTCTACCCAACCATATACATATGATTTACAAATACAATAGAAACGCAATAAATGTCTGAATAAATTTAAGATATACAGTATGTACTACATTAAAAATAATATAAACAGAGCTGATTAATTATCAACATATGACATAATTTGAAGTGATATTAGTAAGGTAATAAACATTAACTATATAAATTCTTAAAGTGATATTTAAATGAACTTATCGACAGATACTTTAAAAAATCAGAACTAGTGTTATATAAAGTTGATGTTAAATACGAAAATGAGCATTTGAATTTTGCTTTAGAGAAAGAAGATATAACATATAAATCTCTGGCATATAGACCGCATTCATAGTTTTTAAATACAAGTTTATCATCAAGAAATGATGGAATACCAGTAATTTTAATAATATGTGCGTGGTAAGAAACATTTTGTTAACTCAAGTACCAATGCCTTTAATATTTTTCTAAAATTCTATATTGTGAAATGCTGTCACATATACCGTAAACAAAACGTAAACAGGAGTTTTGTAATAATATAAATCCTCTTTTGACAGTTTGAGTTAGATTATGTATACAGGCACAATAATAAAACTGCGACAATACTAACGTATGTACAAGTCATAGTTTTACGTGACAAGATTTGATCCTACAAGCTTCTAATTTGATATAATTTTCAAATTTTCACCACGTTCACACTACCCCTGTGACCTCCCTTCCACTAACATCTATGGGGGTCGTGATTTGACGAGTGGTAACCGCGCTTTACGGAAAGAAATATATCACTTACCGACATCTGCTTCAGCAGAGTAACACGCCCTGTAATGGGTAAAAGGCGTGATGATATATTTATTTTTATTCTATAATTCTGTTTATAGTACGATTTTTATGATTGTTAGTTCTGGTTGTTGTTACAAGGAATATTGTTGTTTGATCTGGTCATTTTGAAATTAACGTATACCTATATTAAAGTAATGAATTATGAGATTCAAATATATTTAATTGTTGTAAATTTTAGAAACATCATATAAAATAGAGTTCTTCTATTTTCAAGAATTTCCATATTACACTATCTAAGTCTAGATTATAAATAAATCGAGATTTTATACTCGTATTTCAATATTGGCCAAACTTAATTTTTTTTTAAAGATTTTAGTCAACTTTATATTACAACAATAATGTCTCGTTGTCGACTCTCTACCGAACGGCGTCTTAAGTAAGTAAAACGATAATTCAAAATTTTTGTTTTAGAACATAGTACAAGTTATGTGGATTATAAGAGTTGTTTGTAGTATGCTATTTTAGGGCATGCAAGCCCTCTTTAGCACATGGATGGATACATAGTGATAGACAAAAAAATAACAATAGTGAAACAGTTAAAGTGGTTAATATATATATATATATATATATATATATATTGTTACAGTTAGATTTAGGATTCACCACATCGTTCATTTTCATCATCATTATAATCACCTGAAAATCATAACATTAGTATTGTACTTCATTCTTGACTACATCTCATCCCTTTTTTGTACTTACCTTATGTCTGCTCTATTTCTGTTCAATCACCTGTGTTATCATTTAGTCATCTGTCAACATTTCACCGTCACCTTCTGTTGACATCTCCGGTGCTGCACAACGGCAAGTCAGGACACTAGCTATTTACGGCAGCGTATGCAACTGTTGCTGCTATGCTGTCGTACCATTCGACGATGGACGCCTTGCAGGGGTAGATGACACTTTTGGTATTTTACTAGATTTTACTTGTCGCCGGAAATGCGTAATTTTTAACGTTTTTACTAATTTTTTTTCACTGTTTAACCAGTTTTTGAGCGAGAGAGCTGTGCGACATTTTTTTTGCAAATTCGCGATAAGTTTTAAAACAAAATTGCCCAGTTTACTGGATCAGCGTCGCTACCGCTCCAAGAGATTAATAATTAGATTAATTATTAAGTACGGAATATTCCGGATCATTGTTCGCTTCATAAAATTCACCTCAAGCCGCATACCAACTCAGGTAAATTACTAGTATAGTTTTCTTTAAATCGTTTATTTTAAATTCAATATATTAAACAAGTGTCATCAACTATGCAAGTCGTCTAATCTAGGTTTTGTTTTCAGGCTTTTCATTTTCATTCACATTTCTATTTTTACTTTTTATGTCTTAATTTTTCTCCTGATTCCCGTTTGTGTGCGTTGGTTTCGCATCTCACACTCATCGGTTGAGCTACATTTTACGTCACGCATCTTCATCGTTTGTTCCTGGGCCTTCGTGCTGTTGCGACCGAGTCATTCCTGAGGAACGACCTTGGATCCTGTTACGTCACGCTCCTCCGTGGACGGACCGCACCCAGTCATCGCCCACCGGCAACGTCCTGGCTACCCTCGGCAGAGAGAGCACAGCTAAGCCTTATCATTTTATTTTACATTATTGTATATTGTTATTTACGCTCAGTACTCACGACTGATAATTCTTACCTGTCTCGCTATTGTAAGAAGTCTAGTCAAGCTACGGCTGTTGGCACCATTTAGTTTATTTATTTATTGTTGCACCAGTGTTGTGTAGCTCGTGCTTCGTGGTAGTAGTAGGATTGATTGAGAGTCAGTATTGTCGGCTACCGTCGTATACATCGCAGGTACCTCCGATTCATCGACGTTCGTTGCGCCGTATTGTTTCAGTTTTATGCCACGTTGGCAACCACAACGATCCTACGTGCTAGAGTGGACACAGCGCCCCTTCACTACGCTTTACAATCCGTCATCTTCTCCGGTGCGTGTATCCTTGACTGGATTTTCCCACGTCTCGTTATCCTGTCGAGTAACTGTGTTAACAACTATCACGATCATTATTTTTGTTTGTATAAGTTACCTTCAATATATGTATAATTGTGTTCAGTATACGACTAGTTTACTTCCCCACCGATACTTAGAAGTCGTTTTAGCGCTGAACCCGTCCGTAGGTTTTGACGATCACTCCTTCGTCGAACTGTTGAGGCACCGATCGTCTGGCGCCCCGAGCTTTTATCACATAAAATTGTCGTACCCACACCGACTTCGACTTGAGCCTAGCCGAGGTTCGACCGGACGGGTGACGAGACCCACAACGCGTGAGCATCGTTTTAAATTGGCACCCTACAACGTGGGGCCCCTCTTAATAACTTGGAATATTACGTCGTGTATGTTCTTACTGTCTTGAATCATTTAGCACCTCCATTTAGTTGTGTTAGTTCATTTTGTTGTTCATTGATATCACATCATTCTTTCATTCTAGAAAAAAAAATATATTAGAACAATTAGGTTAGAGTTTAGATATTATTAAGATGGAATTACGTATGGATAGTCACCGTTTGTTAACAGATGAATTATCGTATGAACTTTTGTTACGTGGAATCACTACGGACGGAAACGTGGCTGAAAAGCGTAAAATACTAAGCGAATGTTTGCAATCTGAAAATCGTAGTAAAACCCCAGTTGAGCTTGAATCCGGTATACTTTCCTTAGATCCGACTTCTGAGATTGGTATTTGTGCACAAAAGTTAGAGGAATTGAGGAAATTATTAGAAAAGTTTAGTAAGGAGAAATATCAAAGCGATTATGTGAGACTTCGCACGCGTTTGACACATGTGAGATTGAGGTTAGGACGTATTAGCGAAGCAACTGTCGAACAGAAAACTACCATAGAACAGTTAGTTCAGCAATGTGAAACGTATGGTAAAGAATCCAAACACAAGTTCTCAATACAAGCTACCGCGATTTTAGTTTCAGAACATGAGCAATCGTTGCTAGAATCTGATACGGAAATAGACACGGAACATCAGTCGACGATTTTAGACGCGAATGCCGTACAACCAGCACGCGGTTCAGAAAATGTACTTTCACTGTCACAACCGGATAGTAATAATTTAACGCACGTACTTGAGCGATTAGCGTCAGTAATGAGCTCACCTCTTTCGCGAAACGAGATCACACCCAGTACTTCGACCTATTATCCAGTACATAAATGGAACATCACTTATGATGGCGAGTCAAACCTGTCAAAGTTTCTTGAGAGGATTGAGGAGTTACGAGTAGCGCGATCTATTAGTAAGGAACAATTATTTAGGTCTGCCGTAGAGTTATTCACAGGAAAAGCCTTGATATGGTATCGAGCAAAATATCATAACCTTAATTGTTGGGATGAATTAGTGCAATCGTTGCGTGACACATTCTTACCGTGCGATTACGAATTCACGTTATGGGATGAAATTAGGAGTAGGACTCAAGGTAGTGAGGAACGAGTCGCGATATTTATAGCTAGTATGGAAGGGTTATTCAGACGTTTACGTACTCGCCCACCGACTCAGGAACGTATCACTCTAATACGCCGCAACTTACTCCCTTATTTACAAGTTGGTCTTGGTCTCCGCGAAATTAGTACAGTAGAAGAACTGGACACGGTCTGTGGTCAATTAGAATCACTCCACACGCGTACAAGGAACCTAAAGCCACCTCCTACTGTCAGTCAATCGCTTGAAACTGATTTAGCGTATCAGCGACCGCGCATTAGTTCACGTCTTGCCGCTACCGATATTGTTGCCTCTGGAGCCACTAATGCCACGAAATTGTTGTGTTGGAATTGTAGATATACGGGACATATTAGTAGGGAGTGTAAGGAGCCGCGACGTATTCATTGCTTTAGATGCGGAGAATTGGGAGTCACGACACAAAATTGTAGAAATTGTTCGGGAAACGGGAACGGAAGGCCGTGAGGGACCGTGTTCGCCTTCCTACAATGAATTCGGTCAGTTCAGAAATTAGTACAGTTAGCAAATCACAATTTCAACAAACATCGGTTATATTAGATTACATATTTTCACACTTCAGTCACGATGAGCGACCGTATCTGAAGATATCTATTTTTGGAACAGAATTTATAGGGTTATTAGACTCAGGAGCGTCTCGCTCGATCGTAGGGACAAAAGGTTGGGAGGTAATAAAACAATTTAATTTAGAATTAGCTGAGAAAGATTCGCCTGGTTGTATTGTTGCGAATGGAGAAGTTTGTGGGAGCTTGGGCTCTGTAACGGTGCCAGTGCGTTTGGTAGAGAAAGTACGTTTGGTGAAGTTTTTAGTGGTTCCGTCAGTCAGTCACACCTTGATTCTGGGGTTAGATTTTTGGCGATCCATGGGGATAGTGCCGGACTTAAGGCGTGACGAGTGGTACTTCTCTGCTAGCGAACCGGTATCCGTGAACTCGTGTTCACCATCTTCGTTTAATCTACAACCAGACGAAAAATTAGTTTTGGAACAATTTTTAGAGGAACAGTGGAAAATCATGGGGTCAGTGTTAGGTTGCACTCACTTAGTTGCACATGAGATTGTGGTGGAGAATTCAGAACCAATCCGGCAACGGTATTACCCTGTATCTCCGGTAATGCAGCAGCACATTCAGACCGCGCTAGATGAGATGCTCCGAGACGACATCATCGAACCTTCGACGAGTCCGTGGTCCTCCCCGATCTTAATGATACCTAAAAAAGACGGAACGTATAGGTTTTGTGTAGATTTTAGGCGGGTGAATAAGGTAACAAAAAAGAACGCATATCTTATTCCGTACGTGTCCGCCATCTTAGATCGTTTACGTGGAGCGAGATATATTAGCTCATTAGATATTAAATCTGCGTATTGGCAAATTCCGCTGAAGGCAGAAAGTCGAGAGATCACTGCGTTTAGAATTCCGGGACGTGGGCTATTCCACTTCAAACGTATGCCGTTCGGTTTGACCAACGCACCAGCTACGTGGCAGAATCTTATCGACACTGTTCTCGGATGCGACCTCGAGCCATACGTGTTCGTCTATCTAGATGACATCGTTGTCATCTCGGAAACGTTTACACAGCACCTGGAAATATTGGAAAAGATATTTAGTCGCTTATTTGCAGCAGGCTTGACCGTAAGTCAAACCAAGAGTCAGTTTTGTCGTCCGCAAATTACATACCTCGGTTATATTGTGGATCATTTGGGGTTGAGGGTGGATCCTGAGAAAGTGGAGGCAATATTGAGGATACCGACTCCAAAGACCGCTCGGGATGTTCGAAGCTTCCTGGGTATGGCGTCTTGGTATCGGCGTTTTGTGCCTACGTTCTCCTCCATAGTAGCGCCAATGAGTCAGCTGACTCGTAAGTCGCGTAAGTTCGTGTGGACAGATGAGTGTCAGCAATCGTTCGATCGGTTGCGTGATAGCTTAGTTGCGGCACCAATTCTCACTTGTCCGGATTTTAATCAGCCTTTTGTTGTGCAAACTGATGCTAGCGCCTATGGTCTGGGGGCTGTTTTGACACAAAATCTGGAGGGTGCAGAGAAGGTGATCTGCTATCTGAGCCGTTCATTAACCAAAACAGAACGTAACTACCATACAACTGAGCGCGAGTGTTTATCTGTTGTCTGGGCGCTGGAGAAGTTGCGACCGTACCTCGAAGGCGTGCATTTCACGGTCATCACCGACCACCACTCATTACAATGGCTCATGAATTTTAATCAGTCGACGGGGAAATTGTGTCGTTGGGCGATTCGGCTGCAACAGTTTGATTTCGATTTGGTTCATCGCAAGGGGAAAGATCATTTAGTGCCTGATTGTTTATCGAGATCCGTACCTGTAGCGAATATTAGTGCAGCGAATCCCACCGACCCCGTTTCCACCGATCGTTGGTATAATTCCATGTTGGAAAACGTCCAGAACAAGCCGGGAAAGTACAAATCGTGGTGTGTAAAGAGTGGAAGGCTACTGAAATTTGTGGACTCCGTCATACCGGACTTAAGCGACGTGGATGATTGTTGGAAGGTAGTCGTGCCTAAGGAGAAGCGTCGAGAGCTTCTGGCGTCGGTTCATGGTGAACCTACTTCTGGTCATCCTGGCGTGCTAAAGACATACCGTAAATTAGCACAATCTCATTATTGGCCTAAGATGCGTAGTGACGTAGCCGCGTTCATAAAAAGATGCGTCACGTGTATCGAGCACAAAGCGGTACAAAAAGCTCCACCGGGACTGATGGGTGCGAAGCCCCGCGTGTATCGTCCGTTCCAGCTAATCAGTATGGACCTGATGGGACCCTTACCGGCATCCTGCAATGGAAACAGATTTATTTTTGTTGTGTCTGATTATTACAGCAAGTACGTACTTACGTTTCCGTTGAGAACCGCGACTTCGGCAAATGTTCTGAAACACGTGGAAAACGACGTATTTTTAGTATATGGTGTACCGCAGTTCATTGTGTGTGATAACGGAGTTCAGTTTAAAAGTAGAGAATTTCGTGAGTTATGTACCGTTATCACGTAAAAATATTGTTTAATGCGTTGTACCACCCCCAGAACAACCCCACGGAACGCGTGAATAGAGTCATAAAGACCATGCTAGCCGCGTACGTTAAGGAGAACCATCGAGATTGGGCAAAATATTTACCGCGAGTCACGTGTGCGATTCGCACTCTACACCATGATGTCACTGGGTTCACGCCATTTTACATTAATTTCGGGCGCGAACAAATCATGTCTGGTGCCGAATATTCCCGCATTGCGATTCAGGATGGAGGGAAGGTTGAGTATGATCGCGAGAAAATTGGAGAAACGCGAGAAGCCGGTTTTCAGCAAATGTACGCCGAAGTTCGAAAACGCCTGGACCACGCGTATGAGCGCAGCCGCGCACAGTACAACCTTCGTCGACGGCCAGTAGATTATGTTGTTGGTGATGTAGTTTGGCGTAGAAATTTTAAACTTTCAAATGCAGCCGACTATTATGCTCAGAAGCTCGCGCCTAAGTACGTTGGACCATTCACCGTAAAACAAAAACAGTCTGACATCATTTATAAATTAGTGGATGCAGATGGTCGCGATGCTGGAATTTGGCATGTGAAGGATTTAAAAGAGGGACCTCCGCTTGACAATGTGGCTCATGAGTAGTTTAGTATAATTCGGTTAATACGTAATTCACCTAGTTAGCAAATCAGTTCAGTAGTTAGTTTAGTAGATTTACTTTTGAAGGAAATTCGGGGAATTTTCCTTCATGGGATTAAAGGGGGGATTTGTTACAGTTAGATTTAGGATTCACCACATCGTTCATTTTCATCATCATTATAATCACCTGAAAATCATAACATTAGTATTGTACTTCATTCTTGACTACATCTCATCCCTTTTTTGTACTTACCTTATGTCTGCTCTATTTCTGTTCAATCACCTGTGTTATCATTTAGTCATCTGTCAACATTTCACCGTCACCTTCTGTTGACATCTCCGGTGCTGCACAACGGCAAGTCAGGACACTAGCTATTTACGGCAGCGTATGCAACTGTTGCTGCTATGCTGTCGTACCATTCGACGATGGACGCCTTGCAGGGGTAGATGACACTTTTGGTATTTTACTAGATTTTACTTGTCGCCGGAAATGCGTAATTTTTAACGTTTTTACTAATTTTTTTTCACTGTTTAACCAGTTTTTGAGCGAGAGAGCTGTGCGACATTTTTTTTGCAAATTCGCGATAAGTTTTAAAACAAAATTGCCCAGTTTACTGGATCAGCGTCGCTACCGCTCCAAGAGATTAATAATTAGATTAATTATTAAGTACGGAATATTCCGGATCATTGTTCGCTTCATAAAATTCACCTCAAGCCGCATACCAACTCAGGTAAATTACTAGTATAGTTTTCTTTAAATCGTTTATTTTAAATTCAATATATTAAACAAGTGTCATCAACTATGCAAGTCGTCTAATCTAGGTTTTGTTTTCAGGCTTTTCATTTTCATTCACATTTCTATTTTTACTTTTTATGTCTTAATTTTTCTCCTGATTCCCGTTTGTGTGCGTTGGTTTCGCATCTCACACTCATCGGTTGAGCTACATTTTACGTCACGCATCTTCATCGTTTGTTCCTGGGCCTTCGTGCTGTTGCGACCGAGTCATTCCTGAGGAACGACCTTGGATCCTGTTACGTCACGCTCCTCCGTGGACGGACCGCACCCAGTCATCGCCCACCGGCAACGTCCTGGCTACCCTCGGCAGAGAGAGCACAGCTAAGCCTTATCATTTTATTTTACATTATTGTATATTGTTATTTACGCTCAGTACTCACGACTGATAATTCTTACCTGTCTCGCTATTGTAAGAAGTCTAGTCAAGCTACGGCTGTTGGCACCATTTAGTTTATTTATTTATTGTTGCACCAGTGTTGTGTAGCTCGTGCTTCGTGGTAGTAGTAGGATTGATTGAGAGTCAGTATTGTCGGCTACCGTCGTATACATCGCAGGTACCTCCGATTCATCGACGTTCGTTGCGCCGTATTGTTTCAGTTTTATGCCACGTTGGCAACCACAACGATCCTACGTGCTAGAGTGGACACAGCGCCCCTTCACTACGCTTTACAATCCGTCATCTTCTCCGGTGCGTGTATCCTTGACTGGATTTTCCCACGTCTCGTTATCCTGTCGAGTAACTGTGTTAACAACTATCACGATCATTATTTTTGTTTGTATAAGTTACCTTCAATATATGTATAATTGTGTTCAGTATACGACTAGTTTACTTCCCCACCGATACTTAGAAGTCGTTTTAGCGCTGAACCCGTCCGTAGGTTTTGACGATCACTCCTTCGTCGAACTGTTGAGGCACCGATCGTCTGGCGCCCCGAGCTTTTATCACATAAAATTGTCGTACCCACACCGACTTCGACTTGAGCCTAGCCGAGGTTCGACCGGACGGGTGACGAGACCCACAACGCGTGAGCATCGTTTTAATATATATATATATATATATATAT